>NMRA01000387.1:177680-331602 GCA_002633005.1 Phoronis australis | reverse complement strand
GGCCTTCATCGTAACGTCTCCTGTGACTGGAGTCGAAACACGAGTCCTCAAAGTGGGCAGAACACAGAGTGGCCCCGGACCGAATCGCTTGGTCCACGATGACGTCCCACACTCTCGTTCGGCGCACGAAGCGATGCCACTTCTGCGCAACTTTGGTGTCCTCCGGAACACCGAGACGTTCTCCGCCTGGCTGCTGTTGCTGCAGCCTCCGGAAACACATCTTTTGATCCCTCTACGAACCTTCTCGACGCTAAATGTACTTTGCTTTCTCTTCACTCTATACACTTTGTCTCTGATCCGAACAGTATGGCGAACGACTTGGGTTCAACCCATGACGTTGTACATAATTATTATTTTTTTCAATTTTTGCGCGTTTCTTTATGAGCTGTGCACTAAAAGCACTGAAATCAAGTAAGATATAATAATGAAATTTACTTTGAGGTACTAGAGTCATGTTGTGTACACTTTAAGATGTCTATGGTCGCTATCTCTTGTTGCATAATCTCGCGCGAAGTGCCTGTAGCCCTGCACGTGCGAGAGCAGCATGAGGTCTCACAAACCTCAGGCGTACGTCCGCAGCAGGAACAGGTTAGCAGCACAGTGTCAAGCTAATTGGTGTAATAATACTTCTTGCTTCTTGTCTCTCAAAAGATGCACCGTGAAATTAAACATGGTGCATGATACGAAATCACCAAAGGTGAACATATACGTTGCCCTTACCTGTTCCATTCTCTCCCGCCGTTGTAGACGATTACGATGACCATCTCGGCCACAGGAGGAACCACAGAGAAAATAAACAACCACCAAAGTGGTTTATTGTCCTTGGAGTGGTATACACTCCATATCAGTACGATTTCGTAAATAACAAACAGCGCACGTGTTATCACTGCTGTGCTAGTGAGGAAACACTTTGAATCGCGAAACCCCATTTTCCTAATAACTGTTACACCACGAAATCATGTGAAATTATATGGAAGCAGATATCAAATTTCAACGCCCCCTTGCCATCGCCAGTGTGTCCTGATCTGAAAGTGTACGCATTTGCGGAAGCCGCCAATCAATCTTATGTTTGCACAGGCCCTGGAGCTCCAGGAGTTACAGTAAGCAAAAAACACAAATAATCGAACAATCGTTCGTAATGCGAGATCACATACCTATTTTTTGTCGCATTTTTGTCATAATACCAATAAAGGAACAGGAACATGCGGGTCTTGAGGGAACTATGACCGACTTTCATATTGCTTCAACTCTGAGAAAATATATAATACTAGCTGTTACCAGTCAGAAATATATATTATGATTTTGCTCCTTGTTGTACTATCAGATCATGGTTTGGTTTTTGTCAAAAACTGATTTGCCAATCGAATGCTCCGTTCTAAGCTAGAAAAACGTAAGGATGGGTTGGAAGTGAAATAACACGAATGAATTCGTTGACACTTTAAAAAGTGGAGGCCAAATATGACAATAGTATTTTTTTTCTTCTCGGACACTTGATAGATTTTGTTTTCCATCACCGGCTTCTTGATGTCGGATTTTGAATTTTTTTGAGAACGTATCATTTAGGCTTCAGTAAATATTAAAGTATTCTTTATCACTCAGTGATCCGCATTTTCTCTTCTGGGACTCTTTTATTACAGTCCGTCGAAAAGCAAATTAAATATGTATTTGCATGCTCTTAATTAGGATAATGTCTAGCAGGAACTAAACGACAATGTTATTTGAACGTCATCTACGCTTGACAAAGTGAAGTTGTATTTATTGACAATTTGAAAATGTGAAAACAGAAAGACGTGACCTTTGCACTAATTACGTTCCTTGGTGCTCACATAGCCCGCATCATGCAGTGTTATTCCCCAACACCCACGTCACGATATTTACTGGACACGGTTGAGTGATTTACGGCGGATCATATTCGACATAAAACTCGTTCTTAAAAATATTTGGCAATTTTCAAGGTATTTCATATTCACATCGTCGCTATACATTGTGTTTCTAACTGGGCAATTCCATTTGTGACGGACGTACAATCAGAGAACATTTGATCAACTGTGAAAAAATGTTCATCCTTGGAAAATAATTAATACATCAATTGATAGGTCTCATTGATAGCTTTCAAAGAGTGTATCAACTTTTCCCCTATCTTTTAATCTGACTGAGAAAATTGCCTTTAAATGTGTGAGACGGACGTACACAGAGAATTTGAATTTCTTTAAAAAATATTTTTAACGTTAATTTTCTGTGAGTTGCATTAAGTTACAATTTTTGCTTTATATGATGATTTAGTGCAATGTTTGCAAAATACAACACACTGATTTTTGATGATATGTTCTACGAAATTGTTATCAGAGAGCTCGATATAAGTTGAGTTAGTGTGGCGGACGTACGTGATGGACGTACGTGTTGGACATACGCTCTGAATTTCTGACTAAGATATCAATTCAGAATGAATCAACTTTTGCAGTATTTAAGCTATATTGGTATTTTGCTACTAATTAAATATTTTTTAATTAAAATGTTCCGATTAACCTTTTGCACGAAATCACCACAGGTAAGGCTATGCTAGGAATATATTCTAGGATTCTAACTTTTCAATACATTTGAGTAAAGATATAAAACAACCTCCTAAAATCTTCACTTCCTTTTGAAGATGGTAAGCATCATAGGTGGGAATGAGAGCGATAATCATTTTGTATCTGACAACTATTAGTTATCAAGAAAACCTGTTTTTATGCCTTAAATAGAATACTAATTCAAAGCTAATAAGTAAATGTGACTGTCAAAATATAAAATGTGTTACTCTTCTTTGTAGTTGATTTCTTAATTAACAACAGGTTTCACTTATCGAATTAGGGGTTATCATATAACTAATTACTGGATTTAATTATTAACTCTCCATCTACGCACAATCTCAAAGCATAGCTACCTTTTAAACAAACCCACCGTCAATCGTCTGACATTGGATAACAGCATATGGTGGTCAAAAATTATCTTTTTAATTGATCTTATATGGTCTTAATCACCAAGACTGATGTTGTCTATAATCTATGAAAAAACGTAGGCCTATATAGTCGCTCCGCTTAAACTATGTTGGCAGAACATAAAAACCTAATTGCAGCACCACTACGTAACTGAACTCCATGGCCGAACCAAAAAACTCTTGACTCAATGGCAGGACCAAAAAACTTAACTCCTTGGCTGCAGGCATAACTCTGCGAGCCCCCGCATTTTCTGACTGATGCCGTAGGGCTCCCAGTGTTTTCCGCCATTTTTGTCCTGTGTAGCACTCTCCAATATCGCGTCATATTGAAAACGCGAGCTGCATGTATCTGATGGCCGCGCGCCCGGTCTATGTGATGTCTATGAATATTGTTAACTCTGATCAGCGTTTGTATATCCACCGAGTATAGTATATCTTCAATCGTACCCAACGGTTTTAGTTTTCAGATTATTAGTTCATCGATTTTAAAAATGGAAACTACTTGGTTGTTTTTTTCCAGCTGAATACCTCCGTGGTGTTCGTTTGTAACGAAATTAGTGGTTAATGCATTTTGAAAATTCGCCATTATGTACAGTCAGATAATGGTCGTATAATTACATTTAATTGGGTCTTGCTCGCATCGGGCAATGCGGTCATCACAATAGTACCTGGTTCCAGCGCCGCGCTCTCTTTGATCCTGGTTCAAACCGCTCAGAAGGACGAGCGGTGAAAATTCCCACATATCTTTAGAAATGTGTGACTTCATTGTAAGCGTATTATTCACGGCCTTTCCAGCTGATGTCTCATTCATTGCTCTTTCCATTCAATTCGCATCGGTCAGTAAGTAATGACATTGGAGTGTGAATTGGTTTGGAAAATTTGTACAGATTGTACCCTTATAATCAGATTAGGTTTCAAGTATTTTGTATCAATGTGAATTATTTCCACCACTTCAACTGCATCCGTCCGTTCTCCTCTTCGACAAGTTAGTTTCATCCTCGGTATCAAGCTCTACACTGACGCCTGCTGCCGTACAGGACAGTTTTGCTGCAATCCTCTGTTCCCAAAGATCCTTAGGCCACTGGCAACCGTCTACAGCCGACCTCCACATCACCCCCCGCTCCGGCTTGGCAGCCTACCTCGGTCTCCTTGTCATCTCTGGTAACGAGCTTGTGACGCTCGTATCATTCGGGACATATGTCGATCATAAATTTTACTATGAGCGTGTCTTGATTTAATGTGTTTTTGTATGGTTCATTGTATCTTCAAAGTCCCCTAGCTGACAGATGTATTTTTAAAGGAAATGACGACAACTTTTGGACATATCCGCCTATCGCTGTGCCCCCTAGTGACAATTTTAGTACTTTGCGTGTGCCTATGTATCTTCGGAGTCACGCGACGGATACTCGTGAAATTCAGCAAATCGATATCTAAAAAAAGATGACAGATGGGCTCTGCAACCACCTGACATTTTTTATTATTTATGGGTTTGTTTTTGGCGTCCGCCTTTTTCTCTGACACGAGGCTCGATCGAAGTATCGTAATGAAAATTGGTAGCTGTGTTCCTGTTGAGAAGACCACGGCTGACTACGATAGCTCGCTGATTCCCCACGTGCCTATCCAGCACGGTGGTCGCGACCACCTAGCGGCACGCCGTGAACCAGCGAGACGACGATAGAAGTGGTATTTTGTGTGTGTGATATGGTCATAAGACATGGTCCGTGATTTTCTGTGTCAAAACAAAGTCATAATTCTCATCTGAATAAAACCTATTTTTCGTTTTCACACTTGGCTGTGTGCGCCGGAGTGGGAAATTGTCACTATCTAGACATTGATAATTATTTATGACACAATTTTCGTTCACAAAAAGATCTAAACTGAAGCTGTATTCAATGATCAGTGTCTGTCTTTAGTTCACACCTTACTTCTTGACACTCGGAGATTTCGAAAACTCGCCATGAAGCAGGTATCGTAAGTGTGCACTAACTGAGGCTTCTTCACCTTTCAGAACACCAATCAAATGTGTGTCTTGATTTGTACATGTAGCTGCACATGCGTATTTTATTGGTGTATTTTGATGTCATTGTGTATTCGAAGCAATAGTTTAAGTTATCAGTAGCCTTTATCCATTACATATTGTCTCCAGGGGGTGCTCGTAAGTATAATCTGGCGTGTTGAATTGTCTTAAGCAATAGTTTAATTTATCAATAGCCTTTATTCCTTACATTGTGTCCAGGAAGCGCTCGTAAGTGATAATCTGGCGTGTTGAATTGTCTTAAGCTTGTTTCATCTTAAAATATCTGGGCGTGAACTCGGAAATTTGCATATGAGCCTCAATTAAATTTTTATACGGTTTGTGCAGGGCTCTCCATGTAGCATTTTACTACCAACTCTCTAATTCACACTGGTTCTCATCAATATGTAGATGGTGGTTCACACATTATCCGTTAGTAGAACCTCTGTTTCCGAAATTAAGTTAGAGCTTATATCAAGGAGTGTAGTACAGTACTACATACAGTACCGGTACTATGGTAAACTCCTTGCTTATATGTGACCTATAAAGGTAGAATATGCCATTTTCCGAATATATGCCCTGCGGCTTACAGTCATAAATTTCCGGTATATTTCCAGTTGGCGCTGTTCTTCGCCTTAAGTCTGCTGCTCGTTGTTCACATGAGCACAGTCAACGCTGAAGGTCAGTCAATCATTGCATTACAAGAAGACTATGGCAATGCAGTGCAGGAGGTAGCGAGATACGTCGAAGAAGCTGTCGACGACGACGATGATGACGACGACATACAGGAGGATGAGAGGAACATGGAAAATGCTGAGGATGACGACGACCTAGATGAAGACGACACTGAAAAAGTTGACGACAATCAACGTGTCAAAGTCCGATTCAAAATTTCGTTCTGCAACAATTGCCAAACAAACACAAATTTTTTGAAACGTGGCCCTTATTGGCGGACATCATTATAATGCTGCTGGGCCTCTGTAAGCCTTGTTTCAGTGTACTGCGGTCGTCATCGTGTAAAATTAACAGGTGAGAAATATTGAACTGTAAGCACCTGTGTACTACCAAAAGTCTCTTTAGAAAGCTATGAGCCGTCAATTATTAAAAATCAAAATGTTTAGCATGTTGACTTGTTAATTTTTAATTGCCGTCGCGGAAATAATTTCAGGAGCACGGTCCCTGAACATTGACCCATAAAAACTTTCACTGACACGCCGTTATTGCAAGACTCGTGCCAATAGACGCATTGAAATTGGGCAGCAAGCATGACTTTTATCTCGAATAATAAGCATTGCATTGAGATTCTAACGGGACAGTGGAGAACAGCTGATCAAAACTGATCAGTGGCTTGAGCAAAGTTAACGATATGAGATTTTGTACATTTTGAAAATACACATCCCAAATGTGGGCTTAGATGTTTGGTGAAGTTGAAATGCTGTTGATCCCATTAGACAAATCATGTATATTCTGTGACTTTCTGGAAATGACTACAGCTTTGGACACCTACCAGACGCCTGTAACGACAAATTCTCTACATCCAAATTGTATAGGAAAAGAAAACGCTTTCTATGTTTGTCATTTTGAATTCTAAAACACGTGGTGTTTTTACTTATTTATTCGTTCAGTTGTTTATCTCTTCGTTGTTCACTCATCCAAGATTGGATCAACGTTGACATTACTTGTCGTTGTTGTTATATGGCTGATTGGCAAAAAACGCATGAAAAATAATGGAATCCCATGGTCCCATATTCGGTAAGTTCTCAGGATATGTAGTCGTTTGCCTTATGCGAATTGTTACGTAAGAGGAGTCAAAAAAGTCTGTTGTGACGCACATGTGTGTGACACGGTCGTATGGACCACAGGGTTCCTGTTGTTTGTTTCAGAACTCCCTGTGGGTTAAAGACGGAAAGTGTCTCACTGTGACTAAGAGCACACGGATTCTCGCCTGGTGTAAACAGCGCTTCAATCGACCTTTACAGAAACCTGTCCGCAGGCGTGCTTTTATCCACATCCAGGCCTGCGGGTGTAGATATCGAATTTACCCCCACTGTACACATGAAAAACATTTCAATGTTAGCAGCATGAATTACACGTTAATTGTTTCACTAATTAAATTCTTCTTACCTCGATAATAGTCAATTGGCATGGGCGGCGCACGCCGGCGGGAGGAGTGCGCTGCCCATGGTCTATGGGCGGTGCAGGCCACAGGGGGGCTAGGGCGCTATAGTCCTCCACTTTTTTAGTGTTTTTACTGTTCTGTACTGATATAATTGTTTTACTTTTTAAGATTTTTTTGTTCTCTCAAGCTTCTGTATAACCACAAAATTGACTTGGGTGTTGTTACTGACAAGAGCACGACCGACGTTGATTTTCAAATGGGTCCATGGTTGTGCCTCCTAGCCGTCAATATCAGTAGCATGCAGATCAGTTAGGTGATGCCAGGGACACCCCTCTCTCTACTCAAATGCATGTACCCTAGTACTAAGAAAATGAAAATATGAAACATGAAATAGAAACTTAAGTTTCCCCTGTTTTTTACCAAGAGTGATTACCAGTTGCACGTTGTAGTTCAGTCACTGTTCATTGACACATCATCGAGCTTGCCGTTAGGCTACAGACTTGGCAGTGGTACTTATACATCCACACTGAATTTTAAAGCACTCCTATTATGCACTCGAAAACTAGATTCCATTTGTACAGACACGTGCAACCATAATTTTCTGAGAGACATGTCCGTGTAAATCCTACAAACGGCATGTTGGCGTTTTTTACTTGGTCTGGCGAATCCCGGCGCGCACCTAGTACCCCCTATGATCCAAATGAAAAACAAAAGGCTCACCCGAAAACAGTAGAAATTCAATGTAGAGAGATAAACCAAGGATAAAATACGACTCCAGTCAACTATTCAGTCGCGGAAGTAGGTGGGACTTCTTAGAGCAAACCTGGGAGTAATATAGCTAGTCCTAGGTGGAAACCTTGCAATAGCATTGACTGGAATCGGAATGATGAAGTTGGTCACTTCTGCCCTCTGACACAGCGCCACCTATACTGAAAAGTGGCCTGAATGTGGAAAACGTGATGAAACACGCACGGAATTCCGTATGTGGACATGAATGCGCATGCTTGGTCGATCACATCGCCACCACTTACACACACCTTCAATGCACTGTACTTGTGTTGGACTTAGCCACGGGCTCGGGGTTCCCCTGATTTAGTTTACTTCGATCACTGCCCGTTCTAATATATCGTAACTATTCAAGTCAAAGGTGGTCGCCGTAGGCCTTCTACGTAATAGTAAACTGAAAGGGGTTTCCCAGATTTCAACCAATGGGAATGACTGAATCTTATAACATCGGTTTAATTATTTTAACCAAAGATGAGAAGCCATGCTAAACAACACGCCACACTTTCGTAGCACTGTGAGAGTGTACGTCGGTCACTTCAAGACTTTCGTTTTCGAAGAAGGTACCCACAATGAGATATATATATATATATATGTATGTATATATATATATAGCTCATTGGATACCCATAACATTACAGCGGGCAGTGTCATAATTGCGATTATGTAATCTCGCAGCGCGCTAGCATTATACAATGTAGACATTTTTGCCGTAAAAACTCCAGTTGAATTTCTCTTTAGGTGTTTATTAGGAAAGGTCGATTTACGAAACGAGTTTTCGCGAGGTACTTGTGTTATAGAGCTGACTTAGGGATTATCCGACTGTAGTTTCACGGTTTTACAGCCAGATTCTTGACTAAAGGTCTCTGGATTTTATACATCTTAACAGAAAATTCTGGAAAATTAAAATTTTTCCTAGCCTGGTTTCTGAACTAAACAAGTGAGGCATAATTCAAGGCAATTGCACATTTACCAGAGCAATACGCACACCGCATTCAAAAGACTAAAAACAAAGCTACGCGTTTTCAACTGCCGGGGTAATCAAAATATAGCCCTGTTCATCAAATGATCAACATCTTTCATCCAAAGTGGGAAACAACTTTCAGTAATAATCTAATATTAATTGTTGATTTTCAAGTGTTTTAATAAAACACGACATCAATTTATACAAATTTTAATAAATGGAAAGTTCATAATTTAAAATTACAAAGTGCACACATTTTATCAAGTTTACAGCACAATGATACGATAGTGATACAATAGCCAATGTGCACCATTCTCTCGACACACGCGTACGCATTCACAGACCTGGAAACTCATAATCATGAACTCCCTGTGCATATCACCTGACCCACCTCCACAAATGTCGATCGGGGGGAAATTACAACTGCTCCACCTGATGAACATCAGAACACAACCAGAGACAACCAAACAGTTCCACTTCAGTACTAAATACTCAACATTTATGTAAAACCAAGACTTTTACTAAACGGACTACAACTAAAATTCTACAGTCGTACCGGACAGTAATAATACAAGCGTTTACAGCGTAATTGTCAAACAGTAACAAATTCACCATGTTCAATGTACAGGGATTACAAAACCATTACTCAATCCAAAAGTTGCATTTATTATGCCTATCTTACAAAGCCTCCTCTTTGGATTTCTCATTCCGCACGAATAAAAAATAAGAATACTAAAATGCTTCCCTTACACGTTTTGAAAACATGACTCACAGACAAACACACAAAAATATCTATACTGTACAGTGAGGCCAGAGTCGACACAGTTTATATATTATTCATCTCCATAACTAAAGTCTATCTACACAACCTTTTGTATTTGCTACAAGTTCTCCACAAATCGAGTTAACTGGTCCTTGGGCGTTAACGGTGTCACGTCGCCATCGTGTTGATTGAGTCCCATGTCAGCAGCTACACCTCCAGGCATTTGTTGGAGATGCTGCTGCTGTTGCCGGAGCTGTGTCAGCATGACTTGCTCGTGGTTTGGATCAGACATGCCCGGCGATGGGCGCGGTGATGGAGCTGGGCCCGGTGTGCCCTGTTGTCGCGGCGACGGCTGTGGGGAGCGTACCGTGTGTGGCAAGGCCGACGGCGGCGACCGAACCTGTTGCATGATGCCCGGCGACGGCACGGGATGACCGGCCATCAACTGCGGACTGTTGGGCTTGCCACCACTCATCTGCTGCTTGAGCTGTGCCTGCTGGTGCTGTACCTGCATCATCTGCTGCTGCTGCTGGAACTGCATGTCCTGTTGGAAGTTCTGCGAGAACTGCATGCGGGGACGCTGCTGCTGCTGCTGCTGTTGCTGGTAAACTTGCTGTTGTTGCTGCTGGAACTGCTGTGGAGCCTGCATGCGTTGTTGTTGCTGTTGCTGCCTAAGCCACTGCTGCTGTTGTTGTTGTTGCTGCTGCTGCTGTTGTTGCTGCTGCAAAGCATTTATCTGCTGCTGTTGGGGGTTTTGTGGTTGCTGCTGTTGCTGCTGCTGTTGTTGCTGTTGATGTTGTTGGCGTTGTGAGCGTTGTTTGATGAATGTTGCCATCAGCTGCGGGTTGGACTTGAGGATGTTGAGCACCTGTTGCTGCTGCTGGGGTGAGGTAGGCTGCTTGAGTGTAAGAATCAGCTGCTGCACCACCTGCTGCTGGCTCGGCCTCTGTGGCGGCGGGTTCATACTGCCAGGACCCGCCTGACTCTGACCCATCTGGCCCTGCAGAGGAACCATGTTCCGCTGGGGCGCCATCGGCTGGGACGGGGGCTGCTGCTGTTGGATCTGCTGCCAACGCTCCAGGGACGGCAGCTGCATGCGGCTTTGCTGAGGGTTCGGCGACATGTTAACCACCCCCGCCGTTGGCATGCGGTGTGGCGGGGGCATAGGGTTCTGAATGGGAATAGTCCTTTGCGTGGCTGGCGGCACGCCGGCCTGCCTCTGGGCCATGTGCTGGGCCTGCCTAGCAGCCTGCATGGCGGCTGCAGGAGGCCCACCAACACCAGGCTTGCCACCACTAGCATTATTGAATGTGGCAGCTTGAGCCATGCTCGCCGGAGCCTGCTGGGAAGTGTTCATGATCTGCGCAGGAGGTGCAGCCTGCGAGGGAGGGGCAGCTGTTGCAGAGGCCCCTCTAGCCATGAGGGCCATGCGACGCCGCATCAGCTGATCCTGGTGCATCCTCTGCTGTAGCTGTTGCTGCCTCAACCTCTGCTTAACATTCTGACAGAATGGCACAGGGCACTTGGCTTCCTGACAATGCTTGGCGTGACAAAAGCACAAGTGTATCAGCTGTTTACACACAGGACAGCCGCCGTTGGTTTTCCTTTTGCAGCTCTTTGTGTGCGCCACGACACGTTTCATCTTCTGGCAGCTAGGCTGACGACAGTTCGCATCACGACACCGACATGCGTGCACCAGATATTGAATACACCGCTGGATGGATAGGCGACGAGATTCCTCGGGGTTCTGCTTGCTATCCTGAGTACAAGACCCGTCGTCAATGTCAAGCCCCAGTTTCTCCATCTTATGTTGGTGACCATCCTTCTCATAACACCGAACACAGAGATCATAGTCCTAGAAACCAAAAAAACACGATATTACAAGATACACATTATTGCCCCCACATTATTGCACTATCGTAAGGATTACATTTAGAGTGGAATATCAAGTTGTTTAGGAGACTTTTTGTTATCATCAATCACACTCCAGTACACCTAGCCGTGTGTGTGTGGTGAGCGTACATTAGCACATGAGTAACAAGACACTCAGTACCCCAAGTTTGTCAACCTCACACGATGCTTCATCAGCTAATTAGGATTGCATGGGTATTGGTCACCACTCAAAAGGTACGCACTAATCCCAAGGCAAAACGTTGAAGACATCTGCACTTGTCTAAGCACACTGTTGCGAAGTCTTGTCCCCTCATTTTCAAGAAAACAAGTGTACACGAATACTGCTGGAAGCACACTTTTTTAAAGCAGCAATTAACCTGCGTTCTGCCAAAGAAACTTTTTTGATTTATACCACTAGCACCACTATGAACTTGGACCCTACTTATTCCTTACCAAGATGAGAAGCGATTTTTGGCCTCTCAAAGACAGACCATGTTTGACAACTAAACCAATACGCAAACTCAACTTGTATAGCCTAATCTCTAAACAATAACAACCTGCAAGTTCACATCCCATTTTGATTAAGAACAATTATTTATGACTGACTTCACAGCAACATGACTAAATCAAAATTAGTTTTTCAAGATGGAAGGCAGGTTCAGAGTCGCTTTAACTATATGTCCCATAATATACTCACATCACAAACAGTACAATGGTAGCGTGTCTCCACGTGAGTCTTGCAATTATTACACGTATATACAAAGTTGTCCCTGCCCTGGTTGTGCAGCTCGTACAGCATGCACATTGACGAGTTGGCCGCGCGCCGTAGCGACGAGAACTCCCAGTGTCGCTCGCGCGCCATCGTAAGGAATGCGTCACGGCCGTCCATCAGGTCGCACGATATAAGCGGGTCGACATCCTGGATGGAGGGCAGGTTGGCTGCTGTCTGAGCAGGGCACAGCCGGATGACAAAGAACACCTGTGACAACAAGCAACAGTTTTCAATATAAAATAGGATGAACTATTATGTCAGCCACATCACTCACCTAGGAACACCATCTCTCCATGGAAAACTAACCCTAGGAGAGGGAGAAAAGAAGCCACAATAAACTAAAATTACAATGTCAACATATTTCTTAATAGCAACCATGGGGTTGGAATTAATTAGTGGCAAGGAAAGGTGTCACCCAGTTTAAGGTTATGTTTAGGCTAGTATTAAGCTATAACATGCCAATGCAAAACAGTACACATTTTGAAGGAATGTGCAAATTATGTTTTAACTAATATTTTATACACTTACATGCTGACTACACCAAATGTTTTTTGTTCAATACTTTTCTGTAAAGTTCAGGAAAAATATGCGAAATGTAGTTCAAACCAAACCAGTACACAGACTAAACTCCCAAGAGACAACAGCAAGTGAAACTTCACAAACCTTTCTCACAGGATAACCATGTTTTTGAATGAATAGCTAGTGCCAGAAAACTGCGGCAAAGGTCAAGTTTGATCTGAAAGATCATAAGACAAGCCCAAAATTTACGCTATACGTGTACTGTGAATGTTGTGACCATCTCATAAATGCTCCAAAAATGCATTCAAATTTGAACTCCACATCAGCAGTAAAAACTGCCTTCACCAACTGGTTTTGACAAGTCACTTCTTGACATCTCAATAACTCACATCTCTGTGTTTCTCCATAGTGCTGTACAACTTGGCAGACAGATCGTTCCCGCCGTTTGGTAGGTTCGATTTCTTACTTGACTTGCGCTGACTGTTTTTACTTTTGTTGGCCTTCTTTTTCTGACTTTTCTGTCCCTTCTTTTTGCCAAGTGAAGGACCCTAAAAACAGAAACATATCATTATAACACTCACAAGAGGCTGTGGCTAATTTGTGTCAACATTGGTATCAAACTTCCCAAACAGTGGTAGCGCAGAAGCATCTGGGGAGCTCAATCTTTTTTGTTTTGTTCCTTTTCTGACGTGCCAAGTCCTATTTCAAATCTTAGCCTGTCTCATCAAACAAGACGTGATCAGCTGCCGCTGAATAACCAAAGTAAAGATTGATTCTGCACTACTATTTCAAGTTCACATATTTCATGAAAGACTCTTATATTGACATCACATAACACAGGCAATGCCAAACATGAGAAAGATAGGTTCTCTTTGCAAAAGCTCTCCAGTAGATTTGTTAAAGAAATTACCATCCCTTATTCTTTTAACAAATACAGATATTCAAAACTTCATCAACAAATTTTCGACCTTTCACAAAGTAACAAATGAATCACACAACTCGAAGTGACTAAATGAAAACTTTCACAATTCTACACACTTTTTCTCACTAAGTCACATTTCTGAAATCCTCTAGGAAGGAAAGGAAAAAGCCACATGGGTTAGTCGCCTACCTCAACACCACAAGCCCCGTCTACGATACTGTCCCCGACCTCCTCGGCTGCCGCCGCTTCAGCCTCTTCTCGTTTCTTCTTCTCCTCTTCCTCTTGTTCAAGTTCCTTAATGGACTCTTCCAGCACGTTTGGCCAGAAGTCGCCCTCAAAGTACGGCATCTCCGAGGCACTCTTCAGGTTACTCTCTATGGCATCTTTTAGTATGTCCTGGAACAGACCCAGCATGTTTTATTGGTCAGCAACAAGGGGATTTCATTTCATATGAAAATGCTGGAAACAACAGTAGTTTCCAAAATATACTGATCAATGCTGAGCTTTGAAGTGAAAGTGTGACCTATCACATTTCAAAAAATTTTTAACGGTTCATTTTCAAGCTTTTCCAGAAACCCTGATATCTGAAAAATCTCAATTCACATCTAGAAGGTTATATCAATGTTCATAATCACATGAGTGCCAATTTTTATGAAAATTGTCACATTTGCTTTGAACATCAATTTCTAACTGTCGTTTCTAAAGCAATGTCTGAAGTCTACATTTTTAATGGCCAATACTTCCATTTTTTAATTGAAACCAAAAATCTGAGGAACAATTACTATAACAAATGAAATAACATGCAAAATTTAATACCAATCAACCCACACACTCTACAGAAATCCATTTTCACACACGCTCGAAAGTGAAAATACCAGACATAGGATTTTCTACACATACGATTATTGAAACCAATTGAAATTGTCCCAAAAAAACTCGTACATTTTGCTTGTTAATAATGCATTTAAGGAAAAATTAAGAGTAGCAATGAAAAATATATTTTTTACAACATCTGAATATTGAATTTTTAACAAAAAATATCCGCGAAGGTTGATAATTATCTTAACTTTATTGCTAAATAATTCAGGCACAAAGTACGTGAAAGTTTGCTGGATTCTGCCAAAAGCACGTTCACTTCATTATGAAAACCACAATACTGCATTTTTGAGGGTCTGTTGAAAGAAAGAGAAACCTAAGTGAGACCACACAGACTTTCAAAGACACGGCCAAATTCGATTGGTGTATGGCGCATAATTACAAACAGGTGTAAAAGTGCTGCATACCAACGAGGGCTAGTGACAAATGTATCTTATACACTAGGGTCCGACACAAGCTTTACTGCAGTGATTACTGGTGGTTTCCGTCCTTGTGCAGAATCATTCAAAAATATTTCACAGTACATACCTTGTAGTCAATGACTACTCGCTCGATGATGGCTTTGTCTAACATCTTCTTGTACCAATCCTGTAGCCGCTTCGGCTTGGGGATCTTCTGCTCAGGAGGATGGCAGTGGAAGATGTAGTCATCGCCTTCGCTCGGAGGACATGCCCAAATATGTCCCATAGTGAAACTGAAAGCACACAATAGAATAAATTATATCAAAAAATATCTTTCTTGTACGCTGTCTTTTCATGACTAAGACAGTAGTAGCACTAGACATAATGATTCGACAATTCTACGTAGATATTCGCAAAAACCTGCACCTTTATGGTATTAGTACTTCCAGTTGTGAAAGTCGTTTTAGTAACAGTCCTTTGCACAAATTGATACAATAGACAAATAGCTCCAACAGCACNTCGATGATGGCTTTGTCTAACATCTTCTTGTACCAATCCTGTAGCCGCTTCGGCTTGGGGATCTTCTGCTCAGGAGGATGGCAGTGGAAGATGTAGTCATCGCCTTCGCTCGGAGGACATGCCCAAATATGTCCCATAGTGAAACTGAAAGCACACAATAGAATAAATTATATCAAAAAATATCTTTCTTGTATGCTGTCTTTTCATGACTAAGACAGTAGTAGCACTAGACATAATGATTCGACAATTCTACGTAGATATTCGCAAAAACCTGCACCTTTATGGTATTAGTACTTCCAGTTGTGAAAGTCGTTTTAGTAACAGTCCTTTGCACAATTTGATACAATAGACAAATAGCTCCAACAGCACTAGCACAACTCCCCCTCCCTCAACTCTCCCTCCCTCAACTATTCCTCCCTCCCTCTACCAAGATGAATATGAACAGTACTGCCACTTACCCTTGTTGCTTTACATATTCAAAGTAGCTAATTAGAATCTCATGGTATACTGCTGTTCTCAAATGCCTTGGTTGGAAGAAATGGACACTGTCCAAATAAGAAAGGTACACACGCCTAGAAGAAAAAACAACAAAGGGTTCATTAAATAAATATCAAAATATTATTATAGTAGTTTTCCTGATTTTTACGTTACTTCCTATACCCGAGTTCTCCACCTCAAACTACAGGAAAGAACACTCTCCACTAAAAACTAGGTTACACAGAAGTCACGAACTTCCAAATCAAGTTAACAGTGGTGAACCTTTCCAATGAAGCAAGCAATGAACTCCATTCGGTCCGCAGTGTTATCATGGATAACTAGGAATGTTGACTTGTCATAATTAAGAACAAATACATAGGATCCTAACCCAAAACAGACTAAAACTGTAGCAGCACTGCCGGGTGCTTTCAGTTTCACCACTTGCTTACAATTTCGAGACATTTACAATCTGATATCAGAATTCAAAGGACCATTTTCACGTATAACCAAGTAAATTGTATTGATGTGATGGTTCTTTGCAAACCTGACAAATCACCAGTGTTTACTGATAAAATACTACTTTCACTATTCAAACATACTATCTTCCTGCACGTCCATTCTTAATTTCTACCATTGTTTGAAAAAATTATTTTCGCTTCAGCTCAGCTGCGACAAGCAGGCCATCAGATCATGTCCCCAAGTGACAAAGTCAATTTTCCGCCGAGGTCTAGAGACACTGTCTGCATGTATCATATGGCGTCGCACAAAAACTCACCAGGTTAAAATAGGCATCCGCCATCCGAGTGAGAATGTGTACCCAACACAATAATAGTACAAGTGGGAGACAACGCTCTATGCCTCTTCCTTTTCACATCTTGTTCCCTTGCACTTTACCTACCTTGTATTTGGCTGAGGACAGTTGGACGAATATTCCTGGACATGCATTCCAAAGAAGCACACGTCCACGCCATTGATTTCCTCAAAGGCAAACATTGCTTTCGTCCTATATGGGAAGTTTTCCGGCATTTCTCCACTATCCACATATCTGAAAGGAGTGGTAATCAGGTGATCATAAGTTGCAAGGAAACAGAATTTTTGATTTAACAAAAGTGTCCGTCGTCAGTGGCACCAACCTCTAACAAACCGGCAAGCTTTACTAAACGTTACTTTATATGAAGACTGTTCATGCAAAATCACAGGATCCTTCTTGTCACACAAGGGCATTAAGCGCGAATCTTGCAAACGAGGCGAAATAACATTTGCACTTTCCACTACTGAAACCAGCTCAAGACACAGCTCATAAGCAGCATTTCCGCAAGTTAACCTGTCTTTTGTTTTATTTCTAAGATCCTCATTCTTGGGTGTCTCAAACAGTTACAGACAATTTTAAGCAAGTATCCCTTCTGCTTAAATAATGCTGAAAGTGGCACACTGACACAAGTCAAGTTCATACTGATTGCTCCCAAACGAGAGGGCGACTTCAACTACCTGCTCTTCATTCCCGGCTTGACCTCGGTCACTTTGTCCGAGCTGGCTAATACTCTTATGGTCACCTCCCCAGCACCACTGTCCTTTTTCTTCAAGAATGAGTTGACCCGATTCTCCAGGAACGTACTCAGCTTACACGTGGGAAGGCCTGTAACGAAATCGACGTTGAGCAGTTGTTGCACGTTTTCAGTCTAAAAGGTCACACTAAATTGCAACCCAGTCATCATTTAAAGCCAGGAAAGCTTCAGTAACACAGGAAACACAGCTGGCAAGTCAAACGGTGCAAAACAAAGAAACATGACATGGACAACGAAAAACTAAGGATACCGATTTCTCGCTCAAACTGAAAGATCAGACAGGCATAGGATTGAAGTTGCCATCAAAGAACTACATACTGAAATACATACATCTTTAACGATTCCATGTATAACCTTCATATACAGAAGCATAAATCTTTCACCACAGAGGTGCATGAGTGCTGGTAAGGTGCCCGTTTCATACATACGTTTTGCAGTGTATCTGTTTTCCTTTCTCTTCATGCCCTTGGCCTTGAGACAGCCATCACAAACGAAACCGCTGGGCCAGATAGCGTCCAGGTGTAGCACGCAGATCTGATGGCACTTCCGACCACACTCTTGGCACTCGACGAACGGCTCATACTCCAGCTGGTCGTTCTTCATTTTAATAAATTGGTCTTTGCGAATACGCCTGCAACAGTCCGGGGGCGACAATAAGCTCAAAGGCACTTACAAAGAATGACGAATAAAATTTTTGACATCCTCATTATTAAGTTACTATTACTGTGAAAGATGGTCAGTAAAAGATACAACACACATTGTTTAGGGCTGAAACAGTTTATATTTTTTGGATTTGGTTTGATTTTAGTTTATTTCTGAAAATCGGCAATAAGTGAAAATTGTTTTTGAAGTCAAATTACAAGACAATATGTTTTTCTATGAAACAGATTGGTAGGTCATGCACATAATGGTCAGAGACCCAAGGAATCAATAAGTTGGACCAAGATATTAACTAACACACAGAAACACTTTTTAAGAGTGCACAGAGCTATTCAGGAATCCCTATATATGAAACCACAGGTCATTCATTTACTTACACAGGTGCCTGGGTTGGGTCGTCTGATAGTTCTACCTCTTCATCGGTGATCTCTTGAAAGCATTTATCACAGTACACATATCTGAAACGAATGCACAGCTAGTGAGTTTAAAATACCTGTCAAGAACAGTAGAGGAGTTGGTGACTTCACTTTAGGTGAGGATGAAACAACAGACGCAACGGTTAACAGTAATAAGACTTGTAGATTTAATTCACAACAACTCAGCTTATTACATGGCAGATGTGAAAATATACATGATATTGCGTCTGTACAATAATTCCTGTGAAGAGAATCCATCAACAGCGCCACTCACCTGTTTTGATAACTGTAGTACACCATGTCCCTAGCTATTGTGCACAGCTGTTTCCCGTAGCAACACAACACCTGAGGGTGGAACACATACTTCCTACCACAACAGTAACCTAGTGATTGCATCACCGGGTCGATTTCTTGTTCAAACACTTCAGCCAACTGAAAATTAAGACCAGGAATGTTAGCAAGATGAGTATTTTTTCCAATCGTGAGAAAATACATATGTTCAGTAAAAATTTTTGATGGCACTGCCAGTAATGTACGAGGGACAGGTAGTTCATATAAACTATCTAGGACAGCACTTAACACATTCGATAAAAATCTTAGGAATCAAATTCACCTTTGAACAGAATTTGTAGACGCGCGAGGTTTTCCTGTTGTAAGTCCAAGCGTTGTCGCACATTAGCCACACGTCGTCAACGTACTCCCATGGATCCTTGTACTGACCTGTGTCCAACTTGCGTTTGATCGTGGACAGATCCATGGGCTTTTTAATAATGTCAAAATAGTCCTGCAGAATATTTAATTAAGTTAGTGTACAAAATGTTCATAAAACTGCATTAGAACAAATACTCTGAATAACTGGACAGGTGTTTAACGTCCCAATGCTTCCTCACAGACAAAGTGTTAAGCAAATACGCATGCCAAGGGTTAGTAAATATACAGGGTAATATCTTTCAATACTAGGACACTCATAGTGCTTTGCAATCTCAGGAACAAAGCCAAACAAGATTGTCAGAGCACCTAACGGCAAGCTGTACCTAGATGGATTAACCAACCAACAACATACATGACTGTGATCTAACCCATAAATGTGGTCGGTTGTAAACTCTGCATAACTCATCACAAACAAAGAGTTCCCAATTAGAGAAAACCTGAGTGGACAACTAATAGATTATGAAACGGTAACGCTGAGAAGGATTTAAGTGAACTCACAGGTATTTGAAGCAGTTCGGGATCAACTGGCTGTCGGAAGGGCATGGACTCAGGATCCTGTCTATATAGCTTTTCCAGTGTGGGCATCAAGGCCTGTCTTAATTCATCTGGCTTGAATACTGAAAGAAATATATGGTGTGTTCAAACAATCACTTCAACAAGTACAAGTCATAAAGAAAAAATCCAGAGTAGAAACATTCATTGTTAAAGCTGAAACAAAATAAGGGCCATATCAGTAAAATACGAATGCGTTTGGTCAATAAGCAAAATTACTGATCTAAAATTGGACAAGTATTTATAGCAGAAGTGAAACGCACACAAATAAATTTTGAGGTTACTTAAAACAGTTTCACGATGTCACACAGAAAAGTCATTTGTACAATAACTATCCAGCAAGTTAATGTCTTAACTTGACTTTGGGGTTTGTAGCGTGATACCGAGCTGTTTTAGTCCTATTCAATGTTGACAAAAATTTGAGCGCCAGTAGTGATCAAAATCCAGTAATGGGCTACAATCCAATGAGAAGCTAACAGGGTATTTGCTCTAAAGCCAGCCAATGAGTTTACATAGAGTCTTAAAAATGTGAAACATACACACAATTCAATACAGAGCTGCTGAGATGATGCATGCACAAAGTGACCTGCAACTCCATTATGACAACCGAGCACAAGCACAACTCCCGTCATAACAATTGGAAGCAAGCGCAATTCACTGTCAGAGTAACGTGTCACTACCAGCCACGGCCCGGACACGGACTTCTATGTGATTATTTGGGCACATACTTTATATTGGATAAATGCTCCTAAGCAAAACGAATCACATTCTTACCTTTCTTCATCTTGGGTTTAGCCGCTGCTGGTGAGGCAGCCGGGATGTCACTTGATTTCGAGTCCGAGCTCTCGGAGCTCTCACCATTGGCCGGAGACTTGCCGACAACGGCCTCCGAAGTCGGTTCCGTTTTGATGGTAGACTCCGTCGTAATTTCCATCTTCACGTTGGGCTTCATGTCAATGTCATTCAGTGTTGAGCTGACCGAAGCAGGCGTCGACAAGGACGACGGACCTTCCTGCTTGATCTCCTTGGCCGTCAGCAGGGGGTCCTGCTTGCCAATACTATTGTGGGTTTGCAGGGGTGCAGACTGTTGATCCATCTACAGGGACAACAGAAACACAAAGGTCAGTGCACAACTACACATCAAATACTCATCAAATACCTGTCACAGAGTTCTTAACAGTGTAATAGTGTCATGACAGTTACTACTCACAAGCCTCGCCAAATCTTCAGATCCATCAGGGATCCTTCAGATCCACCATGGATCCTTCTTTGTGGCACCGAGCAGGAACTCTTGATCACATGACCATCAAGGGTTGACCTCTCACAAGGCTAAGGTTGCCCTAGATGGTCACGTGCGATGAGGCATTCGTGAATGGCAGGAATTTCCACAACAGATCAGTAAATTTTCTGCCACATTGTCAGGCAGTGCTCAGCATCAACAGAAGAAAATGTGATACACGACTGCCAATAGTAGTCAGGCCAAACCAAGTTAGATTCTACTGACACCAACCCTGTATTTCCATTCTTGCCCAATATTTACTGAGTCTATAAGTTATAGAGTTTGATGATTCGTGGCCTGCTACTAGCTTATCAAGATTGTTTTCTAAAAATCTGTTCAGTCTTGTATAAAGAAAGAAAACGGACAATCCACTGCATGAATTGCATAAGCATTAAGCTTTTCAAAAAATTAACTATGCCAAACTTCGCCACATTATCACTTTGTCCACACTAACTCATAAACCCGACTAGATCTCAGTCTTACAAAAAGGGATGTCTTACATCCAAGAAAAGATTGTCAGCTGAACAAGACAAATGGCTATTACACAGGAACAATGCACAGCAAGGCTCGACATAAGTGAGAGCTAACGCACAAAAAAAAGAACGAAAAAGTAAAATTTGCGTGCTGAGCGAACATTTGCCAGAATTTTTTGACACCACATTTGATTAGCCAAATCCGGAAATAATAGTGGCAAACATGACGTCACTCGTACTTTCGAACGGACATTTTCACTTGTTTCAAGCGCTGCACAGTACGAAGAAGAACAAGGGATTGCCAATAACTAGTACGGACCTGTTTCTTCAAAGCCTCCTGCAGCTGTTTCTGCGACTCTTGCAGAGCCGACGTGACTGTCACTGGAGCACCTCCATTTCCGGCAGCACCAATCTAATAAACAGGTCAAGTGAATAAAAGCTGAATTAAACTGCTGAGAACATTCACCAACGTTACTTACTTGTGTAAATGAAAAATCTATTTATTCTCGTCAACAAATCTCCCTCTCATTTGCCGATTTCATAGCTCATTGGATTTAGACAAGTCCCTTTCCTGGTCTGTTTCATGAGAGTAGGTTAAGACTTAGCACAGAAATTTGAAACTACTTCACAATTGTTGAAAACGGACTCGGCCAATTGCTATAGAAATCATCCCAGTAACAAGCAGTTAATGTTTATATTATTAGAGACTTGGCACTTTTGCTCAAGTGAGATTCAGGGTGAAGCGCATGACCAAATATGCGACTTCAAGTCTTACATCAACTTACATGATACAGACTCCACAGTTGCTCTAGTAACTGAAACAGCCACTTAATTTCTGAGAAGACATACAATCGTGGACAATGCATTACCTGATTGCTAGATGAGTTCGGAGCCATAGCACGTATGGGACTTGGCACCGGCATTCGTGGCATCGGAGTGGCTGGCGACATGTTGAATTGATCTGGCAAGTTGGACATGGGACCAGGTAGACGTGGGCCAGCTGTCAGACTGCCCAGCAGAGGACCATCTGCGTAAATAAGCCACAAATGAATGGATTAATGAACTACTGTTGGGGCATCATAAGTACTACAACCCCTCCCTCACATAACCACAGGTCATCTCAATTGAGTAGAATATTTTGTCATTTCTCAAATCCAACCCATCGAATGCCTAATGATTCTGGCCTGAGCAATCAGAGTATCTGAATGTTACTTCATCCTTCCACAGTGTGACCCTCGTAACACTGTGTAAAATACTTGTAAGTAATATGCAACATGGCACGGCTTGGGACTTGTATAAAATAACTCAGATTTGCATCACATCTAGGCACAGCACAATAAAAATATGCCAATTAAGAGAGCAGAACTCACACACACTTATTAACCTTTGTGGAACACCAATAAAAAGCTTGATATCAAACTTTAACGATAATAACAGAATTAAACTAAATTAAATTAAATTAAATCAAATTAAATTAAATCAAATTAAATTGCAATAAAATTTAATTACTTCATATTGAATTACACC
Source organism: Phoronis australis (assembly GCA_002633005.1). Classification (NCBI taxonomy): domain Eukaryota; kingdom Metazoa; phylum Phoronida; family Phoronidae; genus Phoronis; species Phoronis australis. The sequence continues at coordinate 308,420 of NMRA01000387.1, read as the reverse complement.
TTCAAAGTGAATTTAGCCAATGGATGACAGCTGTAAATTGTCTATACAGAAACAAGGCGTCACTCAATTACTCACTCTTTACAGGCGGCCGTATGGCAGGGGTGGGAAGCCCCGTGGCAGCGGGCAGAGGACCCCCTCCACCAACCGAACCCTGCGTCTCCTTCAGCCGTTTCAGCTTTTTCTCTTCCAACTCCTTCTGGATCTTGTAGATCTTTTCGGCCAGCAAGTGGTAGTACTCCTCTCTACTATTGGCCGTCTCATACATGTCGCCCTCTACCTTACGCGCGTACTGCACCAGGCTGCTCATTCGCTTGTCCTTCAGCGCCGATGGGTCTGGAGTCGGGAAGATGGCCTGCACCCTGCACACGAATGAGCAAAGGTTGAAATGCATTTGGTAACAGTGACGCGCCTCGAGAACAACACTAAAAAACTGCAGAAAACACAGGCAAAAACCTAAAACTATGCAACACAGAAGACCTTTTTAACAAGTGACAGCACTAGGGTACGTAGTCATATTTAACACGTTGGATCTTAAAGAATTCTGGCTTTCAGAATGCTCGTAGCCTTTCAAAAGAGCAACGCAGAGCTGAAATGCAGCCACAACTGCTGCACGAAACATATGGTTAAAAAGGTTCCTAAAAGTTTCATGTAATCATACTAATTTGACCACTATGTTATCAAAGCTGCATGTTAACCACACCTGGAATATCTGCCATATACCTCTCTGTCACTGTTTATCAGAAAAATTTGTGAAGCCATTTTGACAAAAAACAACGGAAAAGAAATATCAAAAAGTACAAGAGCAATGCAGGCGTTGACATTCGCTTTCTGCATGCAACGCATACAGCACAGATACAAGGGATGATCATTATTTTTAACATTTCCATTAAAGGGAACAATGGTAATAAACTTAGAATAGCCTTTACGGGGTGCAAAGCAAATTGTCAAAAATCTGAATTCCAAGGACATCAATTAGTTTAGCAGGTACCAAAGTATAAGTCAAAGCCACAAATTAGGGGGTGCTGTTTTAGGTGTAATGAAAACTGACGTGTTATATTTCACAAACCTACTAAAGTAACCAAGGGTTTACCTTAAAAATCGGTAGAAATTTTCGAAGGCTTTTGTGTTGACTGTGCCTTCTTCTTCAGTGTAGGTGGCACTATACGAAGAAGGCAAAGTCAACACCCAAGGCCTTTGAAAATTTCTAAGGTTGCTGTCCCATCCCCAGTACAAACATAAAAGCTTAGCTTCACAACTGTCTTTTACACGGTTGCATATATATAGAAACGAGACCACAGAAAAAGTCACAATGTGGCACAGAATTCACCTAGTCTGCCCAAAATTAAACAAGTGAAGATGCAACACAGAACGGTAGATAATGAAGAACGGACCTGGACACTGAACAGGGCCCTTCGCATGTCGAAACTCAAATGTCTGAAAAAACTTACAGCTTGTGAACCAAGTGGTTTCTCAAGTGCTGGGTAACGTGCTGGTGCCATTCTTTGGTGCCACGGTTTGACTGCGCAATGTTCTGACTACCGTCTGGCAAGCCACCAGACAGAACAGCATTCAGTCCGCCGAAGCCACTGTTGGCCAGCTGTTGTTGCTGCGGCTGTGGACTGCCACCAATCTCGGGTGGCAGGAGAGTATTGGGGTTGACAGGGCCATTGAAAGCAGTCCCAGTGACGCCAAGAGCTTGACTTACGCTTGCTGCAAGACAGAAACAGGAAACATGCCTCAACTTTTCAAGCCTAGCTTTTAACATCGAACATCAATTTTCCAGGAAAAAGTACTGAAGATTTTTAAAGGAACACTAACGTTTTTATACCAGAGAAATGCATTTTTGAGATTGTTGTAGAATGGGAGACTTTTTGAAGTTGTTAACTTTCACCAGAACTATAAAACAGCAAAATTCATTATGATTTTGTGACTGTATTACAAACTTAAAGTACTCTGCCATTTACTGCGTGCAACTTATAGTCCAGTCATTCTAGTTAGCTTAGCTAGAAAATCGTTTGACAGCAAAACGAGAACTTCATGTTCGATTTCATGCTGGGGATGATTTTGCCGATATCACTTTAAGGGTTTCATAAAGAGAAACGAAATCTACAATGACACATATAAAGCAATAGTGGTTTCCAGGGCTGTTCTGATATTTAAGAAAGAAGCCCCAAGCATTGAAAGGTGCCCAGTGCTGCATAGTAAACTGTATGGTTCTATCGGTTCTTTCATATAATGTAATATATAAAATAAAAGGCCACTGTGGGGCTCAGCTTTAAGTAAAATCCATCTGAAACAAGGCAAGACATTAACTGATAATTTTTGCCAAATTTCATGAACACTTGATAAATACAGAGCCATGCAAAAGAGAAAACCTAAATAGCTACTAAGAGATGTTACACTAATCAGGCTCGTCTAAATTAACATCAGGTGTACTCTTAACTGAAACATAAAAACCAAATTTCAAAGAACCACTCAGAAACTTAACAGATATCAACAATTTGCCACTAATAGAACTCCAATATGCAACTAGGGTGCTTTCCCATTCTTGACCCAGTTAATGCTCAATTTCATGGGTAATAACTATAGTTTAACAACATTGGCAAACGACAGGAAGACAGTTTGACCAAATCCCAAAAGTCGTTTCTTGATTACGGTTGGTGCATTGGCATCTAAACTGATCACCGTCATGGTTTAACGGTCTTAAATCCAAGATTCAGAGTCGTGGTCTGAGTTTGAAATGTCAAAAGTGAGATGAGGTATATATCAGGGCAGGCATGTTATGAATTTCAACAAAAACCATTCATTTACCAATAACAGTGATTTTTCGCCAGAAATCTTGAACACTCTACCCAGCGTACGAACACCTGTCTCAACCATGATGTCATACACTAAGAATATCATATAACAACATGTGCACATCTTATTCTGAAAATTTCATAATAATCAACCAACAAATAACGACACAAGAGCATTTTAGAGATTGCACCCCACATTATAAGTATCCTCTAAATTTAATGGCACTGGGAAATGCAGTTTAAAAACGTAGCAGTAAGAATTACTTAAGACTTAGTAAGCTTTAATATGTTTGTACTGTCAAAGATGCGCAAAACTTACACTGGATGGTGGAAGTCGCTGGGCGGACCTGAGAGGTCTGAAGATAAGTGCCGCCTTGCGGGTTGTAGGGTAGACCAAGGGCAGCGTAGGCCTTCTGCATATCAACCGGGGCCGGACCAGAGTTCTGTGTTGATGGGACAATGTTGTGGCCAGCAGCCATCTGTTGAATGGCTGAAGCAGAAAAAAAGAAACATCGACACTCAGTCCAGCATTGGAAGATAACTAATTCATATAGAAGTCTGTAATTTTATACAGACACGTTCTCTTGTAAATTAAACCAGTAAGATGGTGGGATCAAGACTCACTTTATAGAACACATTTAGAGCATTCAATCTACTGTCACAAGAAATCACAATAACAATTACGAGGTGACAGGCACAAACTTAACAGCACACCAGCTGAACAGAAGTTGGAGCATTAGAAACATTACAGCAACAACCAAAAGAAAATTCACATCTTTTCAAACTTTTAACAAAGAAGGGGAATGCCACGCATTGAAATGCGCCCGTGACTGCATCGCAAACATGTTTCTAGATGTGTTTATTAGCGATTTCCCAAATTTCATGAAAATCTGTCCATGAACTACAAACATAGTAGCCAACAAAAACCAAATTACCACTAGGAGGCACATTGGTAGTCAGATCAGTACATCAGTTCATAACAAAGGTCCTTCAGTCACAGATCAAGCAAAGGGGGCACCACAGTAGTCACAGCTGTCATAAGAACCAATGTCAATTGTGCTCTTGTCAACAAAAACACATCTGCCAGTTTTCATAATGATCCTCTGAGTGGTTTGGTAGATAGAGACAAATGACAAAAATTGAAAATAAAAAATGGCCACTAGGTGGCACAGGATAAGTAAAATTCATTTGAAATAGAAAGGTGATGTCATCTCCACAGTAAAAGCCTATTTGTCAAATTTCATGAAAACTGTCACACAACTCCGAAGATACACAAACAAATGCAGTCTGGCAGATATAGAGGTCGACACCAAAACCAAAGTAAACAAGAGAAATGGGAAGCTCTGAAATGTACCCACCATAGCACCGCAAACAATGTGCTTCTATGGGTGTTTTTAGTATCATAAAAATGGCCATTAGTTGGCACAGAATGCGTCAAACCCATCCGAATTAAGAAGGTGGCGTGGTTTCTGTAATACACAACTACTTGCCAAATTCCATTAGCATGAGTGAAGTAAAAAACAATTGACATAAGGGGGCTAAGCTATGGTCCGATTGGTCTGAAACTCATAGCCATTTGTTGCCATCTCGATACAAGTCCGTCTGCCAAATATCGCAAAGATCCTCCAAAAGGTTAGGGAGATACAGCCCTAGATGCAAAAAAAGCAAAAGTGCCTGTATTGGGGTGCCAGAATAGTCAAAAACAATCGAAAATCATGTCAGCCAGGGTCTTCACATTAGGAACACAACAGTCAATGTTCATCATCGACCTTTGAGTGGTTTGGCAGATAGAGCGGCAGAAGTAAAAAACATATGCAAAATTTTTAAATGGCCACCACATGGGGCAAAAAACATACCTGCCCGAAAATGGAAGGTGTAGTCATCTCCTTAATAGGAGACCTATTTGCCAAATTTCATGAAAACACATAACTGAATGAAATCTGAAGATACAAAGGCAAACGTAAAAAAATTTGCCACTTGGGGGTACAGTGGTATCTGGATCAGTTCGACACTCATTACTCTTTGTCGACGGCTCCATAGGAATACATCTTTCAAATTTGATAAAGCTCCTTCAAAGGGTTATGGAGATTCAGCCTCAGACACACATGGGGGCAACACAGTAGTCGGACCCGTCCGAAACTCAACATTAGTTGTTGCCTTTTCATCAGTAACACACCTGTAACTTTTCTTTGAGCGCTATAGCAGATAGAGAGGCGGATGCCAGAAAACAGGCGGAAAAATAACAAAAATGTTCAATACGTGGTGTAAAATCTGTCCAATCCATCCGAAAATGGAATTCCATCGCTTCCGTATTAAAAACCCATTTGCCGAATTTCATGAAAATCCATCAAGGGACTTGGAAGATATAGAGGCAAACGTAACAAACTAAAATTATCCCCAGTGGTCTCAGCGGTATTCGGGTCAGTCTGAAAATCATCGTTATCTGTCATCAGCAGGGCTTGGAATGACCAATGACAAAAAACGCGGAAACTTTTACGGCCTAAAACATGCGCGCTACCCAGCCTTGAAATAGTTGAGATGTGAACCTTTCGCCGACAAAAATCGGTAGGACTAAAAAAAACAACAAAAAAAAAAACGTTACCACCATCTGTTACCCGTTGGCAGCTTAATAGGAACACTTCTCCCAAATCACATTAAAATCCAGAATATAGCAGCGGACCACCACACAGAGATGACGATAACATGCGCCCACACATACATATGCGGGTGCATAATAATTGAGTGAATGTTTAAGGTTAATGCTGTGTTTCACCAAGAACCCAATGAAAGACGCATCTCTATCTACCTAACAGTCAAAATCACCAAAAGTAGGTGTTTAGCTCTGCAATAACACTAAGCTTTCAACGCCGAGATGGTAATCAAAGAACTTCCAAGTTCCATTCACAGCAGTCAAGATTTACCAGATGAACACGTAAATTAAATTTTCCTGCGACAGAATTCTAACAACCATGAATGGTAAGTGGGAACACCACTTCAAGCAAATAGGCTCAACTAGAAACTCATGATTAAAGGACAATTTTCTGACGAGGAGAAAATAAAGGCATTTGAAAGCCATCACTTTTGAGAGAAAGTCAACAACCAGTGCGTTGTCTAGGCGCTGGCTGGGTGAAAGAGTCTTTCAATGTGTCGTCAATAAGTTACAACACAGCTAGAAGAAAAAAGGTAAAACAGAATTTTAATGGACTATCAGCAAACACGGAAAAGTTAGGATCCACAAAGCAACCAGCAGCAGACTTGGACAGTAGAATACCCACGAGACACGGAAATCACGGATACTAGTAGCCCACACCCCCTCCAAGTTGACCGGGACATGTGTAGACACAGAGACAGGCAGGGCTGGCAGTAGCATGCAGGACATGTAGTAATTGTACTCACTGCGTGTAAAGAAGTCCTCATTACCTGCGTTCCTCTTGTCTGGGGCCTGCTTCAGGGGCAGGCACACTGGACAGTCGTTGCGCTTACAGTTCTTCCAATGTGAGATTATTTGCCTTGACGACGCGCAATGCGCAACTGTAACCAACACAGCCATCCCTTAGATATATTGTGTAAATCGACCATGTCCGTTTATAATTTCAAAATTAGTAAATGACAAGTCATTGGTTTTAACATGACCTTTGTTTGAGACAATTCTTGAAATGTCTACTGGATGCTGACAAAACAAAGCCACATGGTCAGCATAAAATGTTCTAGGTGCTGCCTTTTTCTCGCTGCTCTATTTCACCGATAACTTGCTGCCAGGCATAATTGCTCGTTGATGGTCAGAAACAAGAAAAATATAGTGCCACCTTCAGAAAGAATGTACAATTGCCATATTTGCCCTAATAACTGCCCGGGACATTTGGGAAGGTCGCACAAAGGGAGCTTAAATTGGTGAGAATGTTGTCACCAAACTGCATTCATTTCCAGTTTTCAGTACATTTCATATCCTTTTACTGCAACAGACCACTAAATTGGTAAAAAAATTAACCTACATTCAACACCACAGATGGCTAAATTGGAATTAGTTACTATCAAAATCAGATGCAATGGTTAATAAGCAGCGATTCCTTGTGATGCCATCAAAACATGTGTATCTCCGATTGGTCAACAAGAAATTGTGTGGTATTGGTAATTCCTTTTTTTTTGAAACAACAGTGGAAGTTTGAAGTGGGTTGTAAATGGTAAAGAATTAATACTGTATACAGGGTGGAAGCATGGAAATTTTGTGCAATCACATCAATTAGATCATCAGCATTAACAGAAAGACTGAGGTCATATTGTAAAGTCATATATCAGTTTTATCTCGTCTGTTGAACCGAAACAAAGGACGACTGCATTTATGAAATTCGAATCCAGTTGGGGTGGCGCTTAAAGTACAAGGGCACTTATTACAGTAACTACAGTACTTGTCTAGTGCAAAGTGATAATCGAAAGAGTTGTGGCTGGAATTGGTCTCCAGCAATAGTTTTTTGATGGATTACTTTCAATTTTCAGAAATTACAAAGCATAAAAGTCTGGAATCGATCACAGACATAAATACATCCTGTTCAAAACCTCAGTTTCGTGAATTCCGCCCCGTTTTCTGACCACCATCAAGAAAAACTAGTGTCTCTAGACAGGGTGAACTTTATGCACAAAATCTGCTAGCTACCTGAAAAATTGAAACTATTGCCAGGGTTTCCACTCACATTGTTTACATTTTTATGACTTCCAAAACATGCTTTCAGTAGACATTTTGGTAATGATTGCCATCAAACATAAACCAATACATGTCATCACAATGAAGCCTTCCTTGATTTAACAGGAGTTTCCCATGCATAGAAATTTGTTTAGTCATTTTCCAGGTATTCAGCAACAAGTCGAAACCAAGAATGTCTGGATACACTGTTGCTAAATGAAGAGACAATTTACTTAAAAACATGGGCCATGATGACAATTATGATCATCAGACATGTTAACTGTATAAGGTTTTTAACTAAATAATACTCCAAACAAACGCAGCTTCACCCCCCTCCCCTTATATTACCAACAGCTAAGAAGGTCACAGCACGCCCGACTCACCTTTACACGTCTTGCCCATGTTGCATGTTGTCATGTGTGTCAGCACGTTCTTCATGGTTCGACAGTGCGGAAGCGTGCAGGTACGCACCTCTCCGTTGGTCTCCCGTCGCTGACACTTGTGAGCGTGCAGCAGCAGCACCAGTTGCTGTTGGATGAGCTTACGTTTCTCAGGGTCGGCTGTCACTGCCCCGGCCGGCTGCACAAGTACCAAAGGTATAACATCAAATAAAAAATAAGGTTCCCCCCACGTGATATTTAACCTTGTCCACCACTCCCTTCAGCTACCTAATGTAACGCTATCAGTTCAAGGATAACGCAAAATCCAAACAAATCAACGTAGAATGTGGGCATAATATGAGAATATTCAGTATGCAGACCCGACCCACTTTAAGTTTGCTGCTGACGATACACTAAAACGTGTATGGTTTTTGAGAAATGACAATAATAAACACCAGGACAATAAACTCTAGTGATCACAACCAAGAAATATCCTTTTAACCCTAAAGTGTAGGAAATGGCACTGACAACTTAGTAACTTTGATGCAAGACAAATAGAGCATCTTTACTATGTGATGGGTAAAACATGCTCCGAGTGGCACAATACCAAAACTGACAACATATTTCTACAACAGGGACATGCCCATAGTGCAACACAAACAGTACGGTACTGTTTGTGTTGCACTATAGTACGGTATTTATTTTCTGAACTCTGCTACCTGTCAGAGCCCTGGCTGTCCTTAGATAAATGTATCAGTGACCACCGTAAGGGAAACCCTTCTGACACTGAGTGCATGTGTACCTCTATGGTAAGTTTTATCAATGTAGATTTTTTTGGCGTGATGAGACAATTTCCCACGATTTATAAATTATTTTTCAGAAGGGAATGAGCCAATGAGGCTGAAATTTAGCCTCAAGTTCGAGATGTCAAGGGCCCTAACCACAATAATCTCACTGAAAAATACAAAGAAACCAGAACCTCAATGAATTTCCCATACGCGATTAAAAAATTCAATTGAACTCTGGGATGAGTGGGGTGGGAATAGTATTCATCTTCTGTATCTTAAATTTTACATGAATGGAAAAAATACTTCAAGCGTGCAGAAGACCACATGATTACAATGAAGTTAAGATCTCTCAGATAAGAATTGGGCAAGCATCCACAAGTCTATCAGATATTAACAACTAAAATGATCCTCTATATAATGAGACTGAAAATGGAAATGAAACAAACTATTTTCACAAGACAAAAGCTTCATAAATATTTAAGTTTATTGGAAAACAGTTAACTTTCTACGGATTCTCTACTATTAACACATTTTGAACTTCAGGCAATGCTGCTAGTCAGAATGAAATTAATACTTATCCTCAATACTTTAGAATTGAGCTTTGTGTGCTAACCTTCAATGAAACTGGGTCAAATTAACAAAACCAAAAGATTGCTGTAACATATATAAGGAAATTATCATATCACTCTAGAACTGTCAATAAATCAATAAATCAGGACAGTTCAGTCGGTGGGACAGATTAGGGAACACTTTCTATACAAGACAAAGAAACTGAACAAAGAAAGGTGCCTAGCAGTCCAGTGTGGTACAACTGTAAACAACCAGTCTAACATGGCTTCCAGTTGGAACAGTGTACCTACTACAAAGAAAACCCATATCTGAGGTCTCATCATGTCATAAATGATAACAACAGGTAAACCATCCTAAAGGAAATGGCACAACATGTTGCAATCAAGGCCAATAATTGTCACCTTCAAACTGGAATAAAACAAGATTGCACTAGAGTTCATGTTTTCAGAAGTTATTGACCCCACTTGGCCCGTAGTACTATTGGGAAAAATTTGGCTAACTGACCTGCCGAAATAATAAAAAATATGCTAAACTAAACTTAGATTGAAAATAGTGGAATTCGGCTTAATAGTGTTCTCCACAACTGGGAACCTAAATGTGTTGTAAACGTACGAAGGCCAAGAAACATGCCGGAAGAGTACACTAGTTGATGTTCTTTATTGTGCAAATGTGTCCGCAGCATCACAGAGTCTTCAGTGCACATTTACCTACTTTATAACTACATGTTTTAGCAGTAAAGCAACACAGAGGAACATGATGACAATTTTCTATTTACAAACAGCACCAAGCAGCGTTCACAACTGAAAATTCAAATGTGTCGGAGGGTCATTCAAACTGGGGCGGGCCATTCAAACGTGTTGCGAGAGCTGGCAAACAGGTCGTAGTGTCACATTAAAATAGGTATGAATGATCATCACAGATTCTGATTCTGTGAATGCAAAGAGTACACTACAGAGTGACCACATGACCCTGTAAGGTCACAAATTGTTAAAAATAGGTCAGAGAGCAGCAAACTGCATGAAACATGGAAAAAAAATCCGTCATCCATTCTCAGACATTCTTACGCTTTCTAATAAAATAGCTATCTCTGCAAACACAGAACTCAACAATAATGAAGCCAAACATTTCCAGCATCACAAAGCTGGAAAAATATTTTAAAACAGGGCAAGCTGATCAAATTAGTCATATGTTATCTACTCACCCTTGGTCCCTGAGGTACAGCTTGTGGTGGTGGTGGTGGTGGTGGTTGGGGCTGGGGAACCGGGGGGCGGATCGGAGCCATGGGTTGGCTAGCACCTGTTGGCTGCCCTAGAGCGTTACGTAAAATATTGCCTTCTTGTGAAGATTTGGGGTTCATTGCATTGGCCCTCGCCATCCTGAGAGCTGCGGATGGATAGGTCACGTTCATCTGGGGTCCATTCATTAGTGGCCCCTGCTGCAGGGGTGTCGGCTGATTTGGGATACCCATGGGACCACCGCCACTGCTCATGATAGGACGAGTGTTGACAGACAAATTTATATTATTCCCAGCACTCATAGCCATGGGCAGGCTAGTGTTCATGCTCGTCATGGGTAAACTGTTGGGTAGGCTCATGCCACCCGTTACACTACTCATACTCATAGTTCCGCTGACCATATTGAACGAACCACTGCTCGAGTTCATATTTCCCCCACCAAGACTTACATTGACGATATCACCACTGGCATTGTTTGCGCTGAATGGGGTGGATGAGGCCAATGCAGAGACATTCTTGGACATAGGTGGTGACTGTAAGTTCAGGCTATTACCGACACTATTTTGATTCTGTGATGTGTTCGTCACTGAATTGTGGCTAGGCTGGGGACTTGAGTTCGTAGGGGGCTGTGGAGAGTCATTGGCAGAAAGCAATGCTGATAAGTTTTGATGCTTGTCATTCACTTTCACCAATGGTTGCTTTTGTGAATTGTTCAATGAAATATTTTGCTGTGTCTGCTGTTGATTCTGCTGAGTGCCCGACTGTCCTTCACTTTGATCTTGGCTTGAGCTCATCGGTCCATTGCTTGTTGCCAGGTTGTCTGAATCCAACAGATCATTGGGCAAATCTTGAGCAAATTCCAGCAAAAAATTAAAATCTGAAAAAGAGACAATTGAATTTCATGTTTCCTCAAAGGAAAGGGCACCTTCAACTAAGTCATAATTGGAAACCCCATCAAGTAATATATCTGTTAATGATTAATAAAATGCAATGAAATTATGATTTGGTTTAACTTGAGAAAGTTTCAGGAGTACTAATTACTGAAAACTACAATTAAATCACTTTTGTTAGTACTGATTTGATAATAGGTCAAACGCGTGAAGTAAATATGTCAAACTGGGATTTCACGTTGTAAGACCAAAAATATGTCAATACAGGCATACTTGTAACACATAATCCCTGAATATATAATAACAGATAAATAAGCAAAAATCACCAGCTATCATACCTGTAGACTCGGTAGGAGTCAGCGATGGTGAAGCAATTTTCATCCGTTTTGCCGACGGTGGTCCGTCCACAAGTTGGTCCGCCATGTTTTAAACGACGAACCTGTATCCACAAGTAATATTAAAGAGCCTTCGATTTCTCTTTAACAGCGTACCGATTCCACACTGTAAACATATCTGTTGAAGTACATGGTATCCTCGACAAGATCAATGGGTATAAACCCATAACGAAGCGAAGAAAACGGCCAGATCTTCAAATTTTACAGCATATTAAATTTCGCCGCACAAAAGCGAAAATGGACATCAGAATGTATCACACGTAAAAGAGCTAACAAACCACGATATTGTTCTTTTCCAGGCTAGATTTCTTCATGTAAAGATCAACTTCCATCCAAGGTGAAATGATTCCGTTACAGAGATCATTAAGGTCACAAATTTTAGATAAAAAGTTGAAATTTCTCTCGGCCAATTTAACCAAAATGGCGGCTGTTGATGAAAAGTTCTACGCTAGTAAGAGAAAACAACGAAAATCCCCGAGTGGAAATTCCACTAGCGGAAACCAATTATTCGTGTCAATCTTAATCACGTGATATAAAAATTGCCGTATGATTGGACAGTGTTTAGCGCTGTGACATGTGACCCTACTTCCGATTAGTCACGGAAAGAGACGAAGAGGGTATCATGGGAAACATTAAATGTCCATCTGACTGCAGCGTTTTCTTTTGCCACAATCTAAGTTGCATTTTAATTTTTTAAATTATTTCTGAAGTCATCTTTCTTTGCAAATAGATTAAGTGCCCTTAAACACTTAATGAAAAGATTGAAATAGTTAAAATAAACACTTATCATTAATTCGTTAGTTTTATAGTAAATCTTATAAAAATGGGTGTGACAAAAAATTTTGGTTGTTTTTTATGTAACTTCTCCATCCAGTGTCATTTACCAAAATTAAACTTGGGCACAAAACACACACTTCTAACAAGCCATTCGAAGATTTCCTGAAAACTCCATGTAACAGAACATGTTTGACACACTGAAAGAGCATGAAAAAACAAGATGCTCGAGTTTCTTGCTGTTGGAACAATAAAATCTAAATTTCTGCAAGAGCACGAAAATTTTCATGTCATGAAAAACAATCACTCAGTATGGTTTTGAGAACCCAATCAAGTTTTGTAAAGGGTTGCTGATATCAAGTTGCCAAGTATTTTGGGAAGATACAAAAAATTGCCAACTTCGTCACGAATTGTGTAAACCCACATGCGGAATTTCATGCAACTGAAAAGGTTAGTAGTTTTATTCACAAGACGTGAATGTGCAGCACGTGTTCAAGTTTCATATTTCACACTTATGCTGCGCATCTCTGTATTTTACCAGCTACAAGAGAATAATGAACACCATTCTTTTGTACATTCAAATGCTTTATTTTTATTTAAAATTGAAACAAGACACAGTAGTGACAGTAAATGACAGTGAAATATTCATTAAAAACAAAAGACATAATTAATATTACACACTGAAAAATGCGAAATAGACATTACATTCACTGACAACAGATATGAGCATAATATTCTGAATCAAACCCATTTCTGTAACATACTGACACATAATTTAGTGCAGCAAAAACTCTAAGGTACAATTCCATTACTGAGGAGACCGACTAGTAACCAATAGTCATACCGGTTCCTGACATATACCATACTTTTGACACTTTCAAAAATTGCCAACTACTGTAACAACTGTCATCTCAAATATTTGATATGAATTATGGAAGAAAAATGAGCACATGCCCCCTATAGGATTTGAAAAACATTTTGCTTTACTCTCCAATAGGAGCCAGGGAGCTAAAATAAGTTTTTTCAGAAGATTTGATTTATAATTAGTGCATCTCACATTACTACACCTGGACGATAAATAAATAAATAAATGGTCCACAGAAATACTCTACATTAATTTATTTCGTCCCAAATGAAGCAGCAAATTAAAATCCATTCCATCTAGTCACAAAGTTTCAAATTATGATAAAGTAGAGCACTAGCCTTTAACATTTACAAAAAATAACACTAAGTTGCTACGAATACATGATCTGTTGATGAAATGAATTTTTGATATAGACTGCACGCAAAATAAAACAGGACAGAGTCCTACAGACGCAAGAACCTTGCGAGTAAATCTTTTGAGATCACGAGTTTCATGTCCAGTGCATGGATAGATGTACGTGCAGTCTTGACTTGTAGCTTACTTACATGATCATCCAGGCTTGGGAACCACTAAATGTTTATTATGGCTCGAGGTCATGTTCAGCGCATCATTAGGCCAACCATGACAAGCAATTTTGTCGAGCCTGGTATCAAGCACAAACCGTCAGTTCTTTCAAGACAAGACATCCCCTTGAGTTGAAATGGGTAGAGACCAAGGGTCTATTCCAAGAAACGGACTTAAGGACATTTCTCACTTAAGTCTAAGATTTTTCTCAACTTCCAAACTCTGAAACTTCCAAATCTGATAAGTTAGTCAAAATCGGACAAAACCGAAGTCAGAAACGGACTTGAGACACATTTGAGTTTTGTCTTAATATTGACTGAAATTTAAGATTTGTCTTAGCTGAACCAGTTTTCTGGAACATGTCCGATTTTTCTTGCTGTTCGTGGTCCAAGTCATAACTTAGTTTTCATTGATGGAAAGCGGGTTAGTAGCAACCTCAAAACCTGCCATATGATGGCATATTGGAAAAACCACCATACATCAGAGCCCGAGCCACTACAAAACCACCAAATTACTCAGGGTTAAAAGTTGAAATATGTTGCTGGAAGCAAATAAAGTTTGATGGAAAAAAAGCTCTTGAAAGGAAAGATCATTTTTTAAATGATAATCTTACATGCTGCACGATCTTGTCAACTTCAGACAAAAATAATGGCCGGAACTATTTTTCATTTTTGAAAGGCCTCAAACCTCGTTATGACGGCTCTCAACTTTTCAAATTGTTGCGCAATGACAGGTAGTTGGAAATAATAAATCATCAATGTGGTACCACTTAATACAAAATGAGAAATTGAAACATAATTAAATTCCGTATTGTGTGAGATTTTACTACAGCAATGAATTTCATTTTAACGGTACTAGCGAAAGGTTCCAATGTATGGTAAATGAACAATATTTGAAAAACATGCACAGCGTCTGTCAGTCCTTTTCCCGTGTCTAGATATCTCAAAAATCCATATCATGTTCAACAGATCAAATCCCTTTCTCAACAGAACCTACGCTCACACGTGCTCAGAAACTCATGTCATGAATGAAAACGACATGACGAGAGCTCAAGAAAGGGGTCTAATAAATATGGATGCCGCCAATCGGCTACTATGTCCAGTCATTGTCAGACACCCCTCCACTCAATCCTGGATCTGCGCCTGCCTTCATGTTTGCGCTACACCAATGGCACTTTTAATTGCAATAGTGCTTAATTAAACTTCCTTGCCTAAAATGGTATTCACATTGAACATCATTAAGTTCCAGCCATTGCAGATATCATCAAAAAGTCAAACGCAATCACATATCCATGTTAAAACAACAATAACAGAACTACTAGCATAATGGTTTTCAGCACATCGATCCAAACATTGTCTTCCATCACAAACTTGTCTTTTACATTAATAAAACTAGGGTCTGCTTCATGACAGTATTATAGGCAGAACGTTTAGTCTTGCTTCACAAATTTTGCAAAAAGGCTTAGCCAAGTAATTGTGAGTGCACGACACTATAATTTGTAGAAATGCACGTTACTTTAATCAAGCAGTGATGTCTGGGCCTTTCGTTGAGAGTAGGCTCAACGCACAAAATGATTCCAAGCATTAAGGCGTCACTTCTAATTGGAGATAAGAAAAGTTTTCAAACCAATTTATTAAGACATTTTCAAACCAATTTATTGAGACAAACGGTTAAAAGTAAAAGTTTATTATTTACAGAAGGGCAGTTTATAGCAGCTTAAATAACCAAGTTACTCATGTAATTTGGGCTGGACCCAGAAATGTAAAATTTGAGAAGCACTCCTAATTGTAATACACCTTTTTGAAATCCCAATTAAATACAATACAATACAATACAATACTATACAATACAATACAATACAAAATGATTCACATGGTATAAAATTTACAATTCTAAACTTGAGAATAAAAATAAAATTTCTAAAACCTATGCTATTTTTGTACCTGTATAACACAGCCAGTCACTCATGATACATCACAGTCATATACAAATAGCTCACAAACTTGTCCTCAACCAAAAAAAAAACAAATGGCAAAACAAACTTTAAAATATCTTGCCTAGTAAAATATTGTGACTAGTAAATTTAGAGAGGAAAAAATCAATATTCCAAGCAATTTTAGCACGGTAGTGAGAAACAGCTCTCCATAATTCAAGTGATTGTATAACAACTGCGAATTACAACTGGACTTAATGAAGTTCATGAATGTGACACAAATGGCCTATAGGTGGCGGGACCACTCATGTGTTTTGTTGTGACGAACATCTCTGCATGAACAGCAATTTACGATTTTTCGAAACTTAATCAACAGCCAGTTACGTACAAGACAGTAATTTATCAATAATATGTATTCTGTCTCGTGAAAATGAGTAATGTGCTAACAGAATTTGTACAGTCCAAGACTATTAAGTGAATAGATGATTATGCAGAAATTATAGAAATCAAAACAAATCACTACTCCACAAATAAAATTGGATAAGTCAGGTAGATAAGGGGAGGCCTCAGTGACACAACCAAACATGATCGGTCACATGATCATGATGACTGCTACCGCCACCTAGCTGCATACAACATTTCGCTACAGTGGATGATATCAAAGCTTCTTGAGCTGACTTGTGAGAAGTAATTTGCTTGCACACAATTCACAAATATGTACTACATACACTGCATCAGTCTTGGCCTTTAAGTACAAATCTCAGGGTCAAGGCTAATAAAATAACCATTTCATTAACTGGCTTACTAATTAATAACACCGATAAGCCCAGTTGCCAATCTGAAGGTCCAGCCATTCACCCACTATTTGTGATTCATGATCAAATGGTGAGCTGGACAGGTCACCGCAGAGCATTTGATGTCATAAACAGTGTACCAGCAATGATTGATCAGGGAATCCTCCGTTTCAGTGGTTTTGATAACAGTATTGTGATTTCTCACATATGTATCTTCTCCCAGTACATGGAAAATAAAAAGGTCCATCAAAAACAACGGAAGCTCATAATTTCTCAAGATTTACGCTCAAGTTTTCTTGCTAAACTCGACCCAGAGCCACTGCAACCTCAGGCCCAAGCACCAGCAATTTAGAAGACACCGGTACACGGAGCTACTTTACACATGACCAGCACCTGTACGTACTAGGTGAGACTGTTGTAAAGTTTGTCATCACAACTTTCATCAGACAAATCGTACTGTTTGAAAGCGCAAGATTTCCTCGCGTCCATTGTTGATTAACGATAAACACTTCTTATGTCATCACATGCTAGACTGGGAGAGCTGAGAATCTGATCACAAGGCAGACGACTCGGCCGTTAAAGTGCGTCACACATTGTGGAAATTTGAATTATGGTGACTAACGAAAGTATAAGCCAATTCAGACACAGTAAGATATTTACTCCTAAGTACGCCAAAGACCCCGGATTTGTACTCAAGTTTTCCAACTGAAGGTCCATTAACACCGTTTCAGATATAAGTTAAAATTACAATTACAACAGGTAGCCCTCACGCTTCCATTACCCAATGAATACTCAATGCTTCCAAAGATACCACTCTGAGCAAGGATACTCCACACAGCAATGAACTGTCTGAGGGGAAGCATAGTAAAAAATAGGGTCCAAGGTGGTGTTAATATTGGCGAATGTTTCCGCTGATCACATAATAATTCAGTCTAGTTTATAATGCAATAATTTCTGGGCTTCAACCCCAAAGAAATGTAAGACAATGTGCTTACCATGTTCAGGCTATTTGAAAACACCCCCCTACAAACTTGGTCAAACAAGACAGAATGACCGGATATTTTCAATAAGGAAGACACCTTGGACAAAACTGGAGACCTATCAATGGTAAACACTAAGTGTGGGTAATCCTGCTGATTGTCAGAAATCTCCCTTCAATTTAAGGCCAAAAACAAGCTCGTTGGGTTTTGTTCTGCAGGTGCATCATTCAGAACTCAGTGCACTGAAAACTGTGACAATGTACCTGTGCCATCTATTTAGAGCTGCACTTCGGACTGTTTAGACCCTAACATAAAATCCGTCTCGAAATAGTCTTAACCTTGACAGGATTCAATTTCCGTTATCAATTAATGTCACAGGCAATGCACAAGTGCGCTATATTCAAATTTGCAATTTTAGTGTTGCGTAACCCCAATACACCTTATTCACGCAGTCACCATTTTAAAAGTGAGCCTCTTTTTAGGTTTTAAAAACAATGCACTCTGCGCTTTATCACAGCGCAAAGCATGATTTTCCGCGTGCCTCGTTATATTTATGTCTCAAATAAATTTTGTTTTACAAACCTAAACAGAGGCTCACTACTAAAATGGCGACTGCATGAATAAGGTGTATAAATTTTAAAGCATCCTTTCACGGTAAGGAATATTACATGATAGATTTAATGAGAGGATAGGGCCGAACTTTGTTACATTTTTAACCAGTTAAACAGGACGAAAAGTGCCTTTAACCAAATGCCTATGCCGCGCTTTAAAGAAAAACAAACATAATTTAAGGTAAAGACCTCATGGCAACAGCACTTGAGTTGATGCCACACAAATTATTGATTTGTGTAAAACACCGAGGGCTCTCTCATACCAACGTAACTCTAGATAAATCCAAGCAAGTCTGAACATCTTGAAAAAACTGTCTGGGGACAAACAGAAAAAAGAAACCACGCTTCGAATGCAATAATGTCCACGTGCTTCATCAAATTTGATAACACTTTAATTGTTGGTACCCACTCATTTTTCTCCATTTTCAAAATCATACTTAGAACTACCCAGGTATGACTAGGCCCATCAAAAGTCACAGCATCAGGTTCAGAAAAATGCAGACAAAACCAAAAAACTTGATCTTGGCCTAACCATAATCCCCTAATGCCATGTCACTCCAGGTCTTTTGCCAACCACCAGGTAGGTGTTCATGAGACCCTTTCCCTTGACATCGATCTGCCCGCGATATTCGAAGTCGAAATAATCTTTAAGTCTATTCACGACGTCCTCTGGTACCTGGATCTTTCCCTTCTGGCCCGTTGAGTACATACGGCTGGAGATGTTCACCGTATCCCCCCAGATATCATAGTGCAGCTTAGTCGTGCCAATGACCCCAGACGTGACCTCGCCAAAGTTGTAGCCGATCTTCAGCTCGAACTGGAAATTGAAGATGCTCTCGTTGAAGTGTTGGATGACTCGCTGCAGGTCGATGCAAAAGTCCATCAGTGCGAACAAGTGGGCGTCTGGGTGCGTATTTTTATCCCGCAGTTGCTCGTTAAGTCCCGATGCAGCCATGAACGTGCTGCCAATTGTTTTGATCTTCTCCACGTCCTTGTACTCTGGTCGGTCGAACAAGTCCTCGTAGTCTGCAATCAGCTCATTGAGCACGCGCAGATACTCAATACCGCCGGCATACGACTCATCATAGAACATGTCAAAGTTGCATATACTGGCGAAGATTACCCCAACATCTTTGTGATTTTTAGAGAACTTTGATGTTTTCTTCAGCTGCTGTGATATGTGCTGTGGAATGATATTGTGTAGCAGCCAATCGGCTTGCTCCTTCGCCACCTCCATTTCGCGCCTGTCTTTCTCTGCTTCCATGTCGCCGTGAAACGCCAGTCGGTAACTGATTTCAAACGCACGATTCAGATACCATATGAGAATGAGAAGAAGCAGGACATCGATGATGATTTCGTAGCTTAACATTCGAACGCCAGAGAACAATGACGCTGCTGTGTGATTGGACAAATTGCTTGATGGAAAAACCTCGGTTTGATTCATGCCGACGGATGTCGTGGTCCCCGCGCAAATTCCGATGGCAAGTAACAGTATCAACATGAGACCAGCAAGAACAGCAAGACTCGACTTCATCCATGAGCTTAGCATTGTAAAGTTAATATAGTGGAGAAGAGACACAATTATCAGGCAGCAATAAAACGCATCACTGGCACTGAACCGCGTGAAAATCTCGCACGAGAAATTACTGTACACCGCTCCAACGGGTAAGCACGTGACCAGAGCACCGATCACATGTCGAATGATCCAGCTGGACGCAAGCTCTCGGAACTTCCTCTGACACGAACTCTGTTGGCTGCTGCGACTGCTGAACGCGTTAACACCCAGTGGGACGAGAATTACTACCTCCGAGATCAACGCAATGCTGAAGAACACCAGCCACGGTACTTGGATGCCATAGACTTCGAAGCAACACACAGCGACAAGAACAAAGAAGATGAGTGAGAGGGTGAAGTCAAGGAAGGCATTCATGTGCTGAGAGGAGAAGGTTAAGACGTTGTGGTGCTGCTCTTCTAGATAATGGTCCTGGAAGCTGCTCTCAACATGGCTGTCCAGGAATTTGAGTGTGAATGTGTGAATGGGTGGCTTGAAGTAGTCTGCCCTGTCGTTACCTTCGCGGATACAGCTGACAAGCTGGTGGTCTGTTTGTTCGCGCAGATGCTCCTTTGACTCCGGGTTCATTGGCACTGTGCTGGTGTCCTCAGGGATACCAGGAGGCGCTGCAACAGAAAGTGACACATGACGGTAACAGGTCATTAATAGCAACAAGAAAACTAAGCATATTACATATTAAAGCTACCGTAAACTCATCATACATCATAAACTTTTGATTCAAACAAAGTGCCATTAAAAAATTGGCCTCAAATATTTCCTTACTCAAACTAGAGGTTATTTCTGGCTGTGGAAAACCCATCCTTCTTATATAACAATTCTTGTGCCTGAAATGAACCTATAGTTTGTTATTGCTTAGAACTAGGCTCAAGGACTCAGTTTTTCATCTGCCAAACATAGTTTCAGACAATAACAAAGTTTCCAAAAACAGGAATTATTTCTCAGTTGAGTAAAGAACAAGGTAACTAAAGATGTTTTATAGCAGAGAGTGGTCTAAATTGGGTTTCCAGCAGGCGGTGATCATTTTTGTATTATAACTGCAATGGAGGATTATACAGAGCCCCCTACGTCTCCCCATTGTCAGACTTCATCTCTGGCCATGGTTCTGAATCCATCCTTAGGAATGCAAATTAGTTTTAAAATCATTTACTGAATAGCATTTTAAGTTTCCTTAAAGTGAACAACATCTTTATACACAGTACACCAACACGCCAAAAACAATCGGACAAAATAGTTTCCTCGTCGGGACAGGTGATGACTCGTCACAACCAGTCGTGATGGGCTCATTCAAGGTACTTTTATTGTGAATTAAAGCATATTAACTTTAATGGAATTTTGTTATTTTACATGTATTGGGCTAACCAGATAGTCCTCACAAAGCCTTAGTAAAATAAGAAAACGAGAGTACAATCGCGCAAGTGTAAGCCCGTCTAATGATAGGTGAAGCTACCTTTTCGTGCCATGTTGCGTCACCACGAGATCCCAGCACAAACAACAAAAGGTAGACAACAATTGTATTGAATTGTGGTCTGAATAGAACACCATTGCGTGCAGGTGTTATTCAAAAGCTGTTTGAATTAAAAGGTGATTCTCGCGATGACGTAGACAAAAACAAACCAATACGCTTTGCAGTTCATTACATTTGGCAATTTATGGCACTAGTTGGCTCAGAGCGATGGTCTTAACATAGTGTAGAAACCGAATTTACAGGTGTTACCGTTGAAGATAGGCTTGAAGCTTGCACACAACAGTCGTAACAGGGATTGTGCTTATCAGTAATGATGGAGAATTCCGGGTCACTTAGATTATTTTAGGCATGTACTGTATTCAAGGGTTGTTAGTGTGTGACTGGTCACTTGAAGTATGGTTTAAGCGCTTCTTTATAATTCTAAGTCCCGTTGTTCATGTAATAGTCAACAGTACATATTAAAATTCACATATAGATCTAGCTATCAGTGATACTGGCTTGAAATTGAGTCACTATGTTGCATGATCACTAAAGTCACAAGCAGGGTATGTCATTTACACGCAAACCAATAACAAACAAGGATTGTGTTCAACATTTTGGCAAATATTTGGTCTAAAAATGACTTTTGGATAACAAAGTCGCCAGTTTTGGGAAAATGGCGAGTAGGAATCTTTTTCTGTCACGAAATTGGAAGCTGACATATTAACCCATCCCCACATCCACTGTGTTTGCACATTAAAAAAACTATGTTTTTGATGGTTGATACTCAATTTGTTATAATTAGTCCTTCCAGTCAAAGTAATAAAAAAGAGTAACTGCAGGGTAACTTTTGACCATTTTGAAAATCTCACAGGCAGATTGAAGATGTTGTAGGGGTGGTCCCAACCACAATTTTCCATGGAAAATGTTAGCAAGGGTCCTAAAACGACATTCTATGGCACTATTTTCTATAATTTAATTTGGTCAAGTCCGTAGGGGGCCTGGGCCCCCTGGCATCTTCTCAAGCTGCCTATGAATCTCCCTTCTCCTACAGAATCAAATTTTACGACAGATCTTACACCTTGAGATGTTAGGGCTGTTCCAGTAAAATCTGTATGGGAGGGGGGGAAGGCACTTTTATTTTGTACCCACCGCCCATATTTTTCATTTATTTCTCCAACCCATGACCCATAATTTTTTAATTATTTTTAATAGGTTAAAATATAAAATCCAACACTTGCAAACAAACTGCCTCCAGGAGGACCTGTTAAGAACTTAGATGATTGACAGACATGAACTAGTTGTCTTGTCCAATATTGTCAAAAACTAAAGTAGCCTGTGAGCAATACTTTTGGCAGCCACCAGGTGTCTCTGTTCAGCATGTGTCTATAATTTCAATGAACATTTTTTTCAATTATAAGGATCTATGATTCTCAAACTGCCTCCACGATATCTTTTATACTTCTATGTTAAGTGAATATTGGAACTTGTTTATCTTACTCCTCATAATTTTTATTTAGAAATCATCAATTTTCTTATATGTGTTAACACCAGTTTAGTGTTGCATAACTTTTCAATTCAATAGGACTGCAGACAAACAGTTGGCTCAAATCAAGTTGCCCATGACTTGATTAATGGCTTAGTGAACATATTGCACTCTGTTCACAAGCAATATGGGCTTTTTTGTATTGGCTTGTTTTGAGTTTTGAGGGCTGAAGTAACCAACCTGTCAACATTAACAGGACAAAAAATACCNCCCCTCCCACACAGATTTTGCTGGAACAGCCCTTAGAACGCATGATGTTGGTTATTACCAATTTTTCAAAAATGGCTATTTAAAGTTTTAAATCTGGTATCATCTTACAGCAATCCTGCTTTCTGTGCACAAAAATTAAAACAATTGTGAACATAATCGTGAAGTATACTTTGACAACAGTGCTGTTTTTGTTGCGAAAAAATCCATTTTGTTGCTGAACAGCTCTCTAAAATAGCATAACATGCATTTACGATGTCCAGAAAAGTCCCGTGGAAACTTCCCAGTCTATTTGAAAACTAAGGTACCTGTACTGTCGTCTGATGGATTGTCCAACTCCATATCACTGGCAGCAAAGAAACCACTCTGTCGTTGACGTAATAACGTTGCTGTGGCGACACCATTTGTGTCCGTGTACTGGAAAGAAAATATCCTTGGCTGTTAAATACAAGCATAGAAAAAAGCACTAGGGTATAAAATCCAATCACCAAATTCCATTTCCGATTCCAATTTCATTTGAATATATTGCTCTAGTTTTTGACTACATCACCAAATACTTTACTTGAACATAGATAAGCGCATAACCCAACTTTGCATTCAGTGACTTTAATTTCAAGTTTCAATCCCATGTCTAAACTGGAATACATAGCCTCAATGTTGAGATCAGCAACAGCCAACTCGTCTTACAATACCAGCGCATGACTATAATCGTGAGACCAAGGCTTGAAATCCAACCTTCAACTTTGAAACTAGAAACTACAATCATATACAATTAGGATTCCGAGCTTTCCTGTTCATCCAGGCCAGCATCCATTTTCAGCATAACATCCACTCACGACAACATACACCCATGACAACACATACCCACGATAACACAAGCTCATGATAACACCCACCCACGACAACGCCAACCAACGATAACGCATCATTCCAATACATACAGAGAGCACTAGTATCTTGGTAAATGCAAATTTCAGCTCATAAAATGTACGAAACTCGCATAACAGAGTTAGAGCCAAATCTTGCATTACTTGCGCAGAGAAATAATATTTCATGTTCAGGTAAAAGCCTTCCCCCCATGATTTTGTGATCCCAATGAAGCACCCAGCTCGTTACCCCCGACGAGCATTGTACCTTGTGTTCATTATGCTCCAAGTCTGGAGTCAGCAGATTCTGATAACGCTGCAGGCTATGTAGTAGCTGGCCAATAGTCCCCATACAAAAGCGAAATGAATTCAGACGCTAAGGACAACATCCGTCACTACAAGGGGTTTCAATGCAGATGATGCGTTTATCTTTTGGGTCACTTCTACGTGTACCGAGACTATCGGCCTACTTCTACGCATCCTGGAATATACAGCTAGTTTTCCAACAGTGATAAATAATTTAGTTTACTCAAGGATGAGTGTAGTTTTTAATGACACTAATTTTGTGTCAAATTTTATCTGGTCAGTTTTTTACCCACATAGGCGGAAAGCTGTGTAATTAGTATACGGCTTTGCACCAAGGTGATGTTGTCATCAAAACTGTCATGATTGCCATCATCATCAATAACACTGCCCTCATCATCCACACCGTCAAACTGATTGCCATCATCGTCATCAACATCATCATTGTTATCATCATGAACACCATCATCATAATCATCGTCGCCGTCATCGTCACCATGATCATCATTATCACCATCAATGATCATTGTGATCTTTGTTATCATCATCAACACCGTCATCCTGACTGTCATCCTCATCTTTGTCATCGTCGTCATTCAACATCTGCATCATCAGCTATCAGTAACATAGGTTCAGAAATGTCAAAATGAAGCATCGCTTTCCATCAAATGCCACGCTATTGGCCATGCCTTTGGTCACGCCTTTGGCGGCCCCTCTGACCAACACAGAGTTCACTTACTTTGGACTTGTCATTCAGCTCCAACACGTGGTCCGTGGAAGGTGTTTCAGGGGAGACTTTGTTGCTTGTCGACTCCTGCGAGACAAAAGAGATGATTAAAACAAATTAATTACTTGGTTCCAAATTTCAACTTGATATTTAGAACGTTTTGGCTGCTTTATTCAGGGGACTGTTTCATTTAGTGACTTAAGGACTTAAATTTGGCCTCAGGCTCCACACGCCCATTTCTGAGCTAAAGTGCAAAGCCTCCTAGGATACACACATAACTGCTACTTACTGAGTGAGATAATTTCTATAAATAATTCCTACACTGTGACACGCTCATACTTAATTTGCTATCTTTTATTCAGCAATTGTGAAGCAAGATCACGACACCAAATCACTTGTCATTATACAGACGCCTGGTCTCAACGTCATTTGTCATTTCTAGCTGCGTGGCATTTGGAAGAATTGACACCTTGTTATGCTTGGGACAAGACTCAAAAAATTAGCTTCACCTGGTTGGTCATTTAATGCGACAAAAGTATCATGGCCAACAGGCCAAATAGCAACCCTGGATTTTGGTAACAGAAAAAGCTTATTTCGTACACCTTTTGCTTTTGGCACATAAGAAGACACACACACACAAAGCCAACTTTCTGAGCTGGAAGTCCCTTTCAAGAAAGTGAGCTAAGATTTATGACATAAATTTGGTCTTACGCTTTCACTTCACAATTGGTGAATAAAGGTTTAGCACAGTAAGCACAAAAGCAGCAAATAAAATAATTCATATGAAATTATCGCAGCAACTATCATGTGTATATTCTCTGATACTATGCACTTTTGATCAAGTGAGATCTCATAATTTGTCGGAAATTGTAATGTGGAGTGTAAGACCAAATGTCTGTCTTAAGACTAAGTCACATTTCAAAAAACACTCCTGGTTTAAAACAATACCGAAAGGTCAGTTTTTCCCAAGCCCAGAAATTTCTTCTAATGTGAGTAAGGAATAAGACAACAGAGATCGGTCTTTATAACAGTTAAAGGTCTAAAGCACTACTAGTAATAGTCACATACAGGGGGGCCCCCAGACTTTGAGAACCAGTTTGATGCATGTTAGTCAATAGGGGAAACTCGTTCTTAAAATGTGGGACACCTGTAAGTGGCTATTACCACACTGGCAATAACTACAGATGACATGTTTATTGGAGCTTCAAATGCTGCCTCTGACAATAAGGACTTCACTGAAGACTGCCATTTTGGACAACAGGAGTGAATGATAGAGAGCGCATTTTCATGACTACTTTTAAGAAGTGGCAGTAAACTGTCCCTCATTGGACGACGACACACCATAAAGAGTAATATCAGTATATTTCAGAGAGCAAGATGAAAAACCAGGACTATTTACCATGATAAAGCACAACGAAGACCATTCTCAATAAATTACAGAATATAGTAAACATTCTCCAGACTGGGACTGTTTCTAAAATTTGGACACTGAAATTTAAGGCAAAAATTGAATTTTCTTGATTCTGAAGATTCAGGACATTTGCAATGTTGGCACAGTCATCATGTTTATCTGCATTTTGTATTAAGTGAGTCTAAAAATAGACTTTAAAGGTCCTAAATCACCCAACAAGTGGGCAACGCAACATTTCAATAGGTCTCCATTGTGTTTAACATCGAAGTGAACAGTTTATACTTGATTTTACTCCTTGAATTCCGTACAGTCACTATAACCTATTTCTAAAATATGATACAAACTTCAACATAAAGCGAAATTATTCAATCAATTTTTCAGCCTCAAGTTGGAGAATTTTTACCGTAACAAGGTTAAGTGACACAATTCTCATGCATTCAGTCAGGCAAATACAAAGACAACACTGCTGAGCATCCATTTGAAAATCGCATACCCACTCGGATATAAGCCCACGGGCTAGTGACTGAGAGTTCCAAAATGAGGGTTGAATCAAACATCAAAGAGCTTTTATCGGAAGTTTGCATATAAGTGCATCGCATGTTCTTAAGTTTCTATTTTAAGTAAACAGATAAAACTTTACATCTTTTAAAACCCTTGATGATCACAGGAGCTTATTATGATTACGTAAATAATGCCCAGGTGGTTGTTATCAAAAGATTGCATTAGTACACAAAGTAAAGCACTGTAAACAGTTGAATTTGTCACAAACATCATTTTTACAATGAAAATTGCAAATTCCCTTCTTCATTTCATAACCTAAAAGTGTACCCGTTTTTTTTTAAAGTTTTTTAAGTCCCGTCCACACACAGACTTGCCCTAGAACAAGTTACTACTGGAATGAGTTGTCGCTAGGTTTAGTGCTGTGTGAATGCCATTTAAACTAGTGCAACTTACCCCAGTTGTGACAACTTACCCCACCTTATCAAGGTAGGGTAACTTGTTATAAGGTAACTAACACCACTTCTAATTGCCGTTTGGCCGCAAACCTAGGGCAAAGTGGAAGCAGTTACCAGCCACCACATTCGCATTAGCTGTTCATTTTGATACACAGAGCGAAAACATGTACCAGTTATCTGATATGTGTGCATGGACGCTCCACTTAAAGTGGGGTAAGTTGCACAAGCTCAAGTTGTTCTAGGGTAACACTTTGTGTGGACACCACGTAAGTCCGAGAACTCGGCAGTTAAAAATCATGACATCCGTTTTCTTCAAGAAATGTCAAAGTCTTCATTACTTATAAGACTGAATAGTTTCGTGGCTTTACTTTATACTATTTGAGACGTTTTTCAAGAAATCTGTTCCTCAGAAATGAAAGTGATTGGTTACCATAATGTGAGAAAAAGTGTGGAGTATTTAATGTAAAAATAAACTCTGAAATTAATACATTCATCACGACAGCAATTTTTTCGTCTACTTTGATTTTTATCCGCGCCATCTGGCAGACAAGTGGTTTACATTCAAGAGGATCGACAGACAACATACTCGTAAACAAAAAAATAAACAAGTTCCAAAATAAGACACAACCAAGTCAGGTAGCTATGCAAGTCCTGCGCAACGACACCTCTGGTTCATTTTTTCAGGTGAACGCTTTATTGAAGATTTTAAAGATCAAGAGTAAGCCTTCCTAGATACATAAGGACCAGCAGGAGATCAATGATTGTTTCAACGCAAAGATTTACCACTGTAAATCAAAATAAATTTGATATACTCCAGTTTTCAGATATGACTTCACCTTGACCTAAATGACACTGTCTGGGACTTTGAGGTGGTTGTAACCCCGTGCTATTTCCAAGAAGCGGGCTTCATATGAAGTGGTTTCTAGGTTACTTGCTAAGAACTGACAGTTTGTTATTCCTTGAGACCACGCGACGGTGCATAAAATGACACACAAGCCATGTCTCACATTGAAGTTTCGTGCAATAGCTCCATAGTTTTATATAGTTTTCATCTGCAACTGTCATCGGTTAAAATTACTCTTATGCAAGACGAATGTGTAAGTGCACAACAAATTAGGGTGATACAGTGCATTGCCAGAGACTCGGGTGGTATTAATAGTATATAAAGCAGTGCACAATTTCAGCCTTGCTATTGGTTTTGAAGGTCACTTTGAAAAGGAAAGCAAACTTCATTTTAATGTATCATACAACGTCGACTTGTAACCTATAGTCTGATGTCCAATGGGGGTGTACTGAGAAAATGTGAAATCTGATTACTAGTCAAATACATAACTACCCTCTCTTGGATTTTTTGTAATCTGAAAGAGAAATCGTGGGTTCTATTTCACAAAACGCGATCTCATTACTTTGTTAAACCCTTTTTCAGCAATTATGAAGTGGGAGTGACGGACCAATTTGTTTGAAGTCTTAATTCACTTATTCACGAAACAGACCCCAAACAATAAATTATTTGACTTGTGATCTATTGAAGCCTACTTCGGAAGATGGCTCAACTTAAAGGTAAGATAAATGTGAATGAAGCGGTCTATTAAGCTGAAAACAATACCAATGAGCTATATATAAAACATGAAGTGTCACCTGACCTTATCTCACAATTCTAATCAATTCTTGACAATCAAAACATGTGACACTTGCCACCTCGCATGAAACGGGCTGTCCCAAGATAATAGCCACGTTATGAAGAACTGCTCAATAAGGCTTTCATATATCCAGTTTAAAATGAGGACATCATACCGCAAAGTGCGACTAGCCATAATCAATTTGTTGTAAAAAATGAGAACTATTGCTCCAAAGCATCCAGGATCAAAATCCGGTATCAACTAGAAATGAATCAGGAAAACAATTTCAAATTCGAGATTAAGCAATTTTTGATTGTTGTGTGAAACAGTCGATTAGTGGCCGACAAAACTGAAGGCTGAAATTGTGACGGTGTGTAAAAGGCGTGTACCTTGAGAGACCACCGGCTTGAGAGGGGGCAGCTAAGTAATGGCTGTAAAGTTAAAACAAAACAGAGAACAAAAACATTGTAACAAAAAAGGGTGAGACCAGAGAACTCAATACAAGGTGCGACTTCATCTATTGCCACTGAATAGACTAAGCTGCAACCAATCCACCGTCTGCCGAAAAGGCAAACTTTTGATTTTGACCAGTTACTGCAGTAAAACTTGTCTCGACTTGTTCCTTACTTAGATTAGAAATGATTTACATGCTTGGAAAGAAAGCACAGTTGCTTATCGCATGTAATCAGGCAAAACTTGTCAGTGAAAATGATCAAAGGGATAAGTCAATTTACCAGGTCATGTCTTAAATATAATCCATCTTCTTATTTATGTTTATTCTACATCTTTTTACTTCACTTTACCCATCACGTAACATAACTCTATACGTCAAAATACCGAAGCACCGGAAATTTGTAAATTAGTGAATTTACAACCAGAGATCATTTCGTATTGGAGTATGGGTAAATTCGATGATCATTTTATGACAGTAAATGGCCTAATTCAAGACTTTTGGCAGAGGATGGGTTCATAGTAGCATTGGGTGAAATGTGTTCAGCACAAGACAAGGAACAAGGGAAGTTACACGAAGGTCGATTCAAAAGTAGGAAAGAGATACAGACTAAAGAAAGTTAGTCAAAATATATTGTTACGTTGGCAAAATAGCACGAATATAGAATTAAATGTCTTACCAAGGCAACAAGTGTCACCAGGCAGAAAGTTCACATTTTTAATTTTGATTGTAATCCTTCAAGAGTTGCTTTGGTTATCATCACCAAGACAATCCTCCTAGCTTTGCAAAGTGATCGTTGAAATTGTCACCTTCCAACTTTTCAAGGTGACAGTGACAAATGCTTAAATTTTGACCAAGTGAAGTGTGATAACAGGTGCACCGTGACTGTGCAAATTGTGTCAACAGTAAAGCCAAGTTTTTGTGTATCCTTTTTTGAGAAATTGCCAAGACAATATCAAATCATACTTGTCCACCATATTGTATGCTGAACAGTAATTTTTGCCATATGTTGGCTATAATCACAAGAATGCCAGCTCTATTTAAACAATAAGTGTCCATAAAACTGACATACTTATAACAGTTAACAAAAGAATAGAGGGCCAGTGGAGTTTATTAAACAGTGCAGCAGTGCTCTAGAGAACTTTCTAGCACTACTACAGGAATGGCAATGGTGATGACAAAAGAGGTATTGAGAGCTAGTGTCGTGATCACATTCCTTAATGACCTAATCTAACCAGAGATGCAATATGCCACAAGAGAAGCTCAACAAAAGCCAGAAACACTTATGATAATTCTTTGACCGTTAAGCACAGTCAACAAGATAGAAAAAAGATTTAAATTTCTCAACGAAAATAAACATTAAGGAAATTCTACCCCATAAAGCATGCCTTTCGGATTTCTTTAGCAGGGCTTTCACTTGATAAATTCACGTGACAAAATTACGATTGGTTTTCGCAAAGAAGCCACACTTTTGAAAAATAGAAAATGCAATGGGTATTAATTTGGGTGAAACGACTGAAGAATTACCAAAGCACCTGGAACTGTTCATGCTTGTCATCTTACCAGCGATCCATCCTGATTGTTGTTCTCTTTCTCCTTTTCCTCTTCATCTGCGTCCATCAGACTAGATACACTAGTGTTCGAGGTCTTTTTCTTCCGGGAAACGATAAAGTATGTCTTGATCACTGAAAAATAGTTACTTCAATTTCTAACACCAAACTCCAGAACCCAAATGTATAGGTGGTGGAGTTTGAAAGAAATAGAGCAAGACACTAATTGCTGAAATTATCCTTTCTCACTGTTTAAAAAGTTCACTGTACCACTGAAACCTTAAAGGGGTCCTGCACTTTGTATTTTCTCCACTGAATAACAAGCGCCATACCAGTTCTCAATTTCCAGGACCCATGTAAGTAACTATTGGCATCGCAAACTACGATAAAAATGAAGTTAATCTTTTTGCATTTTTGGAGAATGATCTGTATTTGTGGCCAAAGAAGCTTAACCATACTTCGATGAATTCTAAGGATTTTTGAAAAAATTGCCATCAGAGGGCGTCTAATTGGACACCCTGACACGAACTTCGACAACCAAGCTTAGGATGCCTTGTTCAGTATTTGGAAGTAATCAAGTAAGCATGATTGTCCGTATTAACTTGCAGTAGCAGCTCTGGTACCTCACTGCCCTGTCCAGAATAAATAGGATTATTAAGACATACAATGATAATTTATAGCAAAACCAGGTTTCCATAGTAACATACTACACACTAAAGCAATTTGTCATAATAACAGTCATGGGCACCACGAGAAATTGGCACTCATTTTGGATGCCCTATTTTGGGAAATTCTTCACGAATCTGACTGACACTCTGAACCCCAGTGGTACAATACTTCATGTATTTAGCACACAATACCATCAACAAGTGAAAGTCTATTTGTCAAATTTACCCACCAAAATAAAGATTCAGAAAATTTTAGTCTATTATTAACATGGCTTGTACTGCGTTGATATCGTAAAATAACTTTTGATAAATTTTTCTTTATTTGAAATAAAGTAATCAGCTTTTGAAAAATGACAATTATAAACGTGTGAAATAAGTGGAGAATTATGGCAAAGTGTGAAATGTGCAAAAACAACACTTTTGGGATTTATGTTTGTGCAAAATAAGTGAACATTTAACATGAAAGTAAGCAAAGACTGAAGAAAGTGTGCAAATATGATAATGGTCCATTTTAGATCATTACATCCACACCCATGAATCCAATGCTAAAATTGCCAAAAGATGGCACCACATCATTTTGAATGCCTCAATAGATGGCTCTCTAGCCAGACAATCCATGTAACAAGCTTTGACCATTAGGTGTATGTATATGGTTGATTATGAATCTGACGTCACACACAAATGTCACTCACCTCCGGAAGTTTCTACGTGCTGAACGGTGAAGCGTTGAGCTTCCGAGTCATAGTTCTCAGTCAGACCACGCACTTTTCGGGTATCTAAGTTGAGAAAATAGAAAATTCAAAATCAAACGGTAGTTAGTATTGAAAACAAGGAAAAAATACCTGCTCAGCAGAACTTACCAAAAAAAACTTATCAAGTGTTTATCATTTGACAGCTTATAAAATGTCATGCATTACAGAAATTTGTTTCCATGTAAGTAACATGTCACAGTGCTCCATAGGCATTTCTAATACAACTGCTGCTTGTCCCGTTGAAGTTGCATCCATTTACACCTCGTTCACATGCTGCCTTAAATGCCAACATTTTCGATACTACCTTTGCCAGTAGCAAAAATGCCAGTAAAGTCAACAGTTGCAAATGTCACTTTTGCTGCACCTTTGTAGCTGGTGTTTCTGCAAGAACTTTTGTAAGTAGACCATACAACTCCGAGGAAACACAAGTAGGAGGGGAAAAGTTCCTTTGCTAATTGTTGTGTGAATGAGTTTATTGTGGAGACAGAGTGACTTAGCACAAATCTTCACTCCAAAAGCGATGCATTACGAGGTGAGAAAACAACTGTTGGCGTAAATGACCTTTTGAAGGCAGCACATTTTGCTAACATTTCTCCACTCACGTGAACCTAATATCAATGTCATAGAATTTGCCACAAATTTGTGGTGAAAGGATAGAAAAACAAGCTGAAATTTTGTCAATTTGTTCAACTAAGAAGGAAACTAACCAATATAAGGAATGGTTAATTAAAACCAGAATCTTAAACAGAAAATCAAAGGAGAATCAACTGAGAACATGTTGTCTGAAACTCTAGTTGAGTCTGCTTTTTTGTACTAACGATGCTGAACCAACACACTGTGAGGAGCCATTTCAAATAACACAATTTTTTAACAGTTAATTCATGAGACATCCAATAATACCGGTATCTACCAGCAGAATTTGCCTGGCAGTCAAAAAGAAATACATGCAGGTTTGATTAGAGCCTCCAGAGTTGTCACAATCCCTGTGACCTCTTAAAACAAATGTAAATTGATGATTACAGACTAACCATTCATTGATTTTCCTCACCAAGTTTACAAAACACATACGACACAACAGCCAAGGTAGATCAAAAGATGTTTGCAACCATGCATATTTGTGACAGTTGATCCCTGACATTTTCTGATGCCAGATTGTAATAAACTCTTTGATAGCTGCTAGTAGAATCAATATTGCTCGTGGCCCTGTTTTTATTATTAGCTAATTAATTACGGAATGATCACGTTCCCAGTTTGAACATAAAAAAGCTATAATTTGGTGTTATAAAACTTTTATGGAAAAATGAGAAAATGAAATTTCACTTGTCTGCTATATCGAGTGATAAAATGCAGAGATATTTGAGAATGAAACAAGCTACAATATGGCACACAGCTGAAATTTCATTTGTCGAATTCCTTGACAAAAAATGACAGTTGCTTCTGGTCTGTATTTTTTGGAAAATTGAGTCGGTTGTGTCGTACTTTCATTGCTTAAGTCTTTCAGAAAGAAAACCCACTTGTCAGTCGTGTCAGACAAGAGAAAAATGATTCATCAGACGACTCAAATTTCTAAATAAATTCTATGTTCAATTGCAACTCACTGTGCAACAATACAACTTTATTTGCATCAGAATACTGAATGACAAAATAGTCCTAATGCAAAATAGTGAATACCATGGTAACAGTATACAACCGTGGGGCAAGTATCACAGTGAAGTGCATCATTGCAGGAAAAAACCACCACGTAGCAGAAGGAACTATGGTGTTCCATTAAGCAATTGTATTTATGATGAGGCAGAAGACGGAAACCCAGAAACATCATCAGCTTTTCAATAAAGAATGGCAATAGGACAACAAAAATTCTCCAGTTTGGGCAGCCGGGCTCTAGAACTAATGGGACACCAAAATTCAAGCTGAATTTTCTAGGTACTGAAGTATGGGTTATGGGTGATTTAGACGCTCATCAGAATTCTGAAATATCGGACCCCACGTTTTAAATCAACAGCCTGAAAATAGACTTGATGGGTCATAAAATAATCAAAAAATGGGCTTTGAAATGTTTTCATGCGTCTCCATATCATGTAGCGGAATCATCAGTTGTTGTTGATCCTAATTCTTAAAATGGAGACTGCCATTTCTAAAATTTGGTACAAATTCATACTTTAAGCACAATAATTAATTTTTCACTGTCTCAAACTCGTGAATTTTTAACATACCACTGGCGTGTGAAATTCATTCTTGTGTTTATTGAGTATTCCCAGCCATGCACGTGGAAGCGCAATGAACTATATACGCATAATTAATAAATCAATATCTTTCTGTTCGCGGTAATGTTTTTAACTAATTACCACAGGCAATATTTACAAGAGCGTGTTGTAATTATTTTAAGATAACAAGCGACTTTGTGAAGCAGAGTTCAACCACTGGGTTTCCATGGAATTATACAAAACGCCCAAGACGTCGGAATGTAGTTACATTATCAATTTCAAAAACCCAAGAGTGTGTCTACTTCCTAACGTAAAAAGCAACCAATGAAAATTCAAGAAGCATCTAATACTACTATCTACATGGTACTTATTTTACATGTCGACATCTCAGAAATGGTAGACCAGAGATTTAAAAATTAACACGAGTTCATGCCCAAATGCAAAATGAAATATCCAGAGGATCGATTTTTCAGCGAATTCTGAAATGACCAGACACCCTTAACATATGGCTAAAATACTATAAAATCTTTCTAGTTCAAAGCACAATATGGCGGACGAATGATCTTTTTCCTTTTTATAAAAGGCAAGTTACCCAAAATAAATGCAACACCATAGCTAACAGGGGAAAATACTTTGAGAAATTGTCCAAGAAGACTGATAACTATACTAGAATAGTGGAAACTTTATCAATTGTTGGTTTATGACGTCTACACAGTAGAAACTATGCTAGTAATAAAGTGATACTTGTTCTTAATCTATATTTTAGCGGAGAAGTTTGACAAAATAGAATTCCACCTGACAGCCGTATTGGGAGCTAAATCAGTGAAGATTTGAATTTATAGTTTTATGAGAATTGGCTACTAGTTTCATGGCCAATCAAAGCGAAATGCTTCAACCAAGTCCCAGATCACATTTAGGGCGACTGCTATTCAGAAAAATAAACACGTATCTCAATAGCGCGTCCCTTTTTTCTTTCCCATTTGGTTTGTCATAAGAAATAATTTCTGCTCTGCAATAAAGCGAGCTAACAAAGATTGTACAGTTTATGTGGTAAAGTTCATTATGTTCATCATTGTGAGAAGCGACTGATTTATGCCCCAAATTTCACACAATTTCAGTTTAAAAAATTCTCCGCAATAATAATGCATTTGCACAGTAAATTAAAGCCAAATGAATAGCACAAACAGTTAGAATGAATGCACACATTCAGGCTTCTCCAAAATTATGTCTACTCCAAAAGGATGTGCCCAAACACAAAACTGGTACTTTTATGAACGACGCTAAAACCCATTTTCATTACCCGGGGAAAATGTAGAAAGTCCGAACTATTGCTGACATCAGAATCATTAGATGAATTTCATCTCATAACATCTATTAGCTAGCATGATGTCCATTGATTTCAAAGAACGTCAATCTAATCATCACTACAAGTACTGCTTATAAACTGATTGAGGCTGACTTGACGATTTCCGACTTTCGCAACAGCAACACCAGGCATGTGCATAGCTTCAAGTGTTTCAAGATGTTAACATCCACAAAACACATTTTAGTTATAGCAGACAATGGTGAAATGTCAAGTCGCAATCAAATTGCGTATTGTGGTAATAAACCTGTGTTCCGTTGAAGAAACTAAATCTTCATTTAGACCAGTTACTGCTATAAAATTCGTTTCAAGTTCTTTTTTAGTGAGATGACAGGGCTTGACATAAGCGGGTAAATGTTCAAAATGTGCAAAGAAAATGTAGAGTACGAGTATGAAATTGACCTCACTTGTATTATTCAAACAGGCACGATGTGGACGGTCAGCTTCTTTTCTGGTCGTCAGTTTCTACCAGCTCAAAACTGGGAATACGAGTGACAAATATACCATTAGGAGCAGGAAATTTCGCCCGAGTCGAAGGCTGTATAAGAAGTGATTTTTGGTCTTGCAAAAACTCAGTTCGTTATTCCTAGAGGCCATGC
Organism: Phoronis australis; assembly: GCA_002633005.1. Classification (NCBI taxonomy): domain Eukaryota; kingdom Metazoa; phylum Phoronida; family Phoronidae; genus Phoronis; species Phoronis australis. Next base: position 271,926 of record NMRA01000387.1, on the reverse strand, counting down.
TCAGCAAATAACAAGACAAAGTAACTTGTAGGGCATCGTCTCTGGCAAAAGCCAACAGTAAAAGTTCTCTCCCAGATTACAAAGCAAAGCTATTGTAACTAAGGAACTATCTGATACACAGCAAGTGGTCTAATAATTCGTTCATGTCCCACAATGTCCCTCAGGATGACAAAGACTTGAACAACGATGAACAGTTCGCAAATTGCATGCGAAAGCGGCTTATCGCTCAAGTGACGTCACTTCCCATTAAATACCAAAAATATTCTAAAGTTTACCTAATAACTAATGAAGTTTTTTTTAATAACCCTAACAGCCAATGACATCATAAGAATATCATAAATAATTTGAACTATGAATCTGAGTGTACAGTAGTTTTGACAGAACTCTATCGGACTATGTCCATCTTGGATGAACTTCTGGTCAGCCTTGTTTGGCAATTTAGCCCTTGACAAACATTTGTTGGGATGTGATTTTTGTCAAGCTTTGTCAGAGTTTATGTGACACTACAGTGTCTGGCATTTGGACTTGTACAGCTGTATATAAATACAACAAGATATTTTCAACATGACTGGAGGTGCTTGACAAACCCACCATCACGAAAAGACTAGCCATCTCAAGAACAAGGCCCAAACTGTGTACATGTACGGGAACAGGGTGGATGCACAGCAACTCGGTAACATCAATGACAAAATTCAAATAACCTGTGATAATCCGCTGATGTTACTATGCAGCTGTGCATCAAGTTCACTCCTGTAGGTGTACACTGTTAGGGACTAGTTCAATAGATGGCCAATGTTTTCCTGGTGATGATGTGTACCAGTACATGAAAACATGACATAACTATTTTAATTATAAACATTGCAAAATACTTGTTTTCATTGAAACCACTAGTGTGGCTATTTGTAGCAATTTCGTCAAAGTGCGTGGTGCCCATGTCAAGATTATGACATGTTTTAGCCAGAATTGAAATGTAATTGAAACGAATTGGGAATCAAAGAAAAATCACGGTCTTATTCGTCAAAATTTTGTCAAATTTATTTTGAAAACTACAGTACCACAAGAAAGGAAAAATATCTATGCTACTACACCTAAAATTCCCATGTCCCATGTAGCTAGAAGGCCACATTTTATGATTGACCTCGTTTGCAAAAGGTAGAGCAGGTAAACACACTTCTGAGTTGAGCCGACAACCGAACTATAATTTATCACACCTCAATCAGATTTTCAAATCTTATTGCAACTCTGTATTGCAACTCACAATGCAAACTTTACTGGCATCAAAATGACAAATGGAAAAACTAACTTTAATCTGAAGTAGTGATTAGCATAGCAGCAATGTGCAGCTACGGGCCGAGTGTCACAGGAATGCACAGCACTGTGGGTAAATACTACAAATTCATCGAAGGCACTGCGGTATTTCGAAGTCGCATAGGTATTGCATTAGAACTAAAAATGCAAAATTCAGCTTTAGTTTGGCCGCATCCAACACAACACCAAAGGAATTTTACCTGGCGTTACTGTAACTACCATTCAACATACTGTAACTACCATTCAACATACTGTAACTACCATTCAACATACTGTAACTACCATTCAACATACTGTACCTACCATTCAACATACTGCAACTACCATTCAACATACTGTAACTACCATTCAACATACTGTAACTACCATTCAACAAACAAGCCAAATGTCTTCTAAGTTTACCAATAAGTCTTTAGCTCATCACAGAACGGACACATTATTTTCAATCAGGAGGAAACTGCAGGTTGCGGCCTGTGAGTTTATTCAGGAATGTTTCCTTTTAATGACAACACTAACCAACTTAATGTTGGATGATTTCAACGAAGAGCAATTTAAACGCTACAAAAATCAATAGCCGACCGACAAAGAATGACAAGCCAGGATTGTGCACAGACCGTAACATTTCACTGGTTGTTGCCATCATCTGTGCAGACAAAAAATCTCTAACACGGACTATTTAAACATGCTTCACTTCACACTTGGGACTTGAAACAAAAATTGAGCCAATTTTAAATAAAACAGTCTCAAACAATTCCAAGACGCATCTCACGTTTTCAAAAGTGACAACTTAAAGAGAATTTATTGAGCATTAATTTCATGTTATTTTTGAAATCTAGATTTTTACCTGAGGAAGAAAAAAAGAAAATTCTGAATTAAGAATAGAGCAGGAAAAAATGTCAACATGAGCATGGTAAATTAATGTAAAGATTACAAAAAAACGTGAAACTAGAAACTGTCAATATGCCAACTTGTTTTTTAAACATTAGTCATTTTATCAGATTTGTCTTCTTCAGAAGGTTTCCCTGTAATTGTGTATATGATTAGACTTTCATTTAATGTCGTATTAAAATATTTTAAACAATAGCTTGTTCTAAAGTTGCTGTTTAGCAAACTGTTAGCACCAGAAATGTACCATCTTTAATATGTGATTAGTTTTACATCCATTTAACACTGTTTACAACTCATTGAAAATAGGAAAACGTTTATGGCTTCACAATGCAGCAAACTGGGTTAACAAGAAGCTTGACGAACACAAGTAGAAAAGTATGTGTCACACAAGAAGTTGTTTTTGATACCATTAGTCCAATAAATGGGGTTTTCGTAACACCAATTGAAAGATTAGGTGCTCTCCAGTGATTTCATTAAACAACCAATCGGGTTAATATGCCAATCACTATTTTCTGACATAAAAGCGGCATTAAATGAAGTATACTAAGAGGCGACACAGTTCTTGTGGATGAATCTTGAAGATACGCCAATGAAATCATGTGGGTCCGACACATAGCCCACGACAGCCCTCTGTGGGTGAACAGATTTCGGTCTCGATTCAAATAACCAACAAAGTGCCATCAGCACTACGTGAATATTCAGCCTGTGTGACCCGTGGCCCACTAACGCCCCCTGCCGGCTGAATAAATTTAGACTCTCAAGTCTATTCAAATAGCAATATGGGAGCAAATCTTCCTCAATGAATATTTTTGTGACTGTATTTGTACGGCAAATGTACAATACAAGACAAAAGAAATCTGACAAAACACATTTCTCTTGCCATGGCGGCTAGTTCAGTGAACAACAAAAAGACTGGTAATAAATATTTGGGCAGCAGACTTCTGATTTCAGAATGTCTTAGCAACCTTTATGGCTGTCTTGTTCATTCCCCAGTCTCGGTCATGAGGGAATACTACTCTAACAATGAATAAGGCTTCCGTCCAGCCGTCGTGACAGGGAATTCTGGGTCATTTTGTCTGAATACTCTTGGCTTGTATTGCAGCTTATAGCCCAAAAGTTCTGAAGTAGTGACTAGAGCTCTTGGCTACAGAACGTATTTGACGACGACAACACGACTGCAATTCGGTTAATAGTGGCTTGATGTAACAAGCAGAAAAACACGTATCACATGTTAATTGTGAACTACCTATTCAATCAATTAGTGGTAACAGTTGCTAGTGTTGAGTAAAGAACAATACCGTCAATTACGTGACAAGGCCATAAATTAACTTAACAGTACCCTGCTCATAAGCAGAGAAAATAATTAAGATTGAGGCAACGCGACACCATTCAGGAGGCGGTCATTCCCACGCATGATCAGGTTCTAGCGTGACGAGAGAGATTCACAAAGAAATTTGCAATACCTTCACTTTTGTTTCAAAACATACCTGGAACCAAATTCCTCCGTTTGATACACATGACTTTGATAAAAATTGGATGACTAAAATTAAAGAAATCAGCCATTAAAAATACCCGTTTCCAAAAAAAAACTAACTTCAATGCCTTTCTGCTTCCTAAAGTTAAAGAGCCTAACTCAGTTCTACTTGGTAGAAACATGCAAAGAAAATGAAATCCAATGACCACATATTTAAAATATGGGTCATACCAAGAAAATTTACATAAATGGGTTTGTTGAATTTGATTGGTTCCTATTACGATAACATCAACTTTTCGGCAGGGATACTACTATTTGCAAAAATGGTGTGTGAAAAAGACTTGTGTCGAAAATGTAAATTTTCCAAATACGTTACTGACTTCTTTCATCACATTACTTTTTATGTGTTTGCCAAACACACACAACATATCCCTAAATGTTCAAGGCAATAGCCCAAGGTAAAGGTTTAATCTGCAAAATTTAGGTCAAATTGTGAGAGATTTCTGCCTTTATTGATTCCAAGGCAGGTAAATAAATTTGTTAACATACCACGGATGAACAGTCACAGTTCATACCAGCATCAACAGAATATCAACTAGTGGAAAAGGAATCCAGCCAAGGCTTAGAAATTTTCAACCTCATCAATCGTCTGTGGCTGTAACTTGATCTAAAGCACTTTGATCTTAAGTCACTTTCCCAATAGAAACAAAACTTCGCTTTTACCGAAGTTTCGGTAAGTGGAAAGGTAAACTCTGGTAGTTAATCTGCAAGTGAAACTTCACTTACAATAGTAGGATTTAAAAGCGAAGCTTCAGTACTAATCGAATCTTTGGTATAGTGGGAACACTTAAAGCGAAGCTTCGTCGAACTTATCGGTAAAGGTCGCGGCAACAATATACAATCATGCGAGACTCGAGACTCGCAAGAAATTTTCTTTGTTATTATAGCGTAGCTGACATGCTCTCAATATACAGACATAAATAAATAAAAGAAGGCATATCTGATGAAGAATGACACTGATGATCATTTTCACAAACACTCGTAAATGACAGGAGAACAACTTTCAGTAAGCCTCGAACCCACTACTCAATAATTGTTTGAGAGTACGAATGAACTGCATCGTCTGTCGAACTAGTGATAACTTTGATATCGCTATTACGTCGGAAAGGTAAGCAATGTTTCGTTGAAGCTTCGGTATTGAAGTTCACTTAATGAGAAAGCGCTTTAAAATATAATGGCCAACACCTTAATAAGACGACCAGCTACCAGTTTCAATTTACAGAATATGACACGAGTACCACCATTCAATATTCAGTTAACGCAGAGGCATATTACTTATGTGTTTTAGAACTATCTAATTAATATCCTATACATGCTTTGATCCTGAGACATTATGATGAAAATGGCTTGACTAAGGGAGTGCAAAACATTGAAACCAGCCATGTTATATTTGACCAGCTGCCATATTAATACTTAACAGAAATATTAATAGCTTGAACCCACATTCAGATGACTGTTGAATGAACTGAACATTGCCTTTGAAATGTGTACTTCCATATGTAAACCAATACATGAAACAATAGTGTAACCCAATTCTTATTTAGCACAAAAATTCTTTTTTTTTAATTTTTCGCAAGAATAACGATTGAGAAGAATTAGTTATTACCAGAATTGGCTGAGCAGTGTAGATGCTATACAATAGCTTGAGGTGAAATTTCCATTGCTTGCAATAATCAACCTTTGAAAAATGGAAAAAAAGACAATTTTGAAAATTATATTTGTGCAAAAGAAGTTGAGTATTCCCATGAACAAAATTAAGACAGCAGCAATAAAGTATCAAAATTAGGACATTAAAGTCTTTTATTCTTCAAAACAATACAATAAAATATTTCAAACAGATATAATCATAATAGTCCCTATTCAAGTACCTACTTTGAGTGTCTGACAAACTGGCTCACAATGCTTGGAAAACAACCTTTTACTTGGACAGGTACTTGGAGCACATGTTAAATAAAAAATGAAACACTTGACTTTTCTAAAAAATGTGCGCAAACACGCAAAAACTGCACTCATGATCCGGAATGTAAGAAATTCAATTGTTCAAAGTGTGTTCATTCAGAATGGCCACAAAAGTACAGAGCTTGAGGAATGTGGAGCTGTGCAGAAACATGCTGAGTTAGAGGACTCGTGCTCCCTTTTACAAGTAATTTTCATATGCTAGGGTATTATGACGGTAGCAAAGTGCCACAGGAATGGAAAAGGACAATGCGATAACAGTTATTTTCCAATATAGCCGAGACATGATGAAATACGCTTTGTTGCTAGATAGCGATAGGGTAGTTGGTAGACAGCGTTCTGTATTCTCGCGTGGACTTACAGTATCGCAGATGTCATAGATGAGTGTTTTCATAAATTATGTGAGTATCATGATGTCAAACTGCTACTATAATTTAGTGGGATATTCAAACAATTCAGCCTCTTATGTCCAAAGTTTCAAAATGTGATTGAAAGTAATAGCATTTCTTCCATCAATGAAGCTGTCTTGCACACCAGAACTTGAAATTACATCAAGCACGACGCTTCAGAGTTGTACGCAGAACGTTTCCGGTTTGATATCTGTATTATGGATGTAGACAGCGCCATCGCCATGCATGAAAAATCACTGTTTTTTTACTAGAATACACCCGAGTTTCCTTGTTCACATTCCCGTTGATTCTTAGTACACGAAAAATTCAATCGTGGACCAGACAGTCACAAAACCTTGTTTCTTAAAATTAAGTGGAATAGAAAAAAATTCAATTTATCAAAATTTTCAACGAAAGTAAACAAGACTTTATATAATATGGCTGTCATCAGGAAATACGTGATGAATACCACTAGCAGACGATTCACGCGAAACAGTCCATTGTCACAAACGGTCTTCGAATGAAAAACTGAATTTCATCTTGTCAACTCGATGGGCCATACTCAACAGAGTTTGAAATTGGGTAGAGAAAGCCACGTCCACGTTCTCCCATTGCTGAAAAGTTTATGTGGGATATTTGCTATTGGAACACACTACAGGAGTGATGCCATCCTCATGACAACCCGAAACCAGTTTTATGAAAACGTATGAATGCCTTTGGAATCCAACATAATGAGAGCTCAGTCACCTTAACCAGATGTAGTCAAGCACGAAATAATCACAGGTGTCCAGATCTTAACCAATGCACCCACACCAGAAGACCAGAGCATCGCCCAATACGCTAGAGTTCACAGAATTCATAGAACTTAGAGATCGCTATCATCTCTACAAATATTCCAGTGACCGCCAAAAATTGCAGAATGTGTAGAGCACAAAAGTAATTAAGTGATTGCATTCCACGGATTACTGAGAAATCTGGTTTAAACATGGTGTATTACGGGGATTGTTTGTTTGTTTGTTACATTGATTCTTGTATGCTGTTTTGTGCAGTAATGAATGAAAACATTAGTTTACAAAATTCCGAATCCTTAGTCAGTCACAGTTTACCATGCAAATACTTCCCCTGCTTAAGAAACTCTAACCTAACATCACAAAACCCATGAGTGCTATCAGATGGAAATGAAACATTGCGCTGACTTCTTACCTGAATGAGTGACAATCTTCACGATTTAAAGGTGTTCATTTCCAACGATAAACACTCAGGAAACTAAGATTAAGGAAGTTGGATACCTGAAAGACCTGTGCTGTGACATCATTCCCAGACAACCAATTGAAGTTTATACAGTGAGCCAACATGGGTGTGGTGGCCTAGTTGAACATGAAAACTGTGTTTTGAGTTTTGTCAAATACGAATTGGGCACAGGAATTTTCATACTATCTATAAGACTTATTAGTTATGCAATGGTTCTCAATTTACATTAACATAACTGAACAAAAATAAGAATTAGACTCCACACATTTTTGAGAAATGCTCCCTTAAATCTTGCACTGTTCATCCTAGACATACATTAAATGATTGACTTCCACACAGGAATCCCTTTATCTCATATAGCAAAGTGCTGCACAATTATAAAGCTAATGCAGAAATTCAATAAAGAAATCCAATAAGCAAAATGCACTCTTCTTGCACTAACACAAAACACCACAGAGATTTAGATTCTCGTTGATATTAATTAAATTTGGATTAGACCAGAATTTCGCACTTGGCTAATAACACTAAATAGATTTTATAAATTAATATTGAAAAATTCAATAATAAGACAAACCAATTCAATACATATCAAAATGAATAAAAACAAACCCAGGCAGTAGATCACCACTTGATCTGCTTCATAACAACAGTTAGCTAGAGAATTTGGTGCACAGGTGCTGTCAACTCAAATACAGACGCTAAAAGAAGAAGAAACAGCAATCTATAAAGTGTCTCGCAATTGTTGTGGAATNGAAATCCAATAAGCAAAATGCACTCTTCTTGCACTAACACAAAACACCACAGAGATTTAGATTCTCGTTGATATTAATTAAATTTGGATTAGACCAGAATTTCGCACTTGGCTAATAACACTAAATAGATTTTATAAATTAATATTGAAAAATTCAATAATAAGACAAACCAATTCAATACATATCAAAATGAATAAAAACAAACCCAGGCAGTAGATCACCACTTGATCTGCTTCATAACAACTGTTAGCTAGAGAATTTGGTGCACAGGTGCTGTCAACACAAATACAGACGCTAAAAGAAGAAGAAACAGCAATCTATAAAGTGTCTCGCAATTGTTGTGAAATTTGAGTGAGAGGGAGGGAGGGAGGGAGAGAGAGCTAATAACATCAGGCACAACAACAGCGAATTACAGACTTGATGTAACAAGGATTGTGCTCAGTAGTTCAGCAGCGTGAACCAGCTTTTTAGGCAACACGTCTTCAAATTTTCCGATGCACACAACAAGCTGCTAGTTTGAATGCTTTTACCAATTTTTGCACACCAGCACTGTGATATTCGAATGAACACCACTCAAAAGAACCATTTCCTGTTTCCTCCAGTAATGATCACATGAGTATGGTATTTTTCCCACCAGAACAAGACACCGATGAATGATAGTCAATATAGGCGAGTTGCATACCTTTTGGAACAAAAATTCCGACAAGAAGGGCGTTCGCAAAGATACAGACACTTTTGACAAAGTCTCAGCCATATAAATTGGGTGTGGACAATAAGTGGAGCATGGGTAGTTGAAAGGAAAACTTTGGGGTATGTGTATAAGGGCACACGGTAAACTACACCTTTTCTTTATATGCTTTAAAGTAGAGCTCAGAACAGCCGGAATCAGGGCACATTTTGATGCTGTTGTCAGTAGGGCCCAAAATGCAGTCTTGCGATACCTTCTAGTTGGATCTTGGCTATATTTCCCTTGGAGGATCAGTTAATTATGTTGCAAAGTAAAAAAGCAACAATACATCTATGAATTTGTTGTTTTTTTTTGACAACACCTATTTCAAGATGTCAAACTGTACACTAGCAGTAAGCTCCTCCTTAAAGTGAGCAGTCAGTACACTCCTGAAACCAACAGTAATCTCTGCCTAAGCATACAGGAATCACTCTTAACATTTTACAGTACCTTCCACTGTGTGCACACCAGATGTTAGGGATCTAATTGCACATTTAACATATGGTAATAATCCCACATAAGCACCAACACCTATTTGAGGTGATGTTAAAACCTAAAGCATGCACCAACAGAAAGTCTTCTACATTTTAATTAAAATTGCATAACAAAAGGAACATTTTTGACCTACCTATTTAGATTTAAACATGTCATCTGACAAGTATATGAAACATGCAATATGTTTTGCACCTTACAAATGCAGGGTAGCTAAGACAAAACAAATATCAGACCTCCCAGTTTGCCTCAACCAGCAGGCTACCAGAAGACTAAGCAAGCTCGCTGACATACTCAGTGATGGATTTAGAGGGGGCCTAGGGGACCATGCCCTCCCCCTGAAATTCTCCCAGATTACATTTGGCAGTTCGGGGGTGTGAATGCCCGACGGTCAAAAGTCTTGGCTAGTACTCTGCCCTGGGCCCCCCCAACTCAAAATCCTGGATCTGCCCGATACTAACTTGCCCCCCCACACAATTCATTTTTTGGACATCAAGTCTTCTTCAGACACCCTCCAACCCACACAGGTGAGGAAAACCTGGTTTCCTTTCTACCTCCATGCTCCATGTCAATCCGAAGGCATCAGTTGAATTCTACAGCATTATTATGCCACTCCACGTCCAAATTTTGACTATAAAAAGCCAAGGAAATGGATAAAGAGGTCACAGGAATTCTCATTAACAAATAATCAAATATGTATTTTTGTTTTCATTTAAGATATTTTTGAAATTTTCAAGGCTNCAGCAGGCTACCAGAAGACTAAGCAAGCTCGCTGACATACTCAGTGATGGATTTAGAGGGGGGCCCAGGGGACCATGCCCTCCCCCTGAAATTCTCCCAGATTACATTTGGCAGTTCGGGAGTGTGAATGCCCGACGGTCAAAAGTCTTGGCTAGTACTCTGCCCTGGGCCCCCCCCCAACTCAAAATCCTGGATCTGCCCGATACTAACTTGCCCCCCCCCACACAATTCATTTTTTGGACATCAAGTCTTCTTCAGACACCCTCCAACCCACACAGGTGAGGAAAACCTGGTTTCCTTTCTACCTCCATGCTCCATGTCAATCCGAAGGCATCGGTTAAATTCTACAGCATTATTATGTCACTCCACGTCCAAATTTTGACTATAAAAAGCCAAGGAAATGGATAAAGAGGTCACAGGAATTCTCAATAACAAATAATCAAATATGTATTTTTGTTTTCATTTAACATATTTTTGAAATTTTCAAGGCTGTGATTATCACTTCCCATACGTTATTTTTCCCATGAAAGGTAGACCAAAATAATTACCAACTCCAGTTCCCAAGTGTGATTACTCGCAACTTTACTTTTGTTTAACACGTGAAACGTTCCACAACTTTTACCCTTTTCATTCCCTATGACTTTTCAATGAATGGAAACTATCAATTTCCATGTTTTTCATGAAAAGGTTTAGTGTCTCGAATGCAAATTAGCTTAGCTCATAGCTCACATCTGGGACAAAAGGAACCGTGAAGATTTTGCCTCGAGAGCCAGTGAAGTGAGCAAGTGTCTCACTAGTTGATCCCTTTGCCTAGGGGTGCGTAAATCCTCACAGCATGCAGGGGAGGTGAGCTAAATGCTTAGCTGACTACCTTCGATAACCAATGAAAATTAGTTATTGTGTCACCTGACAACAACAAATCTCTCCAGCTGGCACATTGTAACTCTGTGCAACTACATATACACTGGTTATTTAGGAACGTAGTTTACAGGTCATCAAGCATTTTGCCTCCCTGTATTCAGGTAACAATGACGTCAGGTAAATTTCCCTAGAGTCCGACAGTTGAGCTCATAGCTCTTCATCTGTGGTGGCTCAAAGACAAAATAATGTGCTGGAACACAACACCAGCAGTGTTGAACATTGCCACCTGCAATTACAACAACCATCTTAATATAGATTAAAAATTCAGCTAGAGTTCCCTGTAATTGATATAACTAGGGAAGGGTTGTCAGACTAAATTAATCCTCTACTGCCAGGAATTACCGTAAACGTTCGGGTTAACGCCCATCCTCAGTTAACTGCCCACTACCTACATTAGGTGGATTTTCGAATTAACCGCCCACTGCTTGGTTAACCGCCCCACTGTGGTTTTTTGGTATGCGTTACACATGGAGCCTTTTGTTTTAGACTCTATGTATGACTTTCATAGGCGACAATTGTCTGCACAAACTGACTGCCATCTATGACTGGGCACAGAATTGATCGTATTTCGAGACCGGTGTGGCGTTGTTTGACCTGTGCATTCAAGGACTGCATTGGTGATTGTTCATCAGCTCCGTTCACACCATGTTACTGTGTCGTGACAAAAATAACAAACACTGATTGGTCATTAATCTTCAGAGACGGAACACCATCATACATGATCTACTCCAACCAAAAAACAGTACACAAGTTTTAAGCTTATGCCATGTCATAAACCCCTCTACATATTCAAAATAATAGTATATAGCAGTAGTCTACAATGTCAATGTTGTAAACATGGTGTATAGAAGTTTACTATTTATTAAAATTCGGAGTCATTACTTTGAATACTATGTAATTTATAAAATTTGTAAAACCCACAGGAGGAAATTTGCCACGTAATCTCCTCCTATGACACAAGAAGCCAATAATATGGGCAATAGTTGGACATAACGTGCCCACATTTTGAGAACCAGCTTGATAACCATTATTCGGTGGAGAAAACTGGTTCTCAAAATACAGGCATTTTTAACCGCATTTTACCACAATATGTTAGCAGGTATGGGCTGACTGTCACACTGAGTTCTCCTGATAGCGGATCAATTGAAATGCATTCTTCGCCATCGATCAGGTCCACGTTCTAAATCTTTATCCTCATTGCTGGAATATTCAGATAATGAGCACGGTGTTGTATGGCATAGTTTGTTTTAAATGTAAATGATTAAGGTTAGCACTAACTTTGGTTAGTGGCCCACATTCCAACTCGTACATCAAAAAACTAAGCTTTGTCAACTAGTAAAAGTATATATTTTCTGACAGAACAAAGACCACGAAATATAAATATACTTTTTGTATTTATGTTCCGTTATTATTTTTACCAAAAACCTTTTACTAAAAACCTAAAAATTTCAGTTTCAAGAAAGGTACAGTCATGGCAAAATAACCCCTTGGTTGATTTTAATGGAAACTTTTTTAAATGAAAACTTTGCTAGTTACCTCAAAAACGCCTTTAGGAATTTTCGATTAGTCTATTCGTTTGGTTTCTATGACAAATCAACTCGCAAAATGTAAGGTATATTTGTAAAAAATTGAAGTCATATTCGTCTTTGTCGCATTACGCAAAAACTAGGCCTTTATATCGAAAATCCTAATAGCGTTTTTGAGATTGATGACTACATACTAAGTTTGGAAAGTTTCAGCGAAATCCATCAAGCTGTTTTCGAGAACTAGTGTTCCCAAGTTCAAATAAAGTCGTTTGCCGAAGCCGAGAAAAAGCCGATTCAACTGAGACAAGTGAAAATCTCAAAGTCTTCGGTTAAGTATTCAGTGAAAACTTGTTTTCGGTACGCATAACCTATACAATCCTAAACTATGTTAGCTATTTTAACGTTCACTCCCAAAGTCAACTGATTTCTGTTAGGCGTATTGGCTTGCTTTTGTCTAGGTCACTGCGAGAATCCCCTTTTAATTCAAACAACTGCGAATAACACCCCCACGCAATGATGTTCTATTCAGATCCCTATTCAATACAACCTTTTGTTGTTGGTGATGGAATCTCGCGGTGACGCAACATGGCACGAAAAGGCAGCTTCACTTATCATTAGTGATTTAATTGAAAGCCCTTTAACCTTTAGGGCTTGGAATGACTGACAGAAAACGCGGAAACTTTTACGGCCCAAATCATGTGCGCTACCCAGCCTTGAAATGGTCGAACCTTTCCCCGACAAAAATCGGGAAGGCTAAAAAAAAAAATGAAAGCGCTCCGAGGAGCGAACCTTGGCGAAATTAACCAAAAAGATGACGATAAAGATGATGACGAAGATGACGAATATGACGAAGATGGTGGTGAGGATGAACAAAAGAAGTTAATAACATACACATGACGAACATAGGAGTCCGAAATCAGTAAGAAAAAGGCTAGTCTTGAGCGACACTTGGCGAAATTAAGGAAAAGACGGAGATGATGACGAAGATGATGACGATGATGACGAATATGATGATGTTGGTGGCGATGATGAACAACATCACAACATTCATATGACGAATTTAGATGTCATAAATCATTAAGAAATAGGCTGCAGTNAAAAAATCGTTACCACCATCGGTAGCATGCGTCTGCGTACTTTTAGGATGCCCGTCGACTCCGAATCCACACACTTTTGGCTGCAGAGCCGTAGTATTTGTCGCCGCGGATTACGTTTACAGTAACACGAGACGCCATTGAAAATCCCACCACGCTATCCCAGATGCCCCGGCAATGTTCACAATTTACGTTCCATAAATAGCAACTTCCGCTTTTCGAGGTGAACGTCGTCTGCAACGCCGCGGTAAGAAAGGAATTTGCCGCGGAAATTTTATATCAAATCTGATTTCTTTTTTACGCGGAAATATTATAAAATGCGCGGAAAGAACATTTGAAAAAAGCGGAAATCCGCGTTTCCGCGGAAAATTCCAAGCCCTGAACCTTTGACCATGGATAAGTAATAAACAAATATCCACGCAATTGTGCGGTTCCAAGGTGGTTCTGCTAAATCTTTTTTTTCTCGCTACGTGGTATATATTTTGTATTTGAAGTTCCCCGAGAATGAAGATAAGGTATTTTGCTAGACACAGGTGAAATATTGTAAAAATGGCCAATTTTTGTGAATAAGGTTGGAGATATCCTTAATAAATGAGTTACTCACGATATATTGTCATCTTAACTGCATCCACCAGATTCCCAAGGATTAAATAGTTTCCAAGTACCACATAATAAATTTTCAAAGAAGCAGTATCCATTTAGTCCACAAACTGTCAGAGCCAAATTAAAGTCATTGTTCACCCCACTTTCGCCATAAAAACAATTTTTGATTCAGACCACCTACCATTATGAAGTTGATTTCAGACTGTTCACTAGTCAAAATAGCCTGTAAAGAACTGACACTTCCTTCTTGCTTGAGATAACGCTGTAGAGTCCACAGTTTGACTTGTCACCATGTGCCATTTTATTCGCTGAGCAAAGTCTTGAAACAATAACTAACCAGAAATTACTTCTCATTAGAGTAAAGAAAAGTTGAGTCCAATTTTATAACGGCAGGTGGTCAAAATCAAAGTTTCATTTCCTCGACAGAATGCAGATTTATTGCAGTTGAAAGTTTTTTCTCAGAAGCCTAAGCAATAAGAGGCAGCTAACATGAGCTGCCCCTACAAGGTAGGCACACCTCTCCCCACCAACTGAGACTGAAATTTTTAAGAAGAAAGGAGAAATTCCCAGAATTTTGATTGCTAATCTATGTTATTGTATGTAATGAGTACAGCATCTCCACCGAGATGAAATGGTCTGGGCATGACTCGACGAAACCCAACCAGGATTCCATGCGCTACCTTGTGCCATTTCAGACGATCTTGTTTTCTAACAAGACATTTATTTCCCACAAAAATTAACCACAACTATGATCATTCAACTATTGAAGTCAAACTATATGTACTTTGCCAAACCCAACTCCATTGGAGAGTGAACGCGAAAGAAGCTGTTATACAATGCCTTTGGCAATTATGCTACCTGTTCACATAAATTGTCATTTAGTGTACCATTGTGAAGATTCTCCATGCAGTTTCTATCTTTCCTGATCATTACTGTCAATAATTGCCTATACTTTACGAGATAAAGATCAGAAAAAATGTCACATTGTTGTAACAATGGAATAGTAACGTGGAACAAGGCAGGTAAATGTGTCCTTATATTATACAGTGCAACATATGGTACAGCTGCACAACACAGAACAGCAGCCAACATCCACTTTTCACATGTTCGTTGGTATTTTCCCTGTTCCAGCACATTGGGGTCTTCACTTGTGGGGAAGTATGGTAAAATTTCGCCAATTTAGGACGCAATATAGTCATCAAGTAAAATATTGTTTTTCCATTTTTTCAAAAAAGATAGTTGGCACCAAACAAGTGCTTTTAGATGTTTAAAGACCTACACTTTATCTACCATCAGACAATGTGGCTGAGAAATCGTTGGCATTTATAGTAATGACAGACTCCTTTGAAAAATGAGAAAAGACAAATTTTGAGAATTATTTTTGTCTGAAATTGGTGAGATTTTACCATACGGCTGGGCCATCAAAAGTGCCATTCACACTAGAAAAGTTAACACAGATCAGTTGACATGAAACAAGATGTTCCATTGAAAGTAGTGTGTAAACAGGACTGACATGGAGCAAATCAAGACTGCAGTGACAACTTTTGCCACCCGTTTGTGGGGTAGAGCAATTCGCGCTTGATCATCTTACTACGTGTCAATTATATGTCTAAACGCGAAACTGGGGCTAGGCGGAAAGGATCATCTCTGCTGCGCTTGTGCAATGACCTACATACGGGTTCTCTGTCTCTGCAACTCACGCTATTTGAAAACCTGCGTATGAGCGTTCCACTCTCTAGCCTACAACTTCCATCTTGACACAGTAACTGAGTTGCATGTGTAAACGGCTGCTCGACACCGATCAATTTGCTCCATTTGCCCCGTGTCAGTTGCACCAGGCCAAAAGTTGATGTCTAAACGGGACTAAAAAAGCTGTATGCTGTATCCCTGGAATCATCTACAATTTTACTTCATTATTTGAAACCTTCCTGTACAGTACGGCTGTTATTAACACACGATGAAATTTTGAAAAATTTTGGCAGTACAGAAAAATATCAATGATAATTGTGACCAATTTTTGTTCGAATTTGAGGAAACTTTACCGTACTGTGTTGTTGGAACAAGGGGATTAACATCAATTTCCTGAGCAAACATCACATTGCAATGGCTCAAAGAACAGCAGTGTTAATCTAAAGCATCATTAAATTCGAACAGCAAAAATGTATTGAATAAAAAGACACACAAGTGATAGTTTATTTTTGAACTGATGTACAAAAAATCTCACTTTGTTGTTAACATGGTATGTGAGGCAGAGCTGTCGCCAAACAGCACCAACTTGACGCTTTCAAAACTTGCAGCATAGTAGTAAACTTTTTAAATGGTAGGTTTTTTACCATAATTCTTTTTCCGAAAAGTAAGTGTTAATTTTGAAACAGTTCACCTGTGACTTTCTTGGAGATTAAATACAGCATTTTTATACGTTCTTCGCAATCCACTTACCACTATTGTGCAATGGGGATATGCAAATTATTTATCCAAAAAGATCTAACCTAGCAAACAGCTGTAATGTCACAAAATCACAAGGAATAAAAGAATCTGCATTTCATTTTTGTCAATTCGCTTTCCTGCTCTCACAACACAGTAGTTGATTGGAATGGTTTCCAATTGAAACTACTATCTCGCATTTAGGAGTTCTATTGCTGTGTACTGCCTCCACAGAACTCATGTCAATCCATGAAGTTATCACCAGTTGATGAGACCAGCAGGATGAAATCGATTCATTATCTCAGACTACAGATCACGGTAGTCAAGGATAGCCAGGGAGTCTCTGATTAATATCCCCCTTTAATGACATGGCTTTTTATTTCCCGTGGACTCCCTAATGATAATTCCTGTGTACATATTGATTTGCAAGCCTGCGATTTAGAAATTTATTCCAACAACAAAAAGCCAAGTCTAGAAGGCACTTGTGTATTTATAACTTATTGATCACCCCAAAGCATTGTTGGTCATTCACTAAATGTTACATCATGTGTAGGGATTTCCAGACAGAATCTTATTACAGTGTTAACTTACCATTAATGTTAACATTGAATATCTCACTTGTCGCTTTCCCAACAACTCGGCCCTTTTGCACAGTTTTAGTCGGTGGGAAAGCATTACTCCTGGCGATGTTTTAAGTTGACAGCGTGTTCCGTTTTTCATTCAATTCTTTGTGAATAACTAGACCGCATATAATAATTACGTGAAAATAGCATTGTTCAGATTGCAGTGAGCATTAGGCTGAAAATGGTAGCTTGGTGACAATATTTTACAGGTTGAGACCACTTAAAAGCACATTTAGTAGGACGATCATTCAAGATATTAGACCATGGGGGCTCTAATATTAAAGTGTGGGGCACCACATTAAAAAAAACCTAGTGAGAACCCTGCTTTAACTATACAGCCATAGCAACTCCACTCAAAAGTAGGTGGATTAAACAGCGCAGTAGTTGCTCAACTCCCCTGTAATGAGAAAGGTTAACTCTACTCCGAAGGGAGTTATAGCTATAGATTGCAAGATACAACAGATGTATTCAATCGAGAGTGAGAATCAACTGTCCCATCTGGTATTTAATTCCTAAGACTAGCGTTAACTTTGGTGCTGATACAGGAGCCGAGTTACTGAGAAAGCCAAGGGGATTTCTGACGGGAGACAGATTTAAGGTCTGATAATGATGGAATTTGACTTCAGTACCTAATATTAGTTAAATATTTTAAAAAAGCAACCATCTGACATTCACATACTAAACATCCAAACTAAAACAGTAAATTACAAATTAAAACAAAAAACACTTGTATTAGGGCAAAAAAACACAGTTGGATCTAGTTTGTACCACGGCTCATATTGAAACCTGTGCCACACTACTTAAAGACAAAAGAGCCCTCGTGACCCCCATACGCTTTGGCTTGTGGTTTCGAAGTTTCTTTTTCAAAAATCGCACCTATGAATGCGAGTAAGTTATAAATGACATGCAGTGTTCTCCACAACCGCTTTTAACGCATCGCAGCGTCCGAACGCGCGTTTTGTTTAAATGTCCCGCGTCCTGTTTAAAAATCCCGCGACCGGTTTAAAAAATTTTAGAGACCAGTTTGTAAAAAAGAGTCGTCATTGTTAATAAAATCTTCATTGGCTCAAATTACACTTCACAGCAACTGCCCACAGCCCATAGAAACTAAATAACAGCTAAGTGGTCAGTTGTACAAAGCCTAATCATGGATCTCACTCAAGCGGCAGATCGGGCCACTAGTCTGTTTATGGTGTAAGGCAGCTTGTACATAATCGCTCAATCATATTTTCAATTCAGCTTGAAGAACTAGTCCTAGTAAATTGACTTTAAACAAAGGCCCAGTGCCGCCTATAAGCCTAATCCACTACCTGCTCACTGGAGTTGTTGTCCTGCATGAAAGTTGCTTATCCTAAGGCATAATCGCTTTTGTTGTCACCTTTTGTCTTCAAGCGGACAACTGATCAGATAACCAATTGAAAATAATTACGGCTCCGTGCTTAGTTCTGCGAAGTCTAACTAGTCAGCAAAGACACCATAGCACAGGAGTTTATACAACGGCAGTCTTTTGGGTGGCCAGAATTTTATTTTCATATAACATTTTTCAAAATTCCATGGGCCCCATGACACTCGTCTGACTCACCGACACCCAGTCTCAACAGACCTTTGCATGGAAACGCTTTTGATGACTTATTGGTTGTTGCTTGTGCATTTCTCACTTAGATAAATATTATTGGTTACTAATGGTGCAACCAGCCCATCGAGATTGACTGAGCTCATCTCCGAATTGCCTTATAAGGATCGAGTTTCGTTGGCAGCTTGAGCATTATATCTGTAGCGCATACTCCTTCTGGAAACCTGCCGAGCCATTCGCAACTCACCTTTGGCAGCGGCTGTGCGTAACGTTAGCGGTTTCGGACAGCTGGTGACATCACTGGGTAAAGTTCAATAATATGTCTCGCGGCGAGAAATTATAGCCAAAATCACATGCTCCCATTGAAAGCACATGGTAATATCTAGTAATCTCTCAGTCTTGTCTACTTAGCGTGGTCCTCATGTTACTGAATTGTACCCTGGCTTCTGTTACCGACTGACATGTGCATTCTACATACTTAGAAATGTCGTCTGCCACAGGAAGCCGTAGTAAGACTGCGAAGAATTATTTTAAAAAGTGAGAGATAGTTTCAGACATTGACAATGACTCAAACGCATATACATCAGATAGTCCAGATTCAGATGGTGGCAATACTACCGGGCTCAATCAACGAATTGCAAATATCCGTGCCATGAACGATGGACCAAATTTTTGCCGACCGACAACATCCGACATTGGCATTCTTATAATTCGCTCGAACTTGAGAATATAGTTCTCAGCTGGAAACAATGAGTTGGTGACAATCCTGAAAATTGTGGGAATGTCGTAGTTGTAAGCATTTACAATCCAGTCGATATCTATCTAGAAATATTGCTTTTCATCAACAGGCAGGACTAACACTCCCTTCCAAGTAAATGGAAAACGCACCTGAATCGTTTTGTTTATTCCATTCAATTTGTATTCATGATGCAAGACTTGCGTATTGTACAGTTTTTACAATTCTGGTGGTGCAAAGGTTTAATATTGTACTTATTCAACTTCAGAACATCGATATTCAGACAGACAATGTGGGCCGCGCTATTGACTATAAGAATGCTGTGCAAGACACTGAGAAAAAACGTAGACTCGGCTATCAAAGACACAGAAATGTGACTGGCTTTACCGAGACACTTCACTAAGGCTGTCTACTTCGTGGGAAAAGTTTACCTCTATGTTAGACTTTTTGGACTTGATTGACCTTGACATCACAAGTATTGAGTAAAATATTTCCGCATATTGTTTCAAACATGTCTGTATCGACTTGCATTTCAAAGTCAAACAAATGGTTTTTGTGATATGTTTGTAAGTAAGTCCACTGCCACCTTTTAAATATAATAAAAAGTTGAACAAACACAGTTATTTGTTTGCATTACTGTTGAAGTGCGTGGGTAAAAAAAGGCACACACTAGCCCGTGGAGAACGTTGACCCCCGCGCAGTTCCGGCATGTTTATAACAGATTTTACATGTGCGACCTGTCTAGATTTTCAGATGTGGAGAACACTGACAAGTTAGTCACAATCACCTCATAATTAGCCATCATTGACACTCTACCTTGCTAGGGCAGGATGACACTTAAAATGCCAGACATTGGAAACTATAAAAAAATGATTGAACCAGTGACTGGATGACAGAAACAAATAAAACTGTTTATCGATTCCCAGTTCCAGAACAGTACCAAATACTAAGTAGTGCAAAATACTGCAAAAATATTCAAATGAATATTTATTGGTACCTTGAAATCCAAAAGTATTATCACAATTTCATGGTTTACGTTATCCAATTCCGCACAGTTGAGCTCAACTGCTGTAACGCTGTATGACAAGCAGTCACTGCCACATTTTGAAAACAGTAAAATCTCACTAATTTCGGACAAATATTGCAATTTTTATATTTTTGCACAGCTTCAAAGCTAAAATTTCACCAATTACGGACAAAAATAGTCCGCAAAGTTGAAGGCTTTTCCACTTATCAACAGCTTCTGACATTCTTGTTAGTAGCTACAGTTTTGCAAAACATTGTCTGGTGGCAACAATGGCACAAAACATTTATACGGTACAATAAATCTTTTATGGAAAATGAGCAATTAAAATTTTATGACTCGGCCATATTGTATCCTATTTAGTAAGGCTTTATCGTTTCAGTGCTCGTGATTGATGTATTTTACTATCTACGTTACTCGAATGTATTTTTAATAAGAAACTCTAAATGCAACTGTTGAGCCTTTTCACAGCACAGAATGGTAATTTCTTTTATTCAGAGACATTTTGAGATGTCGGACACTACTGTGCGAATAAAACTTGAATATCCCGCAACACAAGAGGCAGCTTGACAAAATTATGTGGCAAGTTTAGAAAAAATGCTGGAAAACAACCCCACTGTATTAAATCATACAAGACTGCAGATTGCTGCCTACAAACTACCAAATCGCCATCTAGTGACAAGGCATATTTCATCATGTTGAGGCCGTGTTGGAAAATAGCCACTGGTACATAGTAGATTTATTGTTTCTTATAGCCACTGGTACATGTATATCAATACCAAACCGTAACAGTATTATATCACTTTTGGCATTGCACCGGTTTACAAAAACTGATAGCCATCACAAGTCAGCGATAGGTACAGATGTGGACCACCACACGCTAAGCTTGGGAAACACGAGTGCATACGTGCTTGAAAGAAAATGCTCCCACAGCTCTTAAATTGCTGCTCAAGATGTATAGATTAAATGAAATGAGGCCAGAATAATTGATGAGCACGTAAGCCTCTTTAAAATAGGGTGAGAGGATTCTCCCAAGTTGATCTGACAAAGAGTGAATACAACACCCATCACTAGGAACTATGGTAAACAGGGACTAATGGCATCTCAAGTGGATGAGGCCATCTTCATGAGCTAGTTGTGTATAAGACATCCTAAGAGTTCAAAATCTTATGGTCATGTTACACTGTTGAACAGGCGTATCTTGGATGGCGCAAAGGGTAGAGCAACCGCAGATTTCAAGAATTTACGCATAAGCCTAAGAAACAGCTCGTAAGGAACGCTCTTTTTGGTCGTGGAGAGAATGGGATCATTTCCTCACGGCCATGGCCCGTAAAGATCATTACAGACAAGACCTAAACTGAAATCAAGTTTTGTTTTCCGCTAACATGATCGACCACATATCATCTAAAATTTGTTGTTAGTTATGTGATATGGGATTTTTTCATTTCAAAAAAAACAAATATTTGTGCATCAGTATTGCTGTGGGAATAACTCAATACGGGACAACCCGAGTCCAGCCCTTTCGAACTAAATGCAGTAACATCTCGTCAAATTCAAAAGGCAACTGCCAAAATTGCTTTATTTTCATTTTCAGGAGCTTCTAACATTGTTAGGAATGACCAATCTATTTCAAATATTGTCTGGTGCTAGGTACAGCACAGGACTAGAAAGGCGTTGGAAGAAATGAGAAAAATAAAACCTCACTGCCTAGGTGAGACTTTACAGTCATATTTTGAGTAGTCTTCAATGTGACATTGGCATGATTTGGACAAGTTTTTTGAAATAAAACTAGCCTCCAGGAATATTTTGTGTAGATATGTCAAAAGTAACAAGCAGAAGATGTTTGGTAAAGGACCTATCAATATCTCATTTTCATAGTTAGACAATACCATTCACCACATAATTGTTTATACAGAAACATATTTAGCCGATTCGTTGCAAATGCCCCAAGCACATAAAACCGTATTTACAATGCTTTCGTCGCAACCAACGTTTGTGGGACAAAGATGGCGGACTATCATTGTGTTTGCATGTTCCCGTGCCTTTACTGGCTGGAATTGTTTGTATGACTAATGTCAGAACTATCTATTGGAGAGATTATATTGCAGGTTTCTAGCATGTTACTGTTAACCAGCTGCATAATATTCTGTTTAGCTGGAAAAAAATGGAACGTCAAATTAGGCCTTTTCACTGTTATAAAATCAAGTCTACTTATTTTCTTTCCTAGGATGGGACTCTACTCAGACTACAAACAAAAACAACAAAACCACCAGCAACTAAAGAAAACACTTCGAGGTTTACTGTGGTTGGCCAACCTTTAAGTTGCGAATTCAAAAACGGCACACGTACACACTGTCTATGACTTGATTTGCTGGATGGGCGTGAAAATGATTTCAAACCAGAAAAGTGCTTCGATTAAGAATTCCAAATTGATAACTAAACAGGGGCTAAATGCACCTTTAATACGACTGTATAATAAAGTGAATCCACACAAGACTACAATTTAAGCAACCACTCATTGATGAGAAAAAGGATATTACACAACATTTGCTGTTGTTTTTATATTACGCCACAAAAACTGTCAAGCCATAGCTAGCAGCAATGAAAGATTGCAGAATATTACAAACCATGTATTAAAAATAAACGTGACTACATAAAACGACTACTAAACACAAACTTTGGTGATGCTTGTCACAGTGCTTTTTAGGTGTTCCAGCTTTTGGCTGGAATTGCATGTNAAAACCTCACTGCCTAGGTGAGACTTTACAGTCATATTTTGAGTAGTCTTCAATGTGACATTGGCATGATTTGGACAAGTTTTTTGAAATAAAACTAGCCTCCAGGAATATTTTGTGTAGATATGTCAAAAGTAACAAGCAGAAGATGTTTGGTAAAGGACCTATCAATATCTCATTTTCATAGTTAGACAATACCATTCACCACATAATTGTTTATACAGAAACATATTTAGCCGATTCGTTGCAAATGCCCCAAGCACATAAAACCGTATTTACAATGCTTTCGTCGCAACCAACGTTTGTGGGACAAAGATGGCGGACTATCATTGTGTTTGCATGTTCCCGTGCCTTTACTGGCTGGAATTGTTTGTATGACTAATGTCAGAACTATCTATTGGAGAGATTATATTGCAGGTTTCTAGCATGTTACTGTTAACCAGCTGCATAATATTCTGTTTAGCTGGAAAAAAATGGAACGTCAAATTAGGCCTTTTCACTGTCATAAAATCAAGTCTACTTATTTTCTTTCCTAGGATAGGACTCTACTTAGACTACAAACAAAAACAACAAAACCACCAGCAACTAAAGAAAACACTTCGGGGGTTTACTGTGGTTGGCCAACCTTTAAGTTGCGAATTCAAAAATGGCACACGTACACACTGTCTATGACTTGATTTGCTGGATGAGCGTGAAAATGATTTTAAACCAGAAAAGTGCTTCGATTAAGAATTCCAAATTGATAACTAAACAGGGGCTAAATGCACCTTTAATACGACTGTATAATAAAGTGAATCCACACAAGACTACAATTTAAGCAACCACTCATTGATGAAAAAAAGGATATTACACAACATTTGCTGTTGTTTTTATATTACGCCACAAAAACTGTCAAGCCATAGCTAGCAGCAATGAAAGATTGCAGAATATTACAAACCATGTATTAAAAATAAATGTGACTACATAAAACGACTACTAAACACAAACTTTGGTGATGCTTGTCACAGTGCTTTTTAGGTGTTCCAGCTTTTGGCTGGAATTGCATGTCATCAAACATACAATAACAAGAGCAATGGAAGCGTTGAAATGCGCCCATGATAGCAAAGCAAACGTGTGCTTCTATGGGTGTTTTTGTATAATAAAAATGACCATTAGCACACAATGCATCAAACACATCCAAATTGAGAATGTTGTGTCTTAAGCAATTACTTGCCAAATTTCATGAAAATAGGCCAAGGAAAATGTAAAAAAAACAATTGCCACAAGGGGGCACAGCTATAGTTAGATAGGTCTGAAACTCATCGCCATCTGTTGTCATCTCGATAAAAGCCCATCTGCCAAATTTCGCAGATCCTCCAAAAGGTTAAGGAGATACAGCCGCAAATGCCAAAAAAGCATAAGTGCCTGGAAGGGGTGCCAGAATAGTCAAAAACCTCCAAAAATCATGTCAGCCAGGGTCTTTGCATTAGGAACACAATCATTAATTTTTATTGGTATCTTCCTTTGAAGGGTTTGGCAGATGGAGAGGCAGACGTTAAATACTTACAAGTTTTTTAATGGCCACCAGGTAGCACAAAAAACAACAAACCTGTCTGAAAATGTAAAGGTGTTGTCATCTCCTTAATAGAAACCGATTTGCCAAATTTCATAAAAATACATTCAAGAACTCCAAAGATACAGAGGTAAACGTAAAAAACATTTTGCCACTAGGGGACACAGTGGTATTTGGATTAGTTCGACATTTGTTACCATTTGCCATTGGCTCCATAGGAACGCATCTTTTAAATTTCACAAAGCTGTTTCAAAAGGTTTTGGAGATTCGGCCTGAAGCAAAAAAAAAACAAAATCACCACTACGGGATAACGCAGTAGTCGGACCCGTCCGAAAGTCAACTTTAGTCGTGACCTTCAAGAACACACCTTTAAATTATCGTAATGACCCGTCAAGCGGTGTGGCAGATAGGGAGGTGGACGCCAGAGAACAGACAGCAGCGAACGCCAGAAAACGGAAGCAAAAATGACAAAAAAGGCCACAAAGGCAGCGTTGAATCTGCACAAAAATGGAATGGCATCTTCGCCTCCGTATTAAAACCTAATGCCGAATTTCATGAAACACCGTCAAGGAACACCTAAGGTGCAAAGGCAAGCGGATCAGTTCGAAACTTGCTGTCGTCTGTCGTCAGCCGCACATGAACAAACCCAGCAAATTTCAATAAGACCCTGCACGGGATTTTGTAAATACAGCCGTAGACACCCGGACGCCCAGACAGAGATGAAGGCAATTAAAGCACCCACATGTAAATATGTAGGTGCATAAAAATACGTACCACATTTACATAGCAGGGATATACTTAGCCACTCGCACAGTCGCTAATGCGAGTAAAAATGGTGCTGGGCGAGTAGAAATTGTCTTTCCCTTTGCCCAGGTGGCGAGCGAATTTTCAGAGCGCAAAAGACTCTATCGTTTCCCAGATGAACATGAATAAATTTTCTCCTCCTTGGGCTGTTTTTATCATGAAAAAAAGGTTCAGTTTGGTCAGCGTGTCAATGCTCCAGCAGTAAAAAACATCGGCGCAGTGCGCTCTTACCGCTTCAGTAGATGTCACCCCTTACCCGATTCGTCTAGACATGAGATCACAGTGGTTGGTCGCGCACAAAGGAATTTGTGGACTAGTCCGAATCGAAGAAAAAGGGGGGAAAGGTGGAAGACCGGTCCATGTGCTCCATGTGTGTGTAAGTAAAATTGGGAATCTAAAAAACGGGCTGGGCAGTTAAAATCGAAATTTTTGAAAAGTATTGAGTTGTTTCTTACTGCACGGAGGACCGAGTTTACCCTGACAGAGCTACACTGACGTCGGACTTCAAGCATATCAGTTAAAAGATAGGTTGGGGGATTGAAGTAATGGACTTCCGATGGCCTGTAGTGTACAATACATTGGCGTCGTGATACCGAGCATAATTGGGTTTTTATGTACCTCGGTGGCTTTTCGTCATTTCTTAGAACTACAGAATTCATACACGTAGACGTGCATTCAGTAGAGTAAGTTCCTTGACAGAAAAGACAGATCAAGCAAGATTCCGCTATTTCGTGGTGTATTTTTAAGGGTAGCACTTGATTTTATAAAGATTTGCTCCCCATGGACACCTAGGCAACCNAAAAAAAAAAAAACAAACTTAGTGGAAGAGCAACATACTTGGCGAAATTTATTTCGCCAAGTAAAAACAATTGCCACAAGGGGGCACAGCTATAGTTAGATAGGTCTGAAACTCATCGCCATCTGTTGCCATCTCGATAAAAGCCCATCTGCCAAATTTCGCAGATCCTCCAAAAGGTTAGGGAGATACAGCCGTAGATGCCAAAAAAAGCATAAGTGCCTGGAAGGGGTGCCAGAATAGTCAAAAACCTCCAAAAATCATGTCAGCCAGGGTCTTTGCATTAGGAACACAATCATCAATTTTTATTGGTATCTTCCTTTGAATGGTTTGGCAGATAGAGAGGCAGACGTTAAATACTTACGAGTTTTTTAATGGCCACCAGGTAGCACAAAAAACATCAAACCTGTCTGAAAATGTAAAGGTGTTGTCATCTCCTTAATAGAAACCGATTTGCCAAATTTCATGAAAATACATTCAAGAACTCCAAAGATACAGAGGTAAACGTAAAAAACATTTTGCCACTTGGGGACACAGTGGTATTTGGATTAGTTCGACATTTGTTACCATTTGCCATTGGCTCCTTAGGAAGGCATCTTTTAAATTTCACAAAGCTCTTTCAAAAGGTTATGGAGATTCGGCCTGAAGCAAAAAAAAACAAAATCACCACTACGGGTTAACTCAGTAGTCGGACCCGTCAGAAAGTCAACTTTAGTCGTGACCTTCAGGAAAACACCTTTAAATTATCGTAATGACCCGTCAAGCGGTGTGGCAGAAAGGGAGGTGGACGCCAGAGAACAGACAGCAGCAAACGTCAGAAAACGGAAGCAAAAATGACAAAAAAGGCCACAAAGGCAGCGTTGAATCTGCACAAAAATGGAATGGCATCTTCGCCTCCGTATTAAAACCTAATGCCGAATTTCATGAAAAACCGTCAAGGAACACCTAAGGTGCAAAGGCAAGCGGATCAGTTCGAAACTTGCTGTCGTCTGTTGTCAGCCGCACATGAACAAACCCGGCAAATTTCAATAAGACCCTGCACGGGATTTTGTAAATACAGCCGAAGACACCCGGACGCCCAGACAGAGATGAAGGCAATTAAAGCACCCACATGTAAATATGTAGGCGCATAAAAATACGTACCACATTTACATAGCAGGGATATACTTAGCCACTCGCACAGTCGCTAATGCGAGTAAAAATGGTGCTGGGCGAGTAGAAATTGTCTTTCCCTTTGCCCAGGTGGCGAGCGAATTTTCAGAGCGCAAAAGCACTCTATCGTTTCCCAGATGAACATGAATAAATTTTCTCCTCCTTGTGCTGTTTTTATCATGAAAACAAAGGTTCAGTTTGGTCAGCGTGTCAATGCTCCAGCAGTAAAAAACATCGGCGCAGTGCGCTCTTACCGATTCAGTAGATGTCACCCCTTACCCGATGCGTCTAGACATGAGATCACAGTGGTTGGTCGCGCACAAAGGAATTTGTGGACTAGTCCGAATCGAAGAAAAAGGGGGGAAAGGTGGAAGACCAGTCCATGTGCTCCATGTGTGTGTAAGTAAAATTGGGAATCTAAAAAACGGGCTGGGCAGTTAAAATCGAAATTTTTGAAAAGAATTGCGTTGTTTCATACTGCACGCAGGACCGAGTTTACCCTGACAGAGCTACACTGATGTCGGACTTCAAGCATATCAGTTAAAAGATAGGTTGGGGGATTGAAATAATGGACTTCCGATGGCCTGTAGTGTACAATACATTGGCGTTGTGATACCGAGCGTAATTGGGTTTTTATGTACCTCGGTGGCTTTTCGTCATTTCTTAGAACTACAGTATTCATACACGTAGACGTGCGTTCAGTAGAGTAAGTTCCTTGACAGAAAAGACAGATCAAGCAAGATTCCGCTATTTCGTGGTGTATTTTTAAGGGTAGCACTTGATTTTATAAAGATTTGCTCCCCATGGACACCTAGGCAACCAAACACCTGCTAATGATTGACAGATTTTCGAACTGAATACTTTGAACTTAGTTTGAACAATGTAACACTTTATATACATTGTATATTTCTTTTTTATTTCAAACCTAAAACCTGCACTTGTTCAAAGCACGCACTCAATAATCGGACATATTACTATTATGCGTAGGGGTGCTCGGTGGGCTGCCAAACTAATGAAGCAAACACAAATCATGTAAAGTCACCAGGCAAATCAAAAGTTCAAAGAACAAGTTTTTGACCAGGTGGATGTGGACAGAATGTTTGACTTGCGCTTAATGACAAGTTAATTTCTTGTGCTGTTGCTTTTGGTTGGGCGCTTCCATTTTGGTGTCAGGAGTGCGAAAGAGTGCAGTGTAATAAAACTACTTTTGTGTCAGATTTTATCTGGTCAGTCACATTGGCGCTGTAGCTGTAGCCTATATTACTACATCGCATGTAGCTTTGCGCCAAGGCAACCTCTTGCCAGGCCTTTATGCAGCCTAGGTCTTGGGGTCCACATGGAGGCCCTAGCACTAATATGGATGCCCAATGTATCATTTGGACGCCCACTATCAATAGGAATCTTTCAAGTTTGGACACACACATTGTAATGATTACTAGGAAGCCTATGAAGACTCACAGTAGTGGCTCTTTTTTCAAAGCAGGAAGAAATATACAATGTATATACAAAGTATATACAATGTTGCTATGCTCACAGTGGTTGATAGCATTGGAAAGTCTTGGTCTACACAGTTTTTTTAGTAAAAATGCTCACTACAGAAGGCTGTTTTGTAAAAAATCTGTGTGTTTGGGGGGATTGCTGGGGGTGGGGGATTATGCGTCTGAATCATGGATGCCCTGGAATATTGGGAACCCCATTTTGGACACCCTATTTTCGAAATCCTGGATAAAGGCCTGCATCTTGCGTTGCTGGGAATTCATCAACGTCAAAAGTTTTCTTGGTAGGAATTTATTTTCTAAAAACGATACTAGCCCTAATAGATGATGACATCAACGCACAAAACGATGATGTGACGCAAAGGGCTGCGCGACTGAATTTCAGGCTGGGCGAGTAGATTTTCTGGCTCACTCGCCCAGCTGGCGAGCGGGGTTTTGAAACCTAGATATATCCCTGCATAGGAATGAATTTAATCAAAAGTGACATTAAATTCTCGTTTCTCCAATAGATTCCACTTCAGGTGTCAGAAATACACAAAAACTATTAAAATTCATCAGATCTCAACATCAAATCGATTGGAAATTGATACAAGTAAATAAACTATTTCAAATACAAAACATACCTACAGTTCTGTCTTAGAAAAACCTATCTTTATGCCAATGAGCCACACTCATCCCTTTAAAAATAATTGACCTTATCACGAAATTGCTATCAGAATTGTATTCTTAAGTGACATATATTGGTGGTTCATTTCAAACAACAAGAACCATGTCTGGCAAATAATAGAAATGTTTCACTCATACACATAGATATTAATGTTTTCCAAATATCTGTCACATACTCTTTTATATCGCCACTTATTCTTGTTCCACTGGTGTACGATAGTAGTTTTTAAAAACATTGGTTCTTTTTCTTGTCAAAACTCGCTGAAATTCCAAACCGAAAAATTCTGCATAATTTTGAAAGGATTTACTATTTTCAATCTGGTTTCCTTCGAGATTTGATCACAACTTCTACAAAGCTAGATGAATTCAGACAAAACTCATAAAAGATCTGTTGTCACGGCGAGTTTTTCAAGCATCAAGTTATCAAATATAAAACAACAAATTAAGTTATAAGCTAAAACTGCTGACCATCATTAGTATCAAATTAAACAATTAATATATCAATTATCACCATACTATTTAACAGTTGCATGAATATTGCAAACTGGAGCTTCACAAAAAATGATTATTTTAAAGCAACGCAGATATTATGAGTAAAAAATTCATAGCTTGCCAACTTAGTTGCATTAATTAAATGACTACTGATGAGATTCATGGTGAGTGAACTTAACAGTTAGGTGATGTTAATATGGTACCATTATAAACACCAATACACAGCATACACTTCCTAAGAGAAGCAGGATTGTCAATGGATGATGACTCAGCTTCACAGTGGTTTCACAGAACAAACAATTGGGATGGATTGAAGGTAACATTCGAGCATTCTGATTGATAGGATGTTGAAAAATGCCTGTGCGGCTTGGGGCTGCTGCAACGAAGATGGACTATACTAGTTTTAACACGAGGAACACTTGACACGGCACAAGTTGACACAGCATGAGTTATTCCACTTCAGACACATTACATGATTTTATCATCGCGAACTTGACCAGCTTGATCAGCACTGAAGTCAATTACATGATGACAGTCTGCGCATGTTCAGATTAACAATGGCGAATGTCCAAAACAATGCTATTGCATGAAAGCAATTTAAAGATTATCCTTTCCGCCTTGCCCCAGTTTGTGTTCAGACATGTAGTTAACACTGGAGCAACTGATCTAGTGCAACTTTATCCACCTCCCAAACCGGTGACAAAAATGGCCACCGTGGGATCAATTTGCTCCGTACCATTTGCGTTTCTACACATACTTGCGCCTGATCAGCTGTCCCATTTCAACTGCTCCCTGTCAAGTGCACCTCATGTAAACACAGCTTAAATCAACAATGTCAGACCAAACAACAATGTCCATGATGGGAGGCCCAAAATAAATGGATGGGGTAGAACTCTCGCCTATCTGAGAAAAAGATGCCAGTGCTTTCTGAGATGAAAATTTTTTGATTGAGGGGAATTAGTCACACTAGATTTTCTCGACTCAAATATTTTGCAAATTTTCAACAGGGAGAGTCTTCGTCTGTTACAGGCATACACTGACCAAACAGGCGACCAATTTTCGTCATATTCTTTCACAACTTTTGACACATCTTGGAAGAGTCGCAGTCTTTTTAAAAATCACACTTATGATTATCACATAGTTCCATGAGTACTAACAGTTACAATCACAAAAAAAACAAAGTTGGATCACTCAGAGTCTCCACTCATTTCAAAAAAACTTCTAAAACATACGAAAGTAGATCATAAAATAATTATCTTCCTGTACCTGAAGTTAATATTACCGGTATAACATATCATTTTTCCAAATCAAGACCTGAAATATAACACCGTTAATGCAGATTTGTGCAGAACTTCAATTATAACATGGATGACATTAACCTGACACATATGGTAATTCAATTAAACAGGTACCACTCCAGATGAACAATATGCTTAATTACCTGCAGCTTTTCTATTAACAAGACAATCCACAGAGAGAGCTGCAAGTTATTCAACTAACACCAGGAAGGTACTCCAACCACATTTACAAGAAATCTGAAACACCAACTAGGACTTCCCGACACTACATACAAACACTGTTCAAAGGAGTTTCGTGAAAATCTCACTTACTGTCTCAGAAGAGTACACCTTTATTTTGTCATATTCAAAAAAAATGTTTTTTAACCTGGCTCTAAGCATTTTTGTACTGTACAAGTCATAAAACAACTTTTAATAATCTCCTAGATGTCTCCGCAGTCTGGTAATAATGAAATTCTTTATATATTTAGGACACATTGTTATATAAGAGAAGTTGAATTTTATCTACGGTACTCATTTGGATTACACTACAGCACTTAATCAAGACCAGTGGATTTGTACCAATTCTTCAATAATTTAACACAACATAAATTGCCGAGATTCACATATTTCAACTTTTTAAAAAGGCTGCCTATAATGACAGTGTTGTTTTAAGCAGAGCACAAGCAATGACAATACATTCTAAGCAAAATTTTAAGGTTATGAAGGCCCATATCTACTAGTCTGTGTATTCAACAAAATATCTATTTTATCTTATTTTAAACGATCTGAAGGTAGAAAGTCTGCAGAATTTGATTTTTAATTTTACAGCAATTGATTGGGTCATGTGACTTATGTTTTTTTAGTAAAATTTAGTAAAAAAAGGGTAAATTCATAGGAAAATGACATCAATGATATGACTAAATTTCATTTGATATAAATGTGCAAGATGGAGTGTGAAACCTTGATTGGTTTTCTAAACTATCATCCTGTTTTTCTTTGATTTTTTCATAAAAACATTTAAGTCACATCTGTTGACAACATCTCTTGCAAATGTGGATCATTTCAAAAAACGGCTCCTAAGAGCATTTTGAAGAACAGTACTTGAAAGCTTTAGTTGAAGCTGATCAGCCATTTCTGAGACGCAATATTTTGAAGTTTGCTGAATTCGGAACATTTTTAGAACTTAACAAAACAAACTTCATTTTTGACGAGAAATTTCATAAAATAAAATTCCATGTTTCTGCCATATTGTGCTAAATATAAACAACCCACAACAGAACGAAGAAGTTTAAAAGTGAAAATGTTGGAGATTGCGGTCCTATTTTTCAACAGAAACAAATGGAAATTCAACTTCACTATTATCGTTAGATTTGCAAATGCTTGACACAGGTGTCAAAAAATAACACCATGGAAAATGCTAAGCTCTATTTCAGTATTCAGTAGGTTGACAGAAGAAACGTGACAACTCTCACAATTATTTTAAAAAGTCTGAAAAATTACGGTAAGCTTTTGAAGGCTAGTAGTCTCCATTACACAGGAGTGCTTTGTGCAATTAGACAAAAAATTGAAGGTGTATTTCATCATTTAGCTGGCAGAGAACCAAAATCAAATTAAGACTTTCACTCCTATATAATTGGTCTCAAATTATTCACTACTAATGATACAAATATATTTCCGTTACCAACAAGAACATTGAAAACTGAGTTGGTTACGAAAATAGAATCTACCACAGTAAGGTATTTTACATAGATAGATTTCGTATAAAAAGCCTAATTCGACTTAAGTTTTCAGCAAGTTTAGCAGAGTGAAATGAAGCTTTAAATGTTGCAGAATTTTAAGATAATTTGATCCCACTTTGAGTAAATAAACATCAATTCAAGAGGAAGACAAATGAACATCAACAAGATAGTAACAGAAGAATTGGCCTTCTAAATAAACTAGCATAGATCTATGTTTAGCATTCTCAATCCATGAAACAACAAACCACACAGCCTGTTCCCAGGAGAGACAGGCAAAATGAAAAATTATTGGACCATTTCAATAACCTTTGAACACAAACAAACCATTATTTGTTTTCATTAACTAGGAGGGAACAGCAGTTAGAAGGACTTCCCTGAGCAACTGTTGTGTACTAAGGACAGACATAGGAAATCTATCTAGCCTGAGCGGTTTGCCATTACGAAGGAAATAAATTTGCTGTTATTTTACACGTGAAGATAGCCTGTAAAATAACGTCTGAACAATCATGAAATCAAGAGAGAGAAATGTATATTAGATAATATTGCAAAATGTCACATTGTTGCAGAAATTACTTGGCTAGTGTTTTCACCTGTCTTTTTGAGCATTGTGGTATCACTCAAGACTACACAGTGCTTTCAAGCAGTTTGAACATGTAAAGTGTTGAGTCACTACTGTCACAGCCTTCAATCATCTAGCTGTCATCCTGGCCAACATGGGGAGGGCAAGTTTTAAAAAAAATAACGGATTGGACAGCACATCCAAGAGAAAACGAAAGGCTGTTTCGAGAGACCCTCGGGAAAAACGATGGCTAAATAAAGAATTTTAACACTTCTGACCAATAATTTTAGATAAATCTACAATTTGTTGTATTAGTTTGGTAAATATTCACATATACGGTAATCGAGACCACAGATTATTACCGCCTATTTTTACCATGACACATTGATAATGGGCAAGTGCAGGCTGCTATGTCTTTCAGGGCAACACCTCCCTGTCCCATAACGTCAGGGTGACCACATATTTAATCCCTGCATATGGCAAGTGTCAATCTTGCAAATTTGGACCCCTAGTTTTCATATCCTAGATAAGTACCTGGTGCATACCGCAGTCTCAATCTTACCATTTTTGTCAAAACTAAAACCACCCATTATCTAATTATTCACAATTTTTAACCAAACACACGCAGAATGATCTCCCCTTTGAGCTTAGCACAACACTGCGATTGACAGTGTTCCATCATTCCCAGAACCTTCAAATTTAATCTTCGTAAGAACACTTATGGTGAATTGTGCTCATTTTCGTTAATGCTGAACACGATATAAAATCTCAACCACAATTCAAACAGGGCTTTTGCAGTTTATCTGGGAAGCCTTGACCTTCACACTTCACCACCTCAACTGCTGAATCTGAGCATAGATATCACTACGATCTCACCATCTCACCGTATTCCTATAATTTATTTACCAAGCAGCTTCAGCACAGGCTGAAATTTTCCGATGGGTGTGTTTCAGTAAATAATTGATTTGCTCGACTAATGCTATCGTTACCAAATAAAATAGTTATCTCATATATTTTCATCAAGTCATAATGCATTATGAATAACTAACCCCATGAAAAGCAAGTTCACAAGTCCATGCAGAATAGTGTCTAGACAAATAGAAACACTTAATACAAACATGTTATGCTGGCTGATAACATGATCGAGCTTTATAATTAAATGCGCCCAACGGAAAAAAAGAGTGCAGCAGAAATGCTCCCCTTAATCCAAAACTTATGTACCTGGAATGTAATACATCTGTGCAGGCTGTTTATGGATGCAACTTCAAATTGAACATTGATTAGCAGAATCATTATAATAAAGTTACCCTGGACGATAGGAAGCCAAGCACAGAAATATGCAAAGGAGTCCTATGCACTTTGCCACCCTGTCTGAAGTGTTTAAGTACAATAGAGAAACTGTGAAGCTATGAAGCTAACTAATATAACTAACACCTGAGGGGACAAGGAAAACATTAAACACTTTGGATAACTCATTCCATAGCCACTGATAATTCAAAATGTTTTAATTAGAATAACAGAGTAGATTTTATTCATGACATTTTTCACACTGTTCCAAAAATTGAATGGCTTTTTACTCAGACTCATAAAATCGGTCTGGGAACATCCCTTAACATGATACAATTCTAGTGCTGTTTACAACCAGTATTATGAGACCGATTTTATGAGAGTATAAGCCAAATTCTCCTTTTTCATTTTCAAAAGGCAGCTTTAAATGTGGTAATGGCCTGATATAACGTGCCTGAACCAGCTTTCTCCACTGAATAACAGGCATCAAACTGGTTCTCAAAATAAGGACACGTTGTATCAGACAATTGCTTTAAATGTAATACATAAATATTAGTGCTGGAATTAATTTGATTCCTAAGAAATTTTGTGTGATTATCAAACTTCCCTAGACTAGAGATACCAGGCAAGTCAGAGCTGGACTGGTTTTTGTAAGCCAATGTCAAAATCAAACAAGTTAAATTTATACTGAATGTTCCAATGGTGTGTTCTATCAGAGAACTTTAGCATAGTAGGGATCATAGCTCACAATGGTGATTGACTTCCATCATCATTGCATTTCAGTTACGCACCATGCAACGTAGTTGAAAGGTCGCACATATGCCAAGGTTTTCTTGGATTGTAACTGGATATCAAATTACAATTTGTTAGTTGGGATGTTACAGTGTGATATGAATAACACATAACATCCAGAATGAATTGAATTTGGCAATACAAAGGCTCATATCAGAGGCTTTGTATTAGCATAGTTGGTTTTGAAAATGGACGTGCAGTATTTGTTTTCAGTTACTGTTCATTTTTTCAAAAAAGAAATCTTCTTGGGTCAAGAACAGATTTCCTTTTCTTTTACTCATCGCTTAGCAAATTGTGCCAAGTTTCAAATCAAATCTTGGTTGCCTTTGCTTATGTGCTTGACTGGAGCTTCAAAAAAACACAAGACCTTGACAAAAACACGAGATCTTGACAAGAAATAATGCGGGCGGACATTTTCATTTCTTGTCGATGAGCACAGGACACAAAATGAGTTGCACAGTCGAACACAGATCAGAACCAACTATGCTTTCTTGAAATGCCTAACAATTTGGATTTCACCCATTAAATACTTTTTCAATAAGGGGTTTAACCACAAGTCTCGCTGCCCACTACAGCGTGGCTCACCTACCGTCAACTTCTGATCCCTTTTCAACGTCGTACTCGTCCTTGACAAACTCATAGGTCATCTCTGAGATGTGCACACGACCTGGCTTCCCAGATGACTCCATATAATTGGCTAGATCAACATCATTGGAGAAAACGTCAAACTTGAACCGGCGTGTACCCACAATACCACAGAGCACCTTGCCAGTGTGAACACCCACTCTCATGTTTACTTGTTCATTATTGTCCTCGTCAAACTCTTTAATCGCCTTGATCATTCCCAGACCCATCTCAATACAACACACTGCATGGTCATCACGTGCCTCAGGACAACCAGAGACGCAGTAGTAACAGTCACCCAGAGTGCTGATTTTCTCGCAACCACACTCCACACAGAGTTTGTCGAACCGGCCAAATAAATCATTGAGTAAATCAACAAGATGTTCCGCCGTCTTATTGGAGCTCATTTTTGTGAAACCGACAATATCGGCAAATAATATACTAACATTGTCCTGGTCGTGCATGTTAAATGGACGAAAGGCAATTTTTCCATCAGCACTTTTGGAGGTGTCACGTGCACCAATGACTTCACGCGCCACTTTGGGAGGCATAAGTGAGTGGATGCTTTTTTCTTTGAGTTGCTTTTCAACTTGTAAATCTCTGCGAGCAATGATTGATTGTCCAACCTTCCAGAATGTACTTCGTTTACGTACTTGAGACATGATGAACGTGTGAATGCCAATAAGATGAATACAGATATGGAGCATGATTTTTCCAACGATAAAGTGACCACTCGTCATGTCAGTCAAAACCGCGCACAATACTTCAAACACAATTGAAAATATGACTCCAATTAAAACACAAGAGTATAACGGCATAGGGAACACAGTATACATCAGGAAAATTATTTCAATGGCGCCCGTGAATGCGCCAACTGTGGACAAATTAGACGGCTGTAGACCAAACTGTCCACAGACCAGGGCACACAATATTATGGACAAGCCAAGTGAAACCGGTACAAAATAGGACTCATAAAACCTCGTGAACGTAAATATAAGAATCAAAACAGAAACGGCTAATAAAGATAGTGTTCCTATAATATAACTGGTCCAATGGTCCTCGCCTTGAATTGAAAAGAAGATGGTCCAAACAACACAGCAAAAGATGATGTATCCCAAGCCAAACTGGAATCTCGTCCGAGTCTGGGGGAAGAAACTTTCTCCAACTTGGTTCTCGAGAAGGGTAGAGTTAAATCTAGGGTTGTACCAGCTTTTTGCAGCTCTCTCAAACAAGATGGGAAATCTTCGCGGTTTAGCAGTCGCACCACTGACTGGAGTGCCTCGTATTCTGTTTTTGGCGGGCGATTCGATGTCGACACTCACGGTGTTGGCATCGGCTTCTTTGGAGGTTACGAACACCACATTGTTTTCGGAAGTCGCCATCTTGGAAGTTTTTAGGTCAGAAAAGGGACACAAATAAATGAAAGTTTTCGCCGGGATTATTCCAGACCTGCACCCGTTCAGCCCCTATGCAAAATGCTTGCTTGTGTTCCTCCGTCAGAGCACATCTACAAAACAGACACATCGGACGTCAATACCCTTTCCTAAATCAATAAGTGTTACGTTAAGCCGCACTGACAGACGTCAAAAACAATCATCGACAGACAATGTCTTAGGTTGTTGCGCGGAAGTTAGAAATGACAGCTGAATTAAAAAGACACCGATTCAGATCAGACATACAAAGATTATTGAGAAGAATTACATATCATAGAAGCTTGCACAAGACTCACCTGGAGACTGTATGCTAAATGAATGCGACAACGCAGCCGCAATCACCGACAGTCGCATTCTGACCAAACGGTATTCAGCTTACAAATCGTGAAACCCGCTGTCAGGCGGAGCTGTTATGGCAAACTATCACCCTCCCTATTATTATACAAAAAGAATAAAAATTAAAGGTCAAATATATTCAAAAGTGAAAGTATCTTTATCGATAAACATTTAAGTAATTAATGACTCCAATTATGTGGCTTTTTAATTTCATTCTCCTTTGATGAATTTATGGTGCTGATCATACTTTTTCAGAGGGAGGTAATGTCAAAAGCGTCAATAAAGTATCCGCGTTCATTCAGTCAAAACCAATATTTACTCAGATGGCTGAAGGACAGAATATCGTCAAAAATGTAGTGTCGTTGTAAACAAAATTTTACAATTTGTTCGTTCAGCCATTTTAAACGTAAATCTCCTGCTGGTTTGGTCTCTCAATCTGTGTCTTGGTTCGACTGTCTATATGAGCACGGGCCTCTGAAGTTGCACAAAACGAATAAGTAGGAAATAAATCTTTTTCCAAAGTTATAAAAGTATCGATGTCCTATATAGCATCAGTGGCTAAAGGTTGAAATTTAGACAGTCAGCGCCCCATATTATGGTGGATGGTTGTAATAGGTCTGTTATAGTAGATGAGAAGCATCTTACTATTGTATTATTTTGGACGATCTGGCCGAGACAATGTGCGCCTTTAGTAGGCCCAAGCCGCGCCTTCAGTGGTATTGTATTTTATTGCAGTGACAAAGTTCGAACCGCTGTAGACTGTGGACCTGTGTCACTACAACATACCAATTAGACATTCTTATATATGTGCAAGGGATTCCGCCTACGGCACCGCGCACCGATATGTGAAACATCTGAGAGAACAAATTGCTTTGAAACAAAGCATTGTTTTCGAATATAGGTGCATGGCCCTGAATAGGCCTAGGTGTATATCGAGTAATCCCTTTTGAATGTACGGTAGTTTTACAAGCAGGATCAACACTTCTTAAAACCACTCGGATGTTGGAATCGTCTTTCCTTCACATTAGTTTTTTTTTTTATTAGTTTTTTTTTACCTTGCCTTCAATAAAACGAGCGTTTCATTTGATTCTGAAGATGGTCACAGAATATACCTGAAACTCACGGTTTTCTGATAAGCACTTCCGCACCAGTCTTGTAACATTCGTACTCTGAAGCAAGTATACAGGCGTTCTATATTTAACACCTTTATATAAGTCCCTAGATCGGTAGAAATTATGACTTTGCACCAGGTGTTGTCTGCTGTTATTAAAATTTAGAGGTGGTTCATATTAGTTAGGTAATTTCATTACTTTTAACACGGGCGACAGGTCGTCATCCAGTTCAATTATATTTAATTACTTTATCATGAGATATTTTTTGTTAAAGTTCCAGGTCGAGTCAGGTGCGGATCCAGGATTTTGAATTAGGGGGGCAGGGCACGGGAATAACCAGAATTTCGGCAGATGCGCGCGCCCAGGCTAAATTGTGGGGATGCAGAGGCCTCGAATGCGGACCTGTTGACTAAAAAAAAAAAACGNCCCCCCCCCCCGGGCCCCCCTAAATCCGCCACTGCGAGTTCTGTTACATGTGACTCAGGTTGCGTCACATTAAATGCGGGGAAGCAAGAAATCTCCAGAAATAGCTATTTAACAAAAAATATAAAAAATATCGCTCATAGGTAATCCGGCGTTGCTATTTTGAATAGGAAAAATACGATTTAAAGGTCATTTGGCCTCAACGATATTCGTCTTGTTCACCGGAAACTAAAAACTTGTTTAGACGTTATCTGTGACACGGAACAAGAACGAAAGACTGCCAGATGACACGTCAATTAATTAATGACTAATTTATTCAATTCAAATTGATACGATCTTCATGACACTTTCTTGTTAGCCATTAATATAATTCAGGAGATCTACATGTACAAAATATAACCTGTACTTCAGTAATCAAATTTCAACAAAATAGAAAAATAACGCGCAGTGGAAATAACGCGCAGTGGCCAACTACTTGAGCTGGGCGCAATCCAACCGGCCAAAACCAACGAAGACACAAATTACCATTGTGTTTAAAAGGTAATGATCGGAGTTTATATTAGCTATATGAGTCATTTTTTCTAGGAAGTTCTAAAATAAATCTTAATAAAACATGAAATTGTGTTCCACAACTCACGAACGTTACTTGTTTTTTAAACATCCTTTTATTCAAAATGCTGGGAACAGCTGATTTCCACATTTGACAGATGTACCAATAGCGTGGAATATGGTTGTGCATCGTATTTAAAACTCTACTGCTGAAAAGGCTGGGCTTACACTGTAATTTACTGCAGCCGGGTCCAGTTGAAAAGCAGTTCACATGCAAGTGACAACGAATCAAGCTATGATCATCTGGTACACGAAACATTGTTGATCAATACTTTCGACGATGTGTGCATCCGCCGTATTTAGTGAATCTTGATATTTTGCCAAGTAGCTGTTAACGAGGCATATCGCTTGACAGGTCGTGTTCCTGTGGGCGAGTGGATTTGTCAAAGATTGCAACAAACAAGGTGTTATAAACCTGACGTATGTCAACACAAACAGTGTTAGTTAAATATTTAAAGCGGCATTTTGCCCTAAGTAGCTAATAACAAAAGTTGAACTAGACCTCATTCTCACACAAATCGATCTCCGTAGGATTCTATTTTCTGTTAGTTACAAAAATACCAAAACCATACGTGACTCAAAAGGAAAGTCTTTTAGTTGGTAAGGGACTAAACTCCTATCACCAATACATACATGCGCGCACCCAGGGGTGGGGGATCGGGTGGGGGTTCTCCATATAGCGTAGTAGGCAAAAAGGTCCGCCTGAGAGGAACAAAAAGTCCGAGGTGAAATGAGAAAAAAGTTCACTGAAAAGGCGCGCGAATGCACAAATCACAGTTGTGAACGTGGTACCCTTCATTAGTCCCCCATGTTTTTGTTAGTAAAAGGTCCACAATCCGAAGGATTCGAGCCCCCTATGTTTTAGGCTGGGTGCGCGCATGGCATAACTCCACTTTTTAGTCAACTGAACAGTATGTAATGGCGAACTGCGGCCTTTGAAAACGTAGAGTTGGTCACTTACCACTTAAAAGCTGATCTTCCTGGTACGAGTAAGTTCTACCGGCAGCCGAGTGAGATGCTCAGAACAACGCCGAGTTGGCTCTGAGAGATCATTTTTGTCCCGGCATGGTCAGTGGTTAAAAAAGAAAAAAATCAAATTGGGCCTTTTACTCTCATAAATTCAATATCAGAATTTTATCATTGCGGTTAAAAACAAGAACACCGTAACCAAAAGTGACCCAACATAGAAAACGTTGGCTCAACGTTTGGTCGACCCTTAAATTACGAATTCGGAAATAAGCATGTACGCGGCCTACAGGACTTGAGTTCTTGCCACGGTAAAGCGCTTGCCCGTATTAAGAGACCGGCTTTATGTGGGTGACTAAAGCCTAATTCGGATTTTCGTTTTCATACAGCTAAAGAAGGCACCGGGGTACTGGACGGGATTTTATCATTTCCACCGATATCGTGATTGTCTTGCATAATGTCGTAGGAAACGCATTGTTCGCGTTTAAGTGTACAATCAAGTACTGATTCTGAGATTCCCGTAGCAAACCCGCGCACCCGTACAGGTACGCGCCTTTCGTCTTTCCGGCCGCCACCACGCATTCGGCTTCAGTACAGCCTGTTCTGACTGGCAAACTTTCCTAATCGCGGTTTTGGCATTTGGGGCCCATTCGTTGGGAGCTTCTTTGAAGAGTCGACTGTCCTTTAGACGTTAACACTGCAAAACCTCGACAAAGTGCGAAACACCTCAGGTGAGATCTACAGTAAAAATGGAGTGAACTTCGTTTGAAAAGGAATGTAATCGGGAAAAGCACCCTTCGTAAGGTCGAATCCATCCATACCAGAAGTCAGCCACGTGAGCGGCACAGCGTCCTCATTGGTTTAAGTTCTCCAGAGCCACCCGGCTCTACCTTTGGAGAGGACGTACGTGTTTCCAAATAATTGACAAAGGTTAGCTGGATGAACCGAAAATATATGCAATGATTCCAGTGCACAAGGGCTGATACAACCCGACACCCCCGCATCAGTTAAAAGGAATATGCGCCTGTGTACGGAATACCATGGATTACTTATATAAAAACAATTTTCGGCGAAAACAATAACGTATCTGTCCAGCTCCAAAGATGTCTACATGGATATGTGGCATATACGGTAATGCATTCTTCAATATGTAAAAAGGTACATTTAAATTTGAAAGGTCTGTAATTGTCTATTTTTACTCGACCTTAGTAATCCAACAGTACTAAGTCAATACCCAGAAAAAACACCAACATTTATAGTATAGCATATTTATTTGTCACCTTGTCCATACAGTAGAGTACAGGTTATGCCACCATTACAGGCAAACATCGAGGGATGAAACTAGACACCCATATAGGCATTGCTAAAACAAAAAGTGCAAGCAAACAACCATAATTACAAAACCCTGT
This sequence comes from Phoronis australis, assembly GCA_002633005.1. Classification (NCBI taxonomy): domain Eukaryota; kingdom Metazoa; phylum Phoronida; family Phoronidae; genus Phoronis; species Phoronis australis. The sequence goes on along the minus strand of NMRA01000387.1, from coordinate 229,102 downwards.
AACCAAAGGCATCCTTCTTTGTTGATATTTCTCCATTCTATTAGTGAAGGTTGATATAAAATCCATTAAAAATGTCAACACACAAGCAACACATTTCTATCAAATTTTGGATAAAATGAGCTTGGACAGATAAAATTTCCAGTACACTTTGAGAAAAGTACAATAGCCTTATCCCAAACTACTACAACCTCACTACAATTCTCCAGTAATTACCCATCATGCTTGGCATCAACAGGGCACTTGTCTCATTGGCTGCTGCAGTGATTATAACTATTTTACATTAAAATTAGTTCATCACTGGTCATTCTAACAACATAAAAGTTACTGCTATGCAGTGTGTTGCAGCAGTGCCAAAAAATTACAAAACATGAAGGTGGTAACAATTCCATGACAATGCCTCTAAACCCCTGTTCTGGGTAAAATCACCAGACCAGCGGGTCAATCTATACACGCAGTGACTAAACTCCAATCCTGGAGACAAAATTCCTCACCTGTACTGATCCCCAGGAGTAGACTTTGTTCCACAGGATTGGAGTTTGTAATTCTAAATGCAGTATTTTCCCAGCGAGCGTGTTTCTAGTAAATTAGGGGCACAGGTCTGGGGTTTTATACTATGGATTTTGTGTCTGCAGGCAGAGGTTTTAGTTGGTGATACATCGCTGGAATTTATAGAGGCACCTACATGAATTCATTTCCACCCATGAGGTTGAGTAGCACACAATATATTGTTCATTACTAAACTGTCTCACTCAGATCAGAGGTGCATGAGAAACATATCTTTTGAAAACTAGGTCAAATGCCCAATGTACTATTTTTCTACCTCTGCGACAGATGAGTTAATTCTGAGATGTGACTATTCATTTCACATATACTATGACTTCAAAACTCTGAACACAAATTATTCAAATTTTGCAAAAAATTCTGCTCATTAAAGTTTCTGGCCGACGAGTGTTTTGCTGAGAGTTATTCAAATTCCATCAAAACATTACTTCCTAAATCTAATTACTCATGTGATAGCTAAATAAATTAAGAGATTCAAATATAAATAAACAGCGAATAACATAAGTTAAACTGATAAATCAAAACAATATTCTCATGAACAAGCAAATCAACAACGCAATAATGAACACAACATGGCCCTAAGCAGGTGCTGAAAAGTGCGTGGGTGCGAGACTTGGGATAAGAGGATCATTAACTCTCGCTTCTTGTGGACATTTCTCTACGTGGAGCTACACATGGTACACTCATTTTCCATAGCTTTTTAGAGAGTGAATGCAAACAGAGTTATTACTAGGCTGCAACAACGCAGAACCCATGCAATGACAGAATTAGCAGCTATTAAGCTGTCAAAGAAGTAAACTGTGAATTGGACTACTTACTGGTGTAAAATGGGTCACAAATTGTTTCGTACTAAGATGAGAATTGATTTCTTGGCTCGTTAAGAATTGACAATTATTCCTCGAGACCATGTTCGGTACATAAAATGACACAGTTTGACAAAGCCAACTAGGATAGCCTGTCACTAGCTGCCAGTTCTTACAAATTCCTGAAATCACATCTAATTTGACTATAAATTAACTTAAGGAACAGTTTGAGACTGATTTCATAACGATAAGCAGCCTAATAAAAAATGTTATTTTGTGATAGAAGATGAGTTTATAGTTGCTTTAAGAATTCTTGAGACCCTACATCTTGAGGTCCTAGTAATTTGAGCTCAACTCCCTGGTTGCCACAATTTACAAGATACCCCACCCCTGGTCACCATCATTTCCAGCCAAAGTATGAATATTTTCCTAGTTCGTGTGTGACCCCCCAGTTTGTGTGGGACCCCTAGTTTGCGTGGGGTCCTCAGTTTGTGTGGATCCTGCATTTTGTGTTGGGCCCATTTTGTGTGGGGGCCCCAGTGGCACCCTTAACTGTCACTTGGACAAGCCCGCACTGCAGACCTCACAACGTATGATGGCGATAGTTTAATCTCGAAAAATACAAATGTGGTGCTGACTAAGATTCAAGTTGACTAATACAGTACAGAGATACTTTGGACAAACTAAATGTAAAACCGCACACTCAGCTATGAATTAAGAGAACCCAATTGTGAATCCAACATAAAACTTTATTGAGTTCTAAGCACAACAGAATGGTCACTAGAATCTAACTTCAATTTGTTACATCTTTACAACAAAAAACTCAACAAAGTAACAATACAACAGACTAGGATTTTTTCATTGGATTCTTAGATCCTATGGACTGCAACTGCAGGCAAATGAAAGCAAGATATCCTGTATGTAGTCAGAAGTGGATTTAAAGTAATTCCACGCCTTAACTTATGCCTAATATTCCCTTTCTCAACCCAGGGCAAAACTATAGGAAGGCTTATTTCTAACTGTCTTTTGCCACAAGTGCAACTGGTTAGAATTCCTCACATGAATAGTTGCAAAAAGATTTTTCTGGATATTTTATAGCTCTATAGGTCACAGTCAAAATACTGAGCATGCCCAGTCACTGATATGCAAGGGAAATGGACACAATAAAAGAAAACACACTACGTTAAAACATCTGGGGGAAACGTTATTCATGTGAACTTAGTGTCAGATAGGTTGTTATGATCAATAAGCCCTGAATCCAGGGAAGCTGTAGTGTCTTGTGTACCCAATCAATAACGATAAAATAACACCAATTTAGGACAATATGACTGACAAGTGAAATTATGTTTTTTGATTATCAATTTTTCTTGAAAGAAATACTACGCCGAATTAATGCTTTTCCATGTGAAAGGTGTAAACCAAAGCAACCATCAGATAATGTTTTGAAAAAAATGCGCTTATTCAAAACAATGCCAGGAGGCCTTGAAAATTAGCAGTTTTAGTAATTTTGTCAGAAATTGGTGAGATTTTACCGTACATGGCTGTCTACTCAGGACAAGCGACCTCCCAGACAATCAGATGACTGCGTTCCCCACGACTGATGGTGGCACTCTGCAGTTCCGTGGGATTTTCCAAAGACTCCTCATCCTCATCACCATCACCTGTAAGTGTAAAACAGCAATGTACAATCGTCACACATACCGTAAAGCTTCTAACAGTAGCCAGGGCATTTATTTTTTTCAGACGTGCTCCAGACCCGGCATCTTTCAGAGGGTGGTGTTTATATGAGACCTGAAATTTATTGATTTCGGTCCTATGGTAGGACAACACTTGGTATTGTATGATGGTAAACGAAAAAATTTGCCTTCTCCAATTGTGTGCTCTAAAGTTATATTGCTTAGAGGTGACTTATATTAGAGACCCGGCGTTTATTGATTTCAGCGTACCTCGACCCCTTGGCTTGTAATAGAAGGAGGCGTCTGTTGGAGACCCAGCTTGAAGCTTTATGAACCAGAAACAAACTGGCAAAAATTCTGGAGCAATATTTCCGGTTAAGAGTTATGTATAAAAAGTCATGTCTTGAACATGCCCTTTAAACAAGATTCCTTCATCACAACTAGTTTTATCCACATTCTTTCAGGCACAGCTTGTATTGTGAGTTAGTCATGCATATTAGCTGATAACCCAAGCTGCTGCGGGAAACTACTTTCCAATGAATAATTCAAGGCTTCGGTTTTTGTTGACAAAATCGCTATTACTTAACAAATTTTTAAAATTTAAGAGCCCACAGTCTAATTTTTACTCCTCTAGTCAGATTTTATAGTTTCCATCACTTTTCATGTCCCAAAAAAGAAAATGAAAAAATTGAACCTGAATGATTTCAAGCCCTCTATTTAGTTATGACCTGATAAGAAACAGTAATTAAAAAAGGTGCAGGTGGTCTGATGCCTTTTGCGGTACATCAGTCGTGTTTAGTCCACAAGGCCGGGGCCCATTACACTAGTCACCTGAAACAGTAATTACCCTCACCTTGTGAACAATGACTCTATTGATGACTAGCCCCCTAATGGGATTCAAGGAGTGGATAGAACCCGTCAGAAATTTCTCCAAATCGATCCTTATCTCCTTTAAAGGCAATGTTTACAGCAAGTTTGGGGACCCCCTAATTTGAGCAGTCCGTGACCAGATTTTGTACAGTAACAGCCAGTTATTCAAAAACCTAGTAACAATACAGACATGTTTGCACTGCCTATTGAACATGTCAACTGCATGTGGAGATCTCTAAACAAACGAAGTAGAAAGTTTAACGTAGTCAGCAGTCAGCAAGTTGATAAGCTCTCGGAACCTTTTAAAGTTGTAGTGATTTCAGTTAGCAGTACGCCCACTGATTTTTAAAAATCAAAGACCCACATGGATTAATTTTTCTAGCTGATGAACATAGTGAAGGTCATTTTCTTGGAATTTTATAATTGCAGCTTTTGTAAATTAGGCCCCAGTTGTTTACCACAGTTTATGACCAGATAAGATCAATCTTAATTACGCCAGAGCAGATCTAACAATAGCCAAGCTTCCTGTACACTGAGAGGCTAGAACCTTAGGCTTTTGATGTGAGGGCATTATGCGTTCCTGGGGCTGTGGGGGTAAAATGCCATGACTCCCACAGAAATGTGTGTAAAAGGTGTGTCTGAAAACTTTTACTAAATGCTCCCCCCCTCGATAGTTAAAATAGCCTCGACTTGTTTCTTTCTCATCGCAGAAGGCATTTCTGGCCTTAATGGAAGAACTGACAGCTTGCAATTAAGCTCAAGGAGGTTTATGCTCCAGGCATGGCCTCAAGGCATGACCTGAAGCCGTTGCCTCAAGCAGTAGTGAACTGTTGGTTCTTCATAGGCCAGATATCACTTCAAAACTGGGTAAGGAACGAGTTGAGAACAAACTTTTAAAGCAAAATAACCCAAGTGTTCATCTTAGTTTTTCACTGAAGGCAGTTTTAAAGCACCGCCAAAGAGGAACTGTGACTTGTTTGCAAGACACCAACCAATCCTCTACAGTATACAGACACATGACTATTCGTCAGTGAAAGTGCACCTAAAGTAATACTCATTTCTCTTTCTCTCTAACTAACTGAACTTTGAATAATTAAGCTATCTCTTTGAAATTGCCTTATTTTGTTGACATCACAGCGTGACTTGAAATTTTATAAGCTTGATCTGAAGACATAACAAACAACCATTTCTTTCTGAGCCCCTAACATCAATTGTAAACTACAAGAGAATTTAATGGTAAGTGGTCTCAATCTAAGCTTGTTTGTATGGAAAAGCATGGATTTCGTGTCGCTTAAAATTAAAATCATGAAGTAAATCAGAGATTAATTATTTACAAATTTAGGCCTGATCTGAAATATTTTTTGTTTCATCTCATCCAATTCTCCGTCCTCTGAGTGGGAAAGGGAAGCCAATAAACATTTCATTTTTCACCTTTCACACATTTTTGTAGTAAGGAATTTAATTTCTACAATTTATTGAAAAATCTGTTGTCATAGAGCAAATAAAATGCTTTGAGTCGCATACATTTTATAGTCACTTACACAAGGGCAAAGATACTTAAATTTTAATTTTTGTCTTCAATGAAAATTGGAAAAGTTGTTTGTTCCAAATTTTCAAAGCCAATTTTTTATCAAAGTAACCAGAGACATAGAAGGACAGATGGGTGGATCAGAGGATGGAAAGGATGGGTAGGACATTAATATTTCAGTAGACTGGTCTACACCTACATACTTATTTCCGTAAACTAGACTGCCGGCTTTGTTACAATATCATACAACATAAATGTAAGATAGCACAAGAGTAAGTTCTAATAGAAAGCTGAACACTATTCCAGTCTCATTTTATATGCAAATTTACAGACATGTCACACTTCAGTTTGGTTATACTTTCGCATTGTATCGTGTCTATAAATTTGCCTTTCAATTGGTGTCGCATATCTTTCATCATAGATCACTGTAAAAAGGGACATTCTAGGAAAAAGTGAAACTCAGACTCAATATTAGGTTGAACACAAACAGGACATAGCCTCACATGTTGAGGGTAACCTGGAGTCTGCCTACTTCCATCATTAATGAATGTGCAGAACATCAAAATCTCACAACTTGAGCTTTAACATCAACTCTATCTATGTTCTGAAGGTAACTTTCAACACACATGTGAGATTTAAAACCAGGGGCGGATCGAGGATTTTGAGTTGGGGGGAGGGGACAGGGCAGAGTATAAGCCCGTCAGACATTCGCAACCTCAAACTGCCAAATGGAATCTGGAAGAATTTTAGGGGGGAGGGGGGCATGGTCCCCTTGGCCCTCCCGGAAATCCACCATTGAAAACTGCCATTCATGAGTGTTTGGTGGGTACCATCACTTGTAACTCTATCTCCACTACAGAGTTACATGAAGGAGGAGGTATAGACAAGATTATCAATGAAATGGCATATTAGTTTTAAAATTAATGAAATTAATCAAATCTAATTGTTCATTTCAGTCTACTCCAGAAATGGTACACCAGAACTGGAAAGAGATTCTAGATTTAACAAAGTGCTAATTTAGCTAATTAATTCCAAGCCACGTTCAGTGAATTAGCTCAATATAATAATGAATATTAAAGCCCTTTCATACTAACTTAACTCCGGTATAAGTGCAGCGTCGACCTAAACAGCGAAGTTAATTGAATCGTTCATACCAGCTTTGGCAGGTGACAGCATTGAAGTAAACGGTAGGTGACATTTGAGAAGTGATTAGTGCTAATAGACATAGAGATTATTTTGAATTCGATTGGTGATTATTTGAGCATCTATTAGCAACAACACTGCCTTTTCATTATTGACGATTGCAGTGGCACCTGGTGATCACTTCAATGAGATTGAAGTTGGCCGTTCATATCGCACCGCAGCTTGGATACTCTGCTGTTAACAGCGAAGTGAACTGGTGCTGTTAACTTCGATCCAGGACCCAAGTTAACTGCTCATACTTACTGCAACTCCCCAAAAATTGATGCGTTGACACCAGTGGGAAAGAGCCTTAAATGTATCATGTTTTACCCATAATAGACAAAAAATGGAATTCAATTCAGTAAGTGATGGCCACAGCTTCAAATTTCCTCAAAACCACAAACACTTTATTAATCAGACATCATTAGACTAAAATCCTTCTTGCATTAACAAAATAGATAAAAAATCTGACTCAATTGAAAAACTTATCACCTGCAGCTAGAGTTTACCACGCAATTTCACCAAGTGCTTGTAAATAGGACAAATGATTAAATTTCATAAATGTGTCCACAAGACACATTATGACCGCAACAACGTTCTATGTGCTGATTGAAAGTTTTTTAAGACAGACCGACCTACCAACATCATACTCATATTCAGAACCAGTTAAATCTTCTTACTCACAAAGTGCACGTCAAAGTCATGATGCATTTACTACCAGCTCCATTCTTAACTCACGAGATCAGTGCAACAGTTTCTGACTCTCATAAACTACAGTTCTTTTCTCATGAACCACAGTTACTTTCTCCTGAACTACAATTCTCTTCTCATGAACCATAGTTCCTATCATTCTCTGACAGGATGCATGAGCAAGCCTTTGCTTAGTAGTTCTACAACATGATTGGCTATGAGAAAGCCCATGTGGTTTGTTGTGAAGAAAAAGACTAAGAAAGCTCATGCAGTTTGTGAAGAAGGAAAACTGCCAACCTTGGTGTTGTCTTTTTCTCTAATGACGTGTTTCACAAAATGTGACACACAAGCAACAGTTAGTGATTGTAAGCAGCAGAAGACTAACAATGCAACAATGTCAGGGCCCTGTTTGGGCCTTGGTTTTTAGTCTTGACTCTGAGCAGACTATGGGTTTCTATTTTTTGGCTTCGAGATGTAAACAGATTTTCTGACTTTTAGCCTTTGCATTATATGGTGAAACTGGACAAGCCATCCCTAAGTGCCGTTTACACTTACTAAGTTGAAACGGATCAGCTGACATGGAACAAGTTGTTCCAGTGTGTAAACAGACTGACACGGAGCAAATTGACACCGCGGTGACAAATTTTTGCCACCCGTTTGTGAGATAGAGCAATTTGCGCCCGAACATCTTGCGCCGTGTCAATTATACGTCTAAACACGAAACTGGAGCAAACCGGAAAGGATCATCTCTACTGCGCTTGTGCATAACCTGGTTCCCGGGCCTCACAAGATGACGTCACGGATACTCATGTGTCTATGTAGGAGACTACGCTTGTGTAATGACCTACGTACGGGTTCTTTGTCTCTGCAACTCTCGTCATTTGTAAACCTGCGCATGTGCGATCCAGTCTCTCCAGCCTTTAATTTCCGTCTTGCCACGGTTAAGTGAGTTGTGTGTGTAAACGGCCACTTGACACGGGTCAATTTGCTCCGTGTCAGTTGCGCTGGGCCAAAAGTTGATGTCTAAACGGGACTCTAGACTGATTTTTAGCCAAAAGAATAGACTCATTGAGAACCAGCCCCAGGTCACCCTGTATGGACGACAGTTGCTGCCACCCCCAATGGTAATCACATCAAATTTGAATTATCCTCATTAGCAAGATTAACCAACCAACCAAAAAATGAACAACCTTATTCAAGCTTGGCCAATATCATTCAAGCTTTTTGGACCTACTTTGTTCCAAGGTTCCACACTGATCTCAGAGTACCTTGCTATAAATGTGGCAGACATCTTTATTGTAGGGCACATGAGTGAACCACACAACACATATGAACTGGTTATGTTATATTTGTGTTTTGATACCACGTTGATCAAGACACGAAAACAACTTAGAGACAGAATACGTTAAAGACAGCCAGCTTAAATAGCTGACTTTCAAAACATCCTTGACACATTGAAATTCACTAACCCACTAGACGGTGATCAGGTCATAATGTTGGCAGGCGTTCAGTGCCGCCAATAGAACCCAAGTAATGCACACGGGAGGTTTCAACCTTCTGGTATAAACAGCGTGTAACACCTTTCCTATTATAATACCGGCAAAGTACCACTGGTGTGCGATGGGATGTATTAATGCCTTACAAAAAGCGAGCAAACCTTTTGAAATATCAGTTGATGAGCAATGACGTCCTGCTCAATACATTTCCAATTGGCAAGATGTATCCGCAACAAAGCCACTGGCTGCCGATGATAAAGTGGCCAGGAGAACTTTGATTCCAACACGTGTCAACAAGATAATCAAAGTGAACTTTAATTAATTATCAGACAATGAGATTGGTTGAACGGGGAACTTATTACTCTGCTTTAATTTTATATTAAATTATGAACCTCTGTGTAGTAATTGAATTCCTCTCCACCAAAACGGAGTCGGGATCAATCCGAAGTCACATTCGTGCTCTAATTACTCTAGAGAGCGCCAATATGAAAAGTCCACTGAGTTATAATACTCAAATTAATTAGCACAACAATGGTTACCAAGAGCTGAAGTTTCTCAAGCTAGGGATAATAACATGAAAAAGGTGTCTGATCCAACAAGCTTGTTCAAGATTTTTTGACAAGCCTGATCTATCTTACACATCAATAGTATTTTTCAAGGTAAACGAGTTATTTAAATGAGCGAGGGAATTTAAGGTTGGAAAAAATATTGACTAAGGTGACTTTCCATTTAAGCTTGATAAAATTAAGCTAAGTAGCACGATGAAATGTAAATACTTCTAATTCATAGTAGGCAACATACTAAGCAATAAATCTTGAATCTCTTTAAACTACTCATTGTGATAAACAAGATCTAAATTAAAGCATGTTGTGCAAACATTTAATGGCTCTCCTGTCCACAAGAGGGGGAGACTAGTAACTCGGTGGTCCCACAAGATCAGTTTTATTGTTCCACAACAGCATTTTATTGTACTGACACCACATCACCTGTCATAAGCAGCTATCAATCATACATGAGCAGCTATCAATCATACATGAGCAGCTATCAATCATACATGAGCGTAAAACAAACAAACACAATTCATATCATGTAAACACTTATCTTGAGTGCACTTACCTATTCTGAAATCTATATACCCCTCTCCTCCAGACATAACCAGCATGGTTTTCTTTAGAGAGTTTGAACTCTCTGTTTTAGGAAGTTGTTTAATTGTTCCCAGTCCCTGAGCACCAACACCTCAAAAAGGAAATAAAATGATTTTAAAAGCACCGTTTTCTTGATGAAGTAAGGACTGTACAAGTCACACAACCTGAACAGCATCATTGCATGGCCTTTCCTTTAACTGAAATGCATACTCATTGTAAGGTTGTTTATAGGAACATCAAATAATGACATTTTTGAGCGTGAAAATGCTAACACCGGAACTTACTACTTGGCAACAAACCTGGAACCCGCATTCTGTCGAAGAAATTGAATTTTGATTTAGATCACTTGCTTTTAGAAAATCAGTCCATTTTCTCCTTACTCACATGAAAGCAGTTTTGGTATTGCAAAGAATGACAGTTCGTTATTCCTCAAGACCGTGACTGGTGAATGAAATGACACATCGTGACAGGTCAACTTGCAGAGGCTGCTCTTAACCTATCACGTTCTTTCCACGCCCAGGTCACATCTAATTACGGGAAGAAACTGGGTCAAATTTCATAATATGGTACATAGTCTAAATCAAAAATCACTGTTTGTGGTGGAATACAGGTATATAATGTCCCTTTAGTAAAACAGTTTAACATAGAAGACCAAATGTTTCAAGCATTACTCTTTTTCACGTCATGTTGTAATAGACTGCAGGACCTAGTAAAGCCAAGGCCACACAGGTTACATCGTTATCATGACGGCGACATCCCGTTACTCCCAACTTGTTCGATATATTCTATAACCCAACAACCAGTTGGGAAGTTTACAACCCCCCCCCCCCTCCCCGTAGCCAATATCTTACATGACTGATTAACTCCATTCTGGCATTTATGGTTGGAGGGCTTGCACTCTTTTGTTCGATAATTGCTCTTAATCTCTGATCAGATTGTATCTAGAATGACTGGGCTGGGCTGATAAAAATGAAAGTTATAACATATTTGAGCTTAAACCAATAGTATTTCTGAATTCCTTCTCAAATGCTGATCATGTTCCGTTTTTGAATCACCAAAATCGCCCAACTACAACAGAAGTTAAGACAATCTATTCTGTCCAAACGGACACACTGTGTTTGACTGTGTTCATGCGCGTTCAGTAATAGCGTGCAACCACCATACGTTTCCTTTGAAGTCTGGGAGATAATTGGCCTGCTTGTTATCATACGGGACAAAAGACTGAGCTGGGCAGTTAACAAATGAGCCATGTTATTGCACCTTCAGCACCCCTCAGGTCTGGAAAAGTTACTGAACCACAGAACACTGTAATGGGTAATTATTACAAGTCAATGAATAATGGGCTATACTGCTAATATGCATGGATCAAAAGCAAAAATATGTACACTACAGTAGATTTGTCACAAACTTATCTCAGTTAAGGCTTCATTGCATAAAAAGAGAAAAAAGGAATGCATTTCACATCATTCTATAGAAGCCTCAAGTTTGGATCTCTTCTTTAGTAATTGTTTGTTCTTCGTTGAGTAAAGTTCACTTTTTGCAATCTCATTTCAACCACGTACCTGGAACAGCCACAAAGAACTTGACTGCATCCCTATGTCCATGAAACGAGAGCTGAGCCTGTGCCATAGAACAGTATGGGATGAAGCTACCAGGGGTCACTCTTTCTCCCTTGGCGTCGGAATACACGCGTATCACTCCGCCGGGTCGTGAACTGCCCCCACTGCCAGTGGTGACCGGGTGTTTGTTGTCTGCAAAATGAATATCAGCCTTATGTTTGTATGTAGTGTTCGACCACTGCATGCTTTTGAGGTCAGGGAAAACTGGACAGCATTCTACACACCTAGGTTAGAGGGTCTAAGCTTTTTATTTGAAACAGAATTTGAAATTATTTGTAGTGAGTTTTCATATTCTAATTTTATGCTAACTCAAGATAAGTGTCCATAATTCTATGCTTGAGTATATAATGGCTTAGTGTCACTGAGTAACTGTCTAATCTTAGTCTGCACTTGACTAACATTGAGGCTTAAAGTTTGAGTCTGAATTCAAAGTTTTAAGTTATTACTCGAAATCTCAACTGGAAGGTCACATGCATAACCCATAATGTGCCCAAACACAAAATAATTTGACTTTCATCTAACTGAGCAAGTACAAAGTAGCACAGAAAATGCCAAAAATAATTTTGAATTTCATTTCGAGTACAAAGGCTAGACCCTGAGCAAAGTGAGGAGATCACATTTGTCTTTGTAAGATGGCCGAGTGTCCAACAGAGAACATGACCACATTAGCTATTCTTGGGAATATTTTGATCTATGAAATGCAATCCTGTTCTGCCTGTATCAGCTAAGTCCTGCAAAGCAATATATCATCTGTGCTATGCACTAGACTGTCAACAGGTGGCGAGACCATCTCCTCCGTACTTGACTCATCAAGAACTGCCAAACAACATGTCATGTGAGTAACATTCTGGGAGTCCGCTCAACATGACCTGAATTTTTAGTTATGTTACAGCCTATAACCCAAAGCCTTCCGAAAACTCAGAGACACACTTGCACTGCCTATTGACACTAGCTATTGTATGTGGTGATACCTAAACACTAATGCTGGTTAATGTAATCATCAGCCAGCAAGTCAAAGGCTTTCGGATGCCATCTAAAATTTCAGAGATTTCAGTCAATAGCTTACCCACTGATTTTTAAAAATCAAAAACCCAACTGAGTTAATTTTTAATGCTAAAAGACATGATGGTCACAAAGTTATTTATCCAAAGCAGAAGAAATGAGACCCAGTTATCAAAAGCAGAAATGTCAGCTAAGCATCGCTTTTGATGTCGCCTGGAAACACCGCATAGGGTTACATATGACCAGATATCAGTAACATAATACACGCTAATATTGGCTTACAAAGAAATTACCCACTAACTAGAATTAGATAACATATTGATTTTCCAACACGAAAAAATTGAAAGAAAAATGCTCATTCTAAGTCCATATAATCAATTCCACGACAAATCACATCATTTTATCTGTTGATTGATCACCCGTAGCTATTAATCATGTACTTGGACTAAAGAAATCCAAAGTCACTCAAACATGTGCACACACTGATGTACCAACTTCATGCCCAACAAATAAAAACACGAAAAATACTCTATTGTCTGACGAGTTTCAGATGTCCAAACTCAAAAGGCAATATTTCTCAACTATTCAATTATTTTTTAACAAAACTCAGGACATTATAAGAAAACAAACATTTTGTTATTTCTATACTTACGCTCAGACAAAGGCACAGATATCACTACGCCATTTCCAGTTCCAATCCAAAGGCGATTGCAAGAGATGGCGAGGGACGTTATTCGGACAAAAGAGAAGCCTAACTTTCCAGTTCCTACAAAGAGACAAAAGCTGTGAAGCTCACCCGATTTTTGAGACTAGGCAGAAATTAAACTGACGCAATGGACCTTTCTGGCTACGACCTTTTGGGAGAAAACCTATCAGTAGTTTTGAAGAAAGATTTTTTTAACGCTTATTGCATTAATAACAGACAATTTTAGACAATTCCCCAATGACATATCACACACACACCATTTCACCAAACAAAAACATGATTACATAAAAGTGGAACGATACTCACAGCTGATGCCACTACAAAGTACAGGGAATAAAGTAGTTACCTATCACCAAGTAGTTGTATTTGAGGACCAACAGCATTTGGTTCCACCCCGGGCCCTTCGTCGGGGTACTGGCGGGAATCTCAGTGTCACGTGGCCACCTCTGGGCGGTACTTGGGGAGGTGCTGGCTAGAAATCACGGGCCACTTACCCGCGCCTCCTCTCAAGTGATAGCCACCAAGTGGCCATATGACACGGAGATTTCCACTCCAGTACTCCGATGAAGGGCCCAGGACGGGACCAAAAGCTAGATCCTCAAATACAACAAGGCCACCAATAGGTCTCTACTTTATTCCTTCTGATTACATATTAAGCTAATAAACTAAACAAAAATATTTTTCCATCTGTATTTCATTTAAAGGGTAAAAAACTGACCATCTTTGGAGAAACAAGTCTTCTAATTCATTTTTGCATTTATTACATTTTTCATATGTGAAATTAAAGTCTATGGAATTTCTTACTGTTAGAAATTGGCTATATTTCAAACAAAATTTTTTGGCTAATTCTAAAATGATTTAGTTATTATTCATCTGGTTTCCTTCTGGCTTTTCGTCAAAACTTTGACAGTGCCAAATGAATTTCACAAAATTTGTCAACTTTTTCGAAGGAAGAAAAAAGCAGATAACCAAATGCTTTTTGACAATTTACTTATTAATAACGGATGTATTTTCTCAGTCAGGTTAAAAACTTTATATTTTTCAGACTTTAATCTTAAACACTTATTGAATAGATGCATTTTTTAAGTTCTTTACACTGTCTCACAAACAAATTAACAACATGTTTTCTGAAGGGAAACATAGAATAACGATAATAACATACTTAGTATAATAAATAATACGAAACAACAACAACAATAACAATAATAGCAACTGCAACAACAACAACAACAACAACAACAACAACAACAACAACAACAACAACAACAACAACTACAATTATAATAAAAAATATAGCAATGACAATTGCAGAAATAACCGTGCGCAATCACAGGCATCAAAAGAAAATAAAAGCATAATCTCTCTCACCTAACATTTTGCTGACGTACGGCTCGATATCGACATCCTGTAGATGTTGGTAAGTGTAAGCGTGGTACAGCCTCAGGGTACTATCCAGACGAATAGAGACCCAGACTCCATCACCAACCCACGTCATCTGGCGGACTTGGCTTTCTTTTCGTGGGTGAGCATCAAAAGATTTCTGAGAAAAGACGTATAATCAGTAAGGTTATTTGATATGGGTTAACAAAGTGGGTACATCTCATTATAGCCACTTATACATGAGAGACAGTTGTCACCGTGTCAAGGGTCACGGTGCGACTTGCTCCACTTTAGTCACAATTACAAGACATTAGATCGCAAACTGGATCAAGAGTCACTTACATGAAGACTGTATGCGCATGCTTGCATAAACAATTAGCAAATGTCCAAACCACATGGAATGCCAGTTGATCACCCATTACATGCTATTGCGCAAGCGCATTGAAATTTGTGTTTAGACGAGTAGTTGACACTGGAGCAACTGATCATGTGTAACTCGCACTACCTATAAAACGGGTGTCAGAAACTGGGTGCTGCCGTGTAACTCGCTCCATGTCATTCGTGTTTACACAAACACTTGCACTGTAGCAGTTGTACCGTGTTAGCTGCACTGGGAGCCGTCTCTTGTGTGAATGTGGCTTATGTCATGAACTCACCTGTGGTTTAAAAAAAACTCACGCACCAGTATAGCTTATTGAACTTGTTTACAATCGAGGTATTTTTGTACATTTTTAAAGCACGGTCTTAGCTTCACAACTTACAGGGTGACCCAAAAACCAAACCCCAATGTTTGCATAAAGTTCATTCCAGCTCCTTTAGAAAAAATGAAAAAAGTTCATTTAATATTGACTCACATGGTTAAAACTTTGTGGAAGGATCGTCCTCAGATTGAAGTTAAAGCCTACCGAATTTGAAAGGAAATATTAAAGACGATTGATACGGATTTAGTAAAAATTTCAATGATTCATCATTTTTGCAACATCTTGTAAATCTCAAAGGGAGTACGTTCGATGAGCAATAAAAATGTGAAGACACTTTGGAGTATTACTAACTTGAAGACGGCTTCAGCAGGACTTTACTTTAAGAGAGAAAATAGAAATCAGAACTCTAGAGTGCAATGCACTTTTTAAAAGATTCTAACCTGAACTATCAAAGTTCGTGTATGGCCTAGCAAACTAGCGTAAGCAGACTGCAAACTAAGGTAAAGGATCTCTAAAACAGCAACAGAATTACACAGAAATACAAATTTTCTGATGAAATGAAATAAATTCAATCAAAAACAAGCTTTTAACCCAAATCATAAATGGGCGGCATTATTGCTTGTCTGAAGGACCTGTATTGCTGCTTTCAAAAGAATGAAACTGCAGTAGCGCCTCACCAAGTTAAAAAAAAACATCAAAATTGCCCCTTTTTCATTTTTCAAGAGCTTCAAGTTACAATGCTGCACAAGCCCAAACTTTCGCAATACTGATTCATCAGATCATCGCTATTGTACAGTAACTGAAAATGGTTGTTCAAGCTTCTATTTATCTATTACGGAAACACAAAAATAAAATTGGACTTGCCAGCTTTATTGCATATTAAATTGCTGAGATTTAACACTGGCACATTAGGTCTGTAAGTAACACACAGCGTATTGCAGCAGGTAAAAGGTCTTGCGATCACAAGTTGAAGAAATGAAGTGTACAACAGCTACCATAGTATAAACCCTGTATATTCATTTGCAACTTACTTCAACCTTTAGAGTGGCTGGGTTAACGATGTGTATTGTATTCTTGTACCCACACCAGACGTGCTTATTGGCCACTACCACCATACATCGTATACTATGGTGGGGTCGACCGAGGTCAAGTAGATGGTAGTTCTTCAGGTCCCATTGACCTTCTGCAAATGTAGGAAGGTGGATGAGTAAAGTTTTCACTCTTCTAATTGGTCAAATTATGTTCAAAGTGTCAGAAATGAATAACTGAAGTAATATGAACCATAAAATATTCTTACAAAACAAAATTTAATAATAATACAAGATCTGGCTGAAATTTTTTTTTTCTGTCATGAATGTTAAATTACAATCCTTGTTTGATAAGATTCTAAAATTAGTCTAGGACAACATTCCATAACATAATCCAAAGCAAACAACAAAATCTTAGGAGCAACAGTTGCAACAAGACAGTACAACAAATTCTTGCCTTTCCAAAATGCAAGCCTAACTTTTTAGACCACAAATCAAAACAAAATCCACATTACTAATGGGATTTCCATACCATCAAATACCAAGTGCAAAGTACATAAAACACACCATTTTGCAGCATTATCAAATTTGAGAGGTTCTATTGTAATCAAGTGTCCTAACTAACCATCACATCGGTTCTACATGGGGTTGGGACAGAAGATTTCATTTACCACCAGTAAATGATCTCCAGCCAAAAATGTCTTTTTCCGTTCATCTTTTAGCCCAACGTGAATCGGAAACACCTCTGGACAAAACAACTCTTACTGACAAACTAACATCCCTATAAAAACATCAGCAAAGGAACGTACCTTTGTCCCTGTGAAACACTGCTACAGTTCCATCAGCTAATGCAACCAGTACTCTGCCTCGAACATGGCTGAAGAAAAAACAAACATCAAGTTATTTAGTATGAGGTAGGCATGAGATAATATAGTTCCAAGTCAGTAGTTCAAGGTCGTGTAGGACTTATCGACAAATGTGTGCATGAGGCCAAATATGTACACAACATTCAAATTCAAATGACACTAAAAATATATTTTATGAATATAGAAAAAACCTGTGAACAGTGATTTTTAACCCTCATATCAGTATATCATTAATTGGGATTTGTGAAAAAGAAAAAGATTTTTTAGCAAAATTTAGTGAAAAAGAAGCACACATTCATTGCAAAACCACGGAAACAATTAACTGAACAAATTTTGCTTGATATAAAGGTTCAAGGTGAAATCTCTCAAAAAAGTTGCTACAAGTAACAATTTTCTAAATTATCATTTTTTCGTTTTATGCAAATTTAGATTTTTTCATAAAAATCAATGAAGTCCTAATGTTAATAGCCCCTCAAACAAAAGAGAAACATGCAAAACACAATTTCCTAAAAAGTGTTTTGGAGAACAATGCATAAAGTATTATAGTATCTGAAAGTTTCGTATGAGTGAGATACCGGTAAGACATTTGTGAGATAGTTAAGCATGTAGGACCACCATAAAATAATTTTGTTAGTGTGTCCTCCCATCACCCACCCTACTCTGGGAAGGTAGGTAAAATATTTAACTTTTTCAATTTCCATTTAGTTACATAATTGTTTATTCATGATTATTGTAGCAAAAATATTTTGTTTTTGCAACTGATGAATTTTTTGTCGGCTAGATCGTAAATAAAATGTGGCACATATTTAAGGGTCAGTTGTCAGAAAAAAACCTGATTGATGGCTCATCGTGTAATTGCCCATCAATAATGATACATAATTCTTTTGCCAACATAACACGCTATAAACACAGGCTTCTCCTGATGCCAAAGGAGCCACTTTGAGTTATGCAACATCTGTCTGGGTCATAGTGTTGTACTTTGTTCTATTTGGCAAAGAGTAAACATTTCAGGTGATCAGTCTCTCCAGCAAAGTTAAAGGTCAGACAGAATCCCACTGAGACTATGCCACTGAATGACTAGGTTATGTAACTAAGTGCAAACACCACTGAAGCTGATCTGACTCGGGTGTACTGTGAAAAAACTCATCGCTCATATTGGAAGAAAACTTGACACTGATTCACCGAATTCATAGTATTTGGAGAATATTTGCTTTAAGGAAAAAAGTCACCATAAATCCTGACTATTGACATGACCGGAAGACTATGGTTTATCTCTGACTGCATACTAACTACCCCCATAGATTATCAAATGCCGACAACTTGATGACAAGTAGCTAACACATGACACATAGCTGAAACAATCACACATACAGGTACTTCAAAACAAGCTGCCTACAAAACAGGTCCTGCTTATTGTCGTATAAATTCAACAAATATGCAGACAATATATTTAACGAAAACTGTTTATTTGTTTGATTTATTTATTATTCTGTTGTAATCAGTCGAAATAAAGAAAAATCATGTTATCTGGGTATGTGAAAGGGGATACATAACAAGACCGGCTGACTGACCATCAGAATAGAAGCCATCCTTGTCTTCCAGTCGTAAAAAGCCATCAATCTTAAATTAATTTTTCATTCTCAAAATTGCGCAGAAATGACTTCAAATACTGACCATTAAAATCTTTTGAATCTCAAAGTTGGCAGTGTTGAGCTGCGCATGGGAGATCATGTGTAAGTGATGAAAGACCACAAGAGAATCAAGGATTTGAATTAGAAATTAAGCATTTCCGAGACATAAAGTAAATTACATTCATTTCATTTTGTTTCTTTTTATGCAAACATCTCTAATACATGGGCGCAAATGCCAAGTCATTTTATTTGCAATCAGACTAAGAATTCTTTTAATTAAAGCAAGTTTGCACATCCCCATATTGAAAAGTGAGAAGAAAATGAAATAAACATTAGCTGACAGAGTGTATTGATTTACCGACCCGACCCGCTTCGGATGAGAGGACCAGTTTGACTTAAATGCTATCACCCAGTAACCTGATACAAATCCTGTTGTTATGTCAGGGATTTACCTTTTGTATCAGCTTTAACAAAATCTTATAGATAGTTGCATTATCTTAAAACTTTGCATTATTAGCCTTGAATGGCAGATACAACCGTGTAATAACCCATCAAGTTATCTCACTAGTGAGATAACACTTGGCAGGAAACCGAGGCCGGATTCGAACCCGGGCCTCGAGTTTCGAGTCGCCTACTTTACCACTGCACCACTCAGCGGCTGATGTCATCTAACGTGAAAATAGAATACTTAAATTAGCACATGCAACAATCCCATGTTCAGCAAAGGGCACTGCACCGACATTTATACGCTATGAAAAATAAGACGCATAATTTCCATAAAAACGATATTTTAATTCATCAGTGAAATTTTTCTCTCGTGTTCTCTCACTTGTAAATCACCGATCTCTAATTTGAATGTGCGTATCGTGTCGTAGGGATCCTTTGACATGAGCATTATAGTCAGTTACTAGTGGTAACCTACTGTAGCAGAAGATATTTTCCCGGTCGAAGCTTAGCGTGATAAAATGTGTAGTAAGCTATAATAGTTGCTAAACCTTAATTTATAGATTCACTTTATTTCTATTTTGTTTTATTTTTCAATTAGTTTTGAGTAAAAGCATTTTTGACAAAAATAACTCGGCTTTCCTTAAAAGGTCACAACCTCCGACCCCGGGCCTCTGACATAGAAAGTAGTTACAAAGCCGAGGCGAGTCGAGAAAGGTAGATCGATTCATTGCAATGTTTCTCGTTTAGTATGTGGTATAAATAGATTATTACATGTTCTCAGTCGTTATCCCCCTTATCTAGAGCCCTCGTGGATTTTGGAGAATCATCATCCTTGGGGCAAACGCCCCTCGAGCGATAATTCTCCAATATCCACTCAGGCTCTAGATAACAGGATAACAACTTCGACATGTAATAATCTATATTTGTCTTGGATTTTTGACAAAAAAACTTACACAATACTCAGAACAGAATCTTTCAATTTGACAGAGTGAAGGCATATCTTCCACTGAGCGCCGGCTGAATGAACATACAAGCTGGAAGAAGATGGAAGATAATCAATAGAACAAGTAATACAGCAAAACAATTTCACAATATTTTTAAAATCAACTACCAAAACATACCAGGAAGGGAAAATCAAACAAATACGTGAGTCTTAAATGCAGCCAAACCATCGTGATTAGGTTAAGGCAAAATCTCATACTTCAAACTTCCCGCTGATGCCTTGTCATGCATCATTAGGAACACTAATTCACCAAGGTAAAAATAACACAAAGAATCGCTTTTCGAAACATTTGGGGTTCTGGGCATGTGCAGACTTCGGTCATATGGCATGTCATGTGACATTTCAACTGGAGAATTACCAACCTCATGACAAAAAGTCTAAATACACACTGAAATAATACACATCCAGGGGGGAAATTTGAGGTCAAAAATCGCTAATAAGTGATAATGTCTCAGGTAGGGTTTTCAGCAATTGGAAAAAAATTTCTTTGTTATCAACGGCCCTCGTTTGGTCTAGATTTTAAATATGCAGCAGCAACATGCGGAGCCTTCTCAACTGACCTTCCACTTTGTGAGCCGAGCCACATGGTGGGTAATATGCTGCTCATTTTTTTGACTTGCACCATCATGAAGTCACTGTCTTTGTTGGCAACGGCATTGACACCATCCTTTACCAGCTCCGTTGGTTCCGACAGACGGCGGGATTCTAGAGCAAAGCAGTGAAGATTTGAGATTGAGTGGTAATTCTAGCAAAAAGATGGATACTACAACCCAAAAATAATCAGAGTGGAATTTCCCCATCACGATGACTAAGTGTATGTGGAAGTTACCTGCACAGTTACCTGCACAGTTACCTGCACAGTTACCTGCACAGTTACCTGCACAGCTGCTGGAATGTCGAATCACAGCAAGTGTTATTCTTAACTAATTTAGCACACTCATTTCGCATGAGGCTTCTTGGTTGAATTTTTTACCTCGCCATCTTATTCACACAGCCAGTTTTTTACTTCGGAAAATGCTACTGCAAAACCTTTGTAATTAATTCTAGTAGTACATATCTTTCTCACTGTATTAAGGAGATGTGAAATTGTATATTCAGCATTTGATTTATCCCAAAATATCGAATATCTCATTCGCTTATTTACATGTGATGAATAGGAAGACTTGGATAAGCATGGTGTCAATCACAGCCATACGCTGAAACATGTGTTTCACTAATCATGGGTTAAATTACTGACTACTTATATTGGAAGAAGATAAAATAATTGAATTAATTACTATTAATTGGATCACGTTGACAACCCACAGTCTGCGTTTCATTAAATTCACACGCGGCAGTTAGCAATGTTGGTTACAGTCAATTTCGCACACCCATCAACTTCAGTTTATTTGCCACACCCTGATTATCAGGAAAATATTTAAATTTATTGAGTGCAAAGTAAGTGTGACAAGTCATTACCTGTCATGACAGCCACATAAGTGTCACATTTTTTTTAAGAAAAAAGCAAAACAAAAGCTGTGTAATAATCATACCACCGTCCGTTGGCATAATATTGCTATGGTAAAGAAATAAAATAAAATAAGCCGCGAATTCACAAATATTTAACTTTCAAGAAATTGTATTGTTACACAATGCATGTTATCAAAAATTCACTGACTTTGAAACAAAGTTTGTTATATCTAATATCTACAGTAGGCAAATAACTCTTCTTGTTATCCAATCTTTGAAAAACACTCATGTTACGTCGATTGACATTTGATCAAACTGAATTTGAAAAATTTACATCAACGCTCACCTGGTAACTATGGCAACGTTTATAAGTAATTCACATTTCCAACACTTTATAATAATTGCGTGTGCCATCAATTGAATTCCCAAGTTATTTGTGTTAATAACACACTATTAGACAAGAATGCTTTTTGCTAAGTCTCTTTGAAGTTTTAGAACTGAAAATTAAGCAACGGCATTCGCTTGTTTAGTATGACGTCAGTTTGACGTTTTGGACCCAGTCTGATAAAATTAAAATGTTAAAATTGAGAAAAATGATAATAATTAGGCCACAATTAAATAGTGCCATAAATTACTATTAAGCAGCTCGAAAATTTTTACCTGGCTATCGACCGGGTCAATCTTAATCTTTCTCAACTCCCTTGTAGCATACAGTGGGTGCAACCATTGTCGGTGCACACCCATTAATCCAAACAGATCATTTTGTAAAAATTTCAAGTGCTAAATTGCCCCAAAGTTACCTAACTTGGAAAAATCCAAGACCTTTGAAAATTTTTTTGAAATGACATGTGACTGCATTTCTGTAGCCATCTAAGGGTCCAAATGCGTCATAATAGTGTCACGTACGTCATCACTAAACATCGACGATTGATGCAGCGATGTTACAGTCATGTCATCAACCCACAACATACAGTACAATAAATACAAACCAACAAACAGCTACATTTGTTACTCACCTAGACGTTGTTTAGTTATATAATTTCATTCAAAGAATTTGATATGTTACCGTGACATGTATTTCTTACTAAATCGTTGAATACTCAGTGCTCAAATCGTAGTATGTGAAAGCCATATACACTGCAGAGCTATATTTAAAAACTAATGGTTCCTGTTTAGGGATGGAATCCTTTGTTTTGGTTTTTGAAAACAATGAGTTGAAACTCCTAATTACATCATGGACCGAATGAAGCTGGCTGATTACTACAACTGAAAGATTTACCATCGCTAACTTGATTTATTCACATTGGAGTTTGCCTCTTTAGCTTGACCTTACTAGTGCTGCGTGAGACTTTAAAGGAGAGCTAGCTGTGTACAGCATTTGCATACTGCAGCAAAATGCCCCAAGAAATAGGAAAAGGGGAGGAACAGGATAAGAGAATTATATAATATTGAGCAATAGTTGTAAGCTAAGGCCCATTTTAGGCGATACTACCCCACATAAGGGGATACTACCCCACATAAGGGGATACTACCCCACATAAGGGGATACTACCCCACATAAGGGGATACTACCCCACATCAGGGGATACTTCATGCAAAAACAGCAAGAACTGCCTTTCCACAAAACCAATGATAAATTGACATACCGTATTCGCCCTAATAAGCGTCCAGGGCGCTTAGAAAAACTCGTTTTGGGAGGGGGGGCGCTTATTGTAGCCAAAGGCGGTTGAAATCCGCTGTCCAAAACGGGTGAAGATTCATCAAATTTACGCTCTGCGACATATCTATAACCTACGATAGACTTTCCACAAAACTGTGGTGCATTGCTATCAAACTTAATTGTAAATATATATCCTTGTTTAGAAAATGGTGCGGAAATCCCTGGGCAAAAACTCGCCGACTGATGCATTGCTGCCTCGCGATTGTCGCTAGGGCAACTTGAATTCTTGAATAAAAATACAGTTTCGACTCAACAAATTACCTGAAATCCTCCTTAAGTTTTCCGAATAGCGTCCCTAAGATTTTTAAGTTCCTGTGGTGTCGGGATTAACTGCCGATTAAGTCCAAATCTGCGCTAGACCGCACCCCGCAACACGAGAAAAATATGGATGAACAGCCCACAAACACACATGTTGTTGTCACGTGACATTTGTTTTGAAGTTCGTCTGCAGGTGTGTGCCGAGTAAGCAAGCACGTGCGTGTCATCAAGAGTTCACTCGCCCCAGTAGCAGGCCTACATGTATGTAGCGCGCGCTTCCTGGCCACGGGCCTTTAACACTGGCCAAGTTTTTTTATTAGACTTCGATTTGCGGTTTTCACGTGTACAAAGAAGTCTGTTGAGGGAGAAAATCTGTACAGGAAAGATACGATACAATCCTGTTGATAAGTACGCTGTGTCTGTTCTGAAAGGCCTGTCAGGACATTCAGATATTATTGATA
The DNA here is from genome assembly GCA_002633005.1 of Phoronis australis. NCBI lineage: Eukaryota > Metazoa > Phoronida > Phoronidae > Phoronis > Phoronis australis. The sequence goes on along the minus strand of NMRA01000387.1, from coordinate 204,880 downwards.
AATTGAAGACATTACTGTAGAATTTTAGAACTGCAGGTGAAGCATTTTTCGCANGTTATGCAACACTAAACTGGTGTTAACACATATAAGAAAATTGATGATTTTTAAATAAAAAGTATGAGGAGTAAGATAAACAAGTTCCAATATTCACTTGACATAGAAGTATAAAAGAGTTTGTGGAGACAGTTTGAGATTCATAGATCCTTATAATTGAAAAAATGTTCATTGAAATTATAGACACATGGTGAACAGAGACACCTGGTGGCTGCCAAAAGTATTGTTCACAGGCTACTTTAATTTTTGACAATATTGGACAAGACAACTAGTTCTTGTCTGTCAATCATCTAAGTTCTTAACAGGTCCTCCTGGAGGCAATTTGTTTGCAAGTGTTGGATTTTATATTTTAACCTATTAAAAATAATTAAAAAATTATGGGTCATGGGTTGGAGAAATAAATGAAAAATATGGGCGGTGGGTACGAAATAAAAGTGCCTTCCCCCCCCTCCCATACAGATTTTGCTGGAACAGCCCTTAGGGATGGAATCCTTTGTTTTGGTTTTTGAAAACAATGAGTTGAAACTCCTAGTTACATCACGGACCGAATGAAGCTGGCTGATTACTACAACTGAAAGATTTACCGTCACTAACTTGATTTATTCACATTGGAGTTTGCCTCTTTGGCTTGACCTTACTAGTGCTGCGTGAGACTGTAAAGGAGAGCTAGCTGTGTACAGCATTTGCATACTGCAGCAAAATGCCCCAAGAAATAGGAAAAGGGGAGGAACAGGATAAGAGAATTATATAATATTGAGCAATAGTAGTAAGCTAAGGCCCATTTTAGGCGATACTACCCCACATAAGGGGATACTACCCCACATAAGGGGATACTACCCCACATCAAGGGATACTTCATGCAAAAACAGCAAGAACTGCATTTCCACAAAACCAATGATAAATTGATATACCGTATTCGCCCTAATAAGCGTCCAGGGAGCTTAGAAAAACTCGCTTTGGGAGGGGGGGCGCTCATTGTAGCCAAAGGCGGTTGAAATCCGCTCTCCAAAACGGGTGAAATTGGAAGCGAAGATTCATCAAATTTACACTCTGCGACATATCTATAACCTATGATAGACTTTCCACACAACTGTGGTGCATTGCTATCAAACTTCATTGTTAAATTAGATCCTTTTTTAGAAAATTGTGCGGAAATCCCTGGGTGAAAACTCGCCAACTGATGCGTCGCTGCCTCGCGATCGTCACTAGGGCAACTTGAATTCTTGAATAAAAATACAGTTTCGACTCAACAAATTACCTGAAATCCTCCTAAAGTTTTCTAAATAGCGTCCCTAAGATTTTTAATTTCCAGTGGAGTCGGGATTAACTGCCGATTAAGTCCAAATCTGCGCTAGATCGCACCCAGCAACACGAGAAAAATATGGATGAACAGCCCACAAACACACATGTTGTTGTCACGTGACATTTGTTTTGAAGTTCGTCTGCAGGTGTGTGCCGAGCAAGCAAGCACGTGCGTGTCGTCAGAGTTCACTCGCCCCAGTAGCAGGCCTACATGTATGTAGTGTGCGCTTCCTTGCCATGGGCTTTTAACACTGGTCAAGTTTTTTTATTAGTCTTCGATTTGCAGTTTTCACGTGTACAAAAAAGTCTAGATTCCTGTTGAGGGAGAAAATCTGTACAGGAAAGATACGATACAATCCTGTTGATAAGTAAGCTGCGTCTGTTCTGAAAGGCCTGTCAGGACTGTCAGATATTATTGATAAATTGAAGACGTTACTATAGAATTTTAGAACTGCAGGTAAGGCATTTTTCGCATGTATACGCAGTCACGTTCATGGGCTGGGCGCTTATTTTAGCAAAGTCTGAAAATGCGTAGGGGACGCTTATAGTGGCATGGGCGCTTATTAGGGTGAATACGGTATTGCAAGTGAGGCCAGGCAAAGAAAACCTAAATTACTATAGTGTAATTGTTTCAAATCTGAAGCACATTTCTGAACTCACGAGATGGAGACACTGTCCTGGGAACCTCCGCTACAAAATGTACATTATCTCAAAACCTAATCATAAATGATTTTTGAATATCCTTTAGCATTCAACATAGAATTCACATCATTTGTTAGAAGAGAACTCAATTCGTGACTAACTTTTCTGGACATTATAAATTAGATCTCCATGAAAAAACACTGTTCTTACATCAGCAGTAGTGCTGACACCTCATAACCCAACTCTCTAAAAAGTGATATAAAGCACTGATGAAGAAATAAAAATTAACCAAGAATGTAAGTGGACATATCCTCCTTTTGTAGTCAATTTTAACATGAATAAGAAGCGTGCAGCCCTTAAATTGCAAAAGCAAGCCGAGGTCAAGTGCTTCTTACACACGGCATTACCTTTTCCACTTTGGCGAGAAAGGACAGGCAGGAAACCTAATCGATCTTCTTCAGCTGTGTATATCAATCATTTTTTCATTGATTCAGGCAAGTTACGACAAAGAGATCAGTGGAGTGTTGTATTTCCATTAGATACCAGGTATTTATTAATAAAATACGTGACTTTGGACTTCATGCAATTTGATGACAAGGTGAATTTTGGCCAAAAAAATTTGTGCCACACATCTGTTATTAAGTGTAAACCTTTGGAAAATGAAAACTGAGTATGTCATTGTTTTAGACTTCATACTTAAAAACAAGGTTTAGGTATAACAAAAAGATCAATGGTGTATAAGATATTTTTAATCTCCTGCATTAAAAACTCTTGGGTAAAAGTCACTTACAGAGGCCAATGCATTTTGTGAAATAGTTTCCTCCACCGAATAACGAGCATCAAATTGCTTGTGTTCTCAAAACCAGGGATAGCTGTATGTGACAATTGCCCAATATTGGATCGAGGATGACCGGTTAGTAAATGTCAACTGTAGTCCTAGCACAGATTGTGCACAGTTCAACATGGCTCACCTGAAGAGATGAGGGTTCTGGCAGGTGAGCTCTCATTTGAATGTACTGGTGACCCAACTGCCCGGATTACTGTTGTCTTGATTGTATCAGTGTTAGATGCATCGAGAGGATCTAAAAAAATAAGCCAGACTTTCGTAAGACAACCATCGTCTTTGGAACAATACATACAGTAGCATCACTATGTGAACAGACAAAAGGAACAAATTGGCAACTTGGTATAACACGAAAAGATGCAGTGTTACTAAGTGATGGCATGACCCACAATGCTTTACATCCTTCGAGCAATATCTGCAACATACTCCATTAAAAACTTCTAGCTGTTCAAAGTCTGACTGGAATGTTTTACACACACAAATCCTTTTCTGTCACCTCACAAGCCAGGCATATTCAGAAGTATGCTTCGAAGATCATTGTTCAATTTCACACGTTAAGCAATTTCAAAGGAAAACTTTCAAGACATTACAAGTTTATGGCAATTTCACCTGCAGCATTGTTTTCATCATCCTCTTCAGCACTCAGTGAAGGATCCACAGAAAACTCATCTAAAGTAAAGTCAAACCGTGAGACACACAGACAGACAGACATTAATAACAGACAAAAACACAGACAGACAAACAGACTGACAGAAGGACAAGAAAACAGATGCATGGATGAAAGGACATAAAGTAAGAAATAAAAATGTTACCACTAGCCTTTTAAAAGTTGGGTTTAGAGAAATTTACAAAAACTTTGAGCATGTTATGGATAGGTTGAAATTAGCAAGTGCCTTTTAGAGTAAAAACAGGGACATGCTTATGGTACAAGAGTAGTGGCTCATGGAAAGAATCCACGAGGATCTAAAGTTTTTGTCAAGTTACAAAACGAGACTTGAGTTTTTATCTGTTTCACAGAGTTTTGGTTTGGTTTGTAGCTAGGTTCTGAGCTAACTATGAACAGATCTAACAGCGACAAGTTACACACTTCTTAAAATATCACAATGCTACACTGCTTGTACAGTACTGTAAATAAAGCTGAATTGTGCAATGTTAAGCTGTCACTTTAAATATATTTCAAGTTTTCAACTAGAGTCAAAATCAACAGCTGATCTACTGAACTCACAGGAAATGGCCACTCATTGAGTGTCATCGGTCATGTGACTGGCTTATCTTTGTATGCCATTTGAGAATTATAGGATTGGCCAACTAATAAAACCAACGATTTTCTACTGCATCTCATAACCAGTATTGAAGGTCTGTAATTTTATGTTATTCTTTATCATTGAAAACAAGCCCTATCATGGCAAGGAATTTTAGACCTATTTTATGAGAATTAAAGGCCCAATTCGATTTTTGTTTCAGCCAGCTAAACAGGGCAAAGTACAGCTTTAATAAGAATACTGAGCCTAATGACAAATACGTAAATGTATCCTTTGTCCAGCTAAGTGCAGTACAGCTTATCTTGATTATTGACACCAACGAATCCAACAAGTTCAGCAGGGTGTGGTAAACCATTTCTATTAATGTCCACCTCAAAAGTGTCTTAGTTGCCTATCTACCAAACAATAAATTAAAGTCAGTCATCCAAACAGTGCGTTCTCTATCTCCGCAAAAGAGGAGAGTATGAATTGGGGACATGGCTATTCCGTGCACTAAATGGACAGATACACTGCAATAAGGATAACACTTGCTCTCATGTATTTCCTAGCACGTGCAAATTATAACCTAATGCTTGTTACCTCGAAGAGTATCAGCTGTCATATTCTGTACGGCCTCAGTTACTTGTGTAATACTGGTTCTGGCTTCAGGACTCAGCTCTTAGCAATATGGAAGTAGCAATATGGAAGTAGCAATATGGAAGTAGCAATACGAATGGAGCAATATGAAAGAAGTAATATGAACGGAGCAACATGAAAGTAGCAATATGAATGTAGCAATATGAACATGGCAATATGAAAGTAGCAAATGTGAAAGTAGCAATATGAAAGTAGCAATATGAAAGTAGCAAATAATGTAAAAGCAGCAATGTATTAACAGGAGTGTAACAGTATGAATGTAGCAATGTTGACATAATTGGCAGCATGAAATTAGCAATTAAGTAACCATATGAAAGCAGCATGCCAAATACTGCAATCAGCTGAATACAATCAGCTGAATACAATTGGCAAAAATTGTCATTTTTCCCATTTTACTAATCGCAGCAAATAAGCAAAATGTAACAACTACGCTACAAACCAAGCTACGGATAAAAGTTTAATTATTAGGTAAACTGAACAAAACAGAACCCCAATTTTCTAGAACACAGATTAAACAAAATTAATGATGAATGAGCTAGAGTATAAATGACTGTCAATACAGAATGAGTTTACATGCAATACACAAGAGTTTACAGCAGCTACTGTAGAAGACTTGTTTTTATACGATTCCACACTTTATCCATACCTTTCACCGTTGGTGTTGCTGGTGAGCCAACAGGTGTTGCTGCATTACTNTTTTCTACTGCATCTCATAACCAGTATATGAAGGCCTGTAATTTTATGTTATTCTTTATCATTGAAAAAAAGCCCTATCATGGCAAGGAATTTTAGACCTATTTTATGAGAATTAAAGGCCCAATTCGATTTTTGTTTCAGCCAGCTAAACAGGGCAAAGTACAGCTTTAATAAGAATACTGAGCCTAATGAAAAATACGTAAATGTATCTTTTGTCAAGGGCAGTACAGCTTGTCTTCATTGTTGACACCAACGAATCCAACAAGTTCAGCAGGGTGTGGTAAACCATTTCTATTAATGTCCACCTCAAAAGTGTCTTAGTTGCCTATCTACCAAACAATAAATTAAAGTCAGTCATCCAAACAGTGCGTTCTCTATCTCCGCAAAAGAGGAGAGTATGAATTGGGGACGTGGCTATTCCGTGCACTAAATGGACAGATACACTGCAATAAGGATAACACTTGCTCTCACGCATTTCCTATCACGTGCAAATTATAACCTAATGCTTGTTACCTCGGAGAGTATCAGCTGTCATATTCTGTACGGCCTCAGTTACTTGTGTAATACTGGTTCTGGCTTCAGGACTCAGCTCTTAGCAATATGGAAGTAGGAATATGGAAGCAGCAATATGAATGGAGCAATATGTAAGAAGTAATATGAACGGAGCAACATGAAAGTAGCAATATGAACGTAGCGATATGAACATAGCAATATGAAAGTAGCCAATGTGAAAGTAGCAATATGAAAGTAGCAATATGAAAGTAGCAAATAATGCAAAAGCAGCAATATGAATGTATTAACAGGAGTGGAACAGTATGAATGTAGCAATGTTAACATAATTGGCAGCATGAAATCGGCAATTAAGTAACCATATGAAAGCAGCATGCCAAATACTACAATCAGCTGAATACAATTGGCAAAAATTGTCATTTTTCCCATTTCACTAATCGCAGCAAATAAGCAAAATGTAACAACTACGCTACAAACCAAGCTACGGATAAAAGTTTAATTATTAGATAAACTGAACAAAACAGAACCCCAATTTTCTAGAACACGGATTAAACAAAATTAATGACTGTCAATACAGAATGAGTTTACATGCAATACACAAGAGTTTACAGCAGCTACTGTAGAAGACTTGTTTTTATACGATTACACACTTCCCATACCTTTCACCGTTGGTGTCGCTGGTGAGCCAACAGGTGTTGCTGCATTACTAGCTCGACTACTTCCTGTTGCACACTGCACAAAGGTAACGCCCCCTATCCCAGTTGCATCGGTACTTCCACTGTTCTCACTGGTCAGACTGGCCGAGCTTGAGTTCTTACTCATCTGACTCTGACTGGATGACTCAGATTGTGTGCTCTCACCAATGTTTAAGAATTCCTCGTCAACAGGAAAGTCGTTCTCTTTTGCACCTATTGAATGAAGAAAAAGGATGTTATGATGTAACATACGCGACAAGGGTTACTGTAAGCCTTTCCAATGATGCCCACTGGTGGATCTTGGATGATGCAAGCAGGGACCCAACTACAATTTCTTAAGAATAAGAGTTCGTAACTATATCCCAAAAACAGCATGCCAGCACCATTTGAGGGGGCTGGGCCACACGGTGCAAAATACCATTCAACCCACACAACAGACATGTGAACCAAACTGTAAGTGTTACAAACACACTAGTTGCCAGCTAAACCACACAGCTTATTTCAATCAGGCATAGTTATTAATGGTGGGAATCAAATTTTTTCAGAATCGATTAAAAACTTTATACAAACACCAAACATTTTGCCTTGTGTGCATGAATTCTTCACTGTCTTGGACTTGATTTTAATTTCTTTTAATTAGTGATGGCATTGGCGATAAATCGTTGTAACACTTGTCGCTGCACAAACCAAACCCACGTAGCGTTTCATACCTGGTACACTGGCTATGCACAGAATGTGTGACGAAGTCACATGAAAACACTCCAGAATTTCGCCGGGGTTGTTGGCGTCTATCACCGTCACGCGGCTGGTTGCCTGCGCCGTCGTACAGATCCACACCAGCGACGACATCTGGTCATCATCAGACACTAGTGCCTTTTTGTGCTCCTGGCAGGAATTCAATTATGAATTTACAAAAGAAATATGAGAATGTAGCAAATAACAATTAAAAAAGAATACATCAAAATTCTGTGGTTTTATATTCAGGATATTCGCATTTCACATTGTGATGCATCGCATTTTGTCGTATAGTTTAAGCTACCCGATATTTTCTCATCTTTCACAATATTTACAACTATGAACATGACTAATTATAACATAACAGTATAGCCTTGTATGTGAATACAAAGTCATGGTCTTATATTCAGGATTGCTAAAACATTCCAGAAGAATAAACTATTCCTACCATAAGAGCAAGACACAATTTTAAGATCAATGACTACAAAAACAGCAGAAATTGACACTGACAAATGCTCTTGTACCAGTCCACAATTTACTAAAAAGTTCGCTTTTATAAATTTCAGATTCATTTACACAATTGCAAGGCCCCATGAACCATGTCTTTGGGTTGAAAATGACCATCTAGTCTAATTTGACTTACAATAACATGCTCTTGGGAAGATATTAAATCTTCATGTGACCTCGCTGCAGTTAATTGCGGTAAAAATTATTCAACGTGAGAAAAAATAATAAATTGTTAAACCCACAATTTTCCCAATATTCAAAGGTTTACAACATTGATGTAAATACAGTCTGCCAAAATGCACTGTACTGTACCAAAACACTACGGAGGGAACAAATTTAACATTTCTCACAAGTTTTTTTTGTTGAAAAATATTAAATTCCACTTCAGCCATACTATCTCCAAAGTTCAAGCATATTACCGAATATTCCCGATTGTTATGTTACTGATTATATGTTTCTATCATTCTTTAATGTATTACAAATACAGTTTTAAAATAATTTGATACTTTTAGTAACTACATAGTAATAATTATCACTTATACCACCATTTATATACAATAGTCAAGATTATTGCTTCTAAATACAGTTGAAAGTAAACCCCTACATCTAATTCACTGCTGAGTTTCTCCAAGTCGTTAGTTGGTTTCTCAGTGTCCTCTGGTGGATTAGTGTAGAACACGCTAGCTCCAATTACTGATCCGCCATCTTGCGTGCGGCCACCAGACAAGGTCACTCCAGCAGCGCACCACATCTGTAATAAAACCCGAGAATAATATGTCCATCAATATACAACTGGTGGTATTCAACATCATGGGAGATTATTTGAACATTCTTAAAATGGATAGAAACAATAACAGAGTTTAAAAACATGACCAAACAACACATGATCAGTTGTTTCCTAGTCTCAGAGGTTATTACTGACAGTGCATAATCACAGTAAAAAATACTTGGTAAATGGTCCCTTTAATTTCTCCAACAAGTTTCAGAAACACAAATTGCAGACAGTGGCGATTATTTAATTGAGAGTTTTTTACTGAAGATTTTTGCCTCCAACACAAAATAAAAACTTGACTGTATTACTTACAATTTACTAATACTTGATTGCCAAACTGTGCTGATAAAGCACGACTTTTGACAGTAAAGTAATATGAAGATTTTTGCAACTTGCTAGTATCATCAACTCGGAAATTATTGCAATACCACCTATTCGAATGTAAACTGTCAAACAGACATTTTACTGAAATCCTAATTATATCATTTTGCACGCACAAATTACCACCAATATTCATTGGCATTTTTTCCAATGATCAACGGCTTACCATATTAATTAGCAATAAACAGCAGTTGATCAAGCGTTGATTTAATGAACACTAAACCATGCCAAAATAAAGCAGAAATTCATAATCATAATATTTGTAACGCATGTTCCTAACACATTATATACAGAGCTTGGGAAATTCAAAAGGCGTTTTAAAAAATGACATTTCCAATGATGGTATAAAATATTAATTTTACTAATTTGGAACCGATTTACGTATTTCAGCATTGTGAGCAGTTAACATCAGAACAAATTTTGGAACAATAACATATGAAGTGAATTAACTGGTCCAATGATACTCAGTAAGTGAACAGATCTCTTTGGATGGTGTGGGTAGTCCTTAAAAGGACTGTTGGTTTCTCAGGCACATGATGTGACCATTTATGATGAGAATATGTCCCTCCAGTCGTCGTCTTCGCCAAATGCCTTCCATCTTAAGTCGATTACTTCCTGTGCTTTTTCCTGGACGTAACAGAAGTACACCTGCCGTAAATTGTTCGTGCACATCCATCTGGTGAAAAGTTGGGCTGATATACCTTTGTTACCCCTACTCATTGCTCGCTTGTGGCGTACACACAAGTCCTTCAATTCACGGTCCAGCAACTTGAGTTGGGTGCAGCTCATTAAGAACTTCTGTTGAGTCTGGTAGAGTTGTGCATGCAGGCGAAACCTCTCCATCCTTTCAATCAAGTGTCCAATGTCTTCTCAGTCAAATGTGTGTATTCAAAGGCTGGTCGATTGGTTATGATCAATTCAGCCCAGACCAGGGCCTTTATACTACAGAGACAATGACAGGCGTCAAGGGAAGAACCTTGTACTAAATGCCTGACAGTTGTCACCCCCATAGACTGAATAACACACAGACCTAATCCTGCCATTAACATGGACACCTTACTGACAGCCATCTGACACATGAAAACCATCAGCCAATAGGAAGCCAGCTTCAGTCACATGGTTGAACCCAGAAGGAAACAATGGAAGGATTATGAGTGTTGACATGTCACCTGGCAGGTGTCAGAACAAGAAAGAAAGGCAGCATGTTATAATAAAACTGTGATTAGGGATTAAACCTATTATGCCAATTAACTGAACATGTATGCATTTGTGTAATCTATCAACAAATATTGTTTACAACACAAAAATTAAGGGCAATTACCTGTGACTACTGCAGGGCTTTTATGTGCAACTGGGAGTGATATGGTCCTAGGTGTGCACTGTTATAGAGTGAAGTAATTGCCTTAACAAACAGCATGCTGTGCTTTGGGTATAAAACAAGACTTCACACTGGAATTACCTTTAACCCACACATAAGCCAAAATTATCATCAAATATAATTGTCTTTTGTTGCAAACTCATTAAATGACCCAGAAGTCACACTGGGTGCATACAGGTGTTAGTACTTTCACCTGCAATCTGGAGCACATCCTGGCAGCATTTAAGCTACTTACAAACTATAAAGTGCATAGTAAAGCTGTTAAAATTCATCATTAGAAAGGCGGCAGGGTGATGGAGACACATGGTAATTAAAACTTCATGTCCATGGAAGGCAAACTGAACACAAGCGTGGGCTTGAAGGAAATGTCTTATTGTTTTTTTTTTTATATCTTCATGATGTAGGGGACTGGTGTGTTACCAGGTAGGCAATACAAGACTACAAAAGTGCCAACTCCTTTTATTGAAAGGGTCCTTACGGAATTTTGTGGATGAAAAATCACCTTGCGGTTGTCAGAAAATCGCACGACTTTACCAGTCAGTCTCAAGAATGTCAGATTTATCTGTGACTAATATATAATAAATACCAAACAAAAACACCCAATACTAAGAGTTTATATGACACTGAATTCTGTTTGCCAGTTAAGGTTATGTCAGACCCTAGAAAAACATTAAAATTTGGATAACTTTGGAACATCTTTCCTCCCAAATAGCAGAATGAAACGAAACTTTCAGATATTGCGATTTAGCTTTAACGCACATCTTTCCAAAATGCTGTTAGTCGTATTTTTAATGTTAAACTTACATTAGGGGCAAAAACGAAACAGTTGTTTAGAAAACTGAAACAGTGTTTTTGAAATTTCATCCCGACCAATTATAACAATTTTTTGTTTTTTATTAAAAAGACATGGGCTTGTGACCCAATTAATGACAGATTTATATTAAGTCAAAAAATCAAATTCTGGAGGTTTTCAAGTGTAAAAATACGAAAAATGCAAAAATAGACAGTGTAGGATGAGATTAAATACAGCGCAGCATCAAGCTTTGCTCCTTAAATTTGTCAAAAGATTATTGCCTAAAATGATTCAATTGAAGCCACTATGGTGATGCAACATGCATTTCTGTGTCAACCAAGTGAAGCCATTGTGATAAGAACCATCAGCATGCAGGGAGATGAAATGAAATGGATAAGAAGCCATCATTCAAACCTTGAGTTCATGGCTTGTCCATTTACAGCTGTCACCTACAAACTACAGGTTACAACCACATATCTGATATGCAATAAAGGTGCACCACGGTAAAACTACCACACAATTATCTCATACGCTGTAGGCGGGCATAGCAAATGTGCAGTTAAGCTACATTTAGAACTAATGACCAGATATTTAAAGATACATCAAGGCAGACTAGCCACCCACATATCTGATATGCAGTGAGCTACATCAAAGGAGAATGACCACAGCGATATGCAAAATGGTAAAAGCTCTCCATTATGAAACTGTGGACGACAAGCGAATATTTTCATTCTATCAGTTTTTGCATAAAACATATTATTCTTCTCCATTTTCAAGTTTTCTACTACAACTGCCTTAGATAAAGTTTCGAAAAAATGCAGGCAACAATGTGAGAAATGCCTGAAAACACAAAAATGTCATTTTGTTAAATTCTTTTTGTCCAAAATTGGTGAGATTTTACCACATATTAAGGCAGAATCTGATATCTGTAAAGCTATGCTTGAAAATGGGACTGATTTGGTATTCGTGCATAAACGCAGATTGCTTTACAACACTTATTGTAAATTGGTGTTTGCGCATGAACACTAAACTTGGTTTACGACACTTTTGTCTGTTGTGAACTTTCCGTTTCTGTGACAAATATCCAGAACTGATCGTCTATTTACTTTGTTTATTTTGAACTTTGGAACAAGACGTGAAAGCAAGAAAAACAGATGAAAGTCAGCACACATTGTTAAAAATTTTATTTTATCAACCCCTGCGTGCATGGCATTTCCACAGCCTTGAATTAATAAACAAAACCGGCAAACAAAATGCACTAGTCTAGGCCAAAACCCTATATGAAACACAACCACTAAACACTGTATAACCATTGAACGATACAGTGTATGTCACTTATGCCTTCTTGGAGATCTTTTTGATTTTTCTCAATGAATACAGATAGGAGCATTGCCAAAACTCATGGTTTCATTCAAGGTAAGGGCTGATTGTTACACGCTTAATGGCTTTAAGAATTTACAAATTAATTTAAAGACGTTATCAATCCATGTTCTGTCTACAAAGCAAAACTTTGATTTAGACCACAACCATTGAAAATTTGATTTCAAGTTGTTCCTTACTCAGATAAGAAGGGTTTTCTGTGTTTGCAAAGAACTGAATTTCATTAATATTCTTTTAGATCATGTTCGGTNGGCATAAAATGACATGTCATGACTTGCCAAATAGTAGAGGCTCATTTCAAGCAATAATGTACTGTCAGTGTCTCCAGTCCTGAAATCACCTCCAATCTGACTGAGGACAATCTGTGTCCTATTGGTAAGAGTTCTAAATCTAAAGCTGATTTTTGTAATGAAAGTCGAGTTTATAGCTACTTTAAAATCTTCCAAGACAGAGTTTATAACTTCAGTACATCACAACACAGGAGCTTTTATAAGTACATTTCAGTGATTATCATGATCAGACCACCATATTGCAAGTGTTAAAGACCCTTCGTGGTTTAAACATGTTACATAATAGAGCTCTTAGTATTGTGGATCTTATCATCATTCATGGACATTTCTGTCCCCATTGCACCAAAAAATCTGATTAAATTTTAACTTATCATGCTTCTGTCACAATACTAAGACAAAATGAACGACTGTATGACTGTGTATCTGATTCAATACCTGTGCTTCACGGTAGTTTAGTTAATGCTATGTACTGTAGGCCAAAATCCTTGACTTTGTTTCCCTATTGGTCTAGCAGGACAGTTTACGGCAAAATCTGTGTATTGATGAGATAAACTTTTGAAATGCTCGACTCACAAAAGATTGACTGGTTTAAAGTTGAAAAATAATGAGGAATGTTTTAAAACAATGTCTAAGATACTTTTACTTCGATAACGGGAAATGACATCCCTGACTCTCACAAAAATTTAATTACCTGAATCATTCAAATTCAATTCACATCAGTTGTCAAGTTAGTAGTTGTTTACCAAAAATGTGGCAGAAATATCACTGATATCATTTATAGAAAAACCAACAACCCACCTTCATTCCATGTTCTTTCTCCAACAGAGGGCGGCAATAGACAGGGACAGGTACTGGCACCTGTGGTTTGTTTTGCGAGCTTTGGTGGGTGGGGATAGTCGTCAGTTTGGCGGGTAGGCTCCACCCATATGCCTGCAGACGTCCATCGTCTTTTTTGACATGTGCTCTCACTTGCTTGTATTGCTCTCGGCGCTCCCTTTCACGCTCTTTTCTAGACTTGTCTGACACGCTGTAAAATGGAAGCATTTGACCCTTATCATCAAGAACACACGTGCTGCTCTTTAGGAAGTGAAATATTGGCATTTTATTTAGCAATAAAAGTAAAGATTAAAGATTCAAGTTCAACAAATTTTTGATTTACATTTCATTGTTCAATTAAAGAAAATCCTTTTTATTTACCAATGAATCTTGTTACAAATAAATAACTGACAATATCACTAAAATGTGAACATATCATAAAATACAGCACAATTTTTGTTTAACTTTTTCTTTAAAAAGTGAAGTTCTGCATTATTAAACTTTGCTTACCGTTTTACGGTACATAATCAGAAATACAGCAAATTCTATTTGTAACATATTTATTATGAAAACGATGGTGTCAATTTGTAAGAGTACCAGTCATTTGGTAAACAGTTTTGACAAAATTGTTTTGCATTTGGATCTAGATGAAATTTTTCTGTGTAAAATGAAGAGATGATTCCTGCATAACCTGGAACATCGCACTCCATAACACAAGCAATAAAGTTCATCCGAAGCTACAAAATACATTACCCATCATCCTCCATAAAATCATAAGCCTTTGATTTGCCTGCGTATTTCTCCCGTTTCTTTTTGTTGGGGTCTCCAAGTGGATGAACCTCGGTCGTTGGAGCTTTGTACCTCACCGTGGCAGATGGTAGAGGGCGCTTTGAAGGTTTGTTAGATGAAGTGAACAGATTTGCAAAGCTGAAAGACAATCAAACTTGAATACATTGCCAAATAGAAACTTCGATCTACAAGTTGCTAAGAATGACTTACCATACAGTCAACCCCAAGACTTGCCCTCAATGGTCCAATTGTCATATCACTCTCTAGGTGGTGGCAACTTTTCTATCACATGGCAGCGTTTTTAGTTTTCCCATTCAGAAACTTAACCAGACATAGGGGGTGGTGAGCCTGTGATAACATCTATTGTTAACTACCAAGCACAGTCTTTTGTCTGTTAGGACAACAGGCAGGCCAATTATCTACCAGGCTTATTACAGACCACTTGTGAACACAGTCAAACCCAGAGTGCATTGGTGTATTCGGAAAGAATAGATTGTCGTAACTTTGGTTGCAGTTGGACAATTTTGGCGATTCAAAAACTAAACATGATCACCACAAGATTTGACGGGGAAGTCAGAAATGTTATTGTTTTATGTTTAAATATGTTATAACGTAACTTTTATTTTTAACAGCACAACCCAGTCAGGCTAGATATGATCTTATTGGAGATTAGACCAATTATCGAATAAAAGAGAGCTGGCCCTCCAACCATAAATGTCAGAATGAAGTTAATCAGTCCTGTAAGATATTGGCTACAGGGGTAAACATCCCAACTTGTTATTGGGCTCTAGAATCGGACTAGTTGGGAGCAACGGTTAAAATGCCGTAATGAGGTCAACATGGTAATACTTCGTACTGTCACATAAGATACGAGGAGATCAAAGTTACTATAAACATGCCTTTCGTCAAAAAACATCACTTACTTGTAGGTCCCTAACTTAAGCTAGAGATCATTTAAAATAAGTGAGGTAATGTTGAAAAAGACTGACAGTTGATTATATTGTTTAAGACCAGGATCTGCAATTTGGCTTGTCATGGCAGGTTAGTCAATGTGCCTAGCATTCTGTAAACATCCCCTATAAATGAGATAATGATAGATTTGGAGAAAATCATGAATTTCTCCAATGTCAAGTGACCAAGATCAGACTAATCCTTCTATCCACATTCCAGTCTCACTGGGGGGGGGCTAGTCATCAGTGCAGTGATCCTATTCACTTAGTCACATAGTGAGGGTGATTACTATTTCTTGTCAGATCATATATAAAAAGGTTTGAAAGCACCAAGGCTCTGTTTATCCATTTTTTTGGACTTGAAAACCAATGGAAACCATAAAATCTGAATAAGAGGAGTAAAAATTAGACTATACCTGGTCCAGTTCTTGAATTATCAAAATTGGTCAAGTAATATTAATTGGAAAGTAGTTTCCAGCATGGTTATCAGCTAATTATATGCATGACTGACTCACAATAGAAGCTGTGCCAGAAAGAATGCATACGGTTATACAACCTGTCCTGCTGAAGGATTCTTGTTTAGGATGTGTTCAGGACATGCTTGAGCAAAAATGAACTATCAGATGTTCCCAACCATAGAAACCACTTCTCACCATGCCTTCAGTTTTCAGATTCAAATTCAATTTGTACTACATTCTTGTGATTGTTAACCATGCATTCAAACGGAGGGACATCCCTGATCAGGTGCTCTGACTAGTGATCATGGGGAAGTCAGCTTTGCATGCAACGTCGAAACTGTCTTGATGAATAGAATTTTGAATTAATATGCTTAAATCACTGCTGAAACATATTTTTGTCAGTAACTGTACAGTGAATTTCCAGAAACGTAACTTTAGAAAAATATCATCGTGGAGATAACACTGTCATACAACCTTGAATTAGTCTCGAATGAGTCAGTAACTCAAGTCAAGGCAAAGCATATGTGTCATTTTCAAACCTGTAGCATTAGGTTTGGTCAACCCCAATGAACTCCTCAATGATAAGTCGAGTCCAAATGGGTTGACTAAAAATATTACGTAGAAATAATTGAAAAAACAATCACCACATGCTGTTAAGTTCACATAAATATGGTCATAATACACAAAATGTGTGGAAATTAATGATTCAAAAAACTGCCCAAATTTAAAAATGAAACAAAGAGCTTTTATGTGAATTTTACAGCACCCAGCTTCAACCTAGATGCCAAAAATGAAACCATCTAAAGGACAAAACCAAAGGTGGAACTTTGCTTGAGAATTTTTGTGGGATGTGTTATTTTTTCTCTTCTTGCATAGTTCCATTGCACATGATCCTAGCAACAAACACTATAGTTTCCATAAGAGCTTCACTGGTATCCAAAAGCGGAATCTGGGCACACTGAATGGCTTGTATTTGCCCTTAAATATCCACAACTTACTATAACCCCCATTTACAACCAAATGACAGCTTAAACTTGAATAATGATTCTCAAATGTACCAATGGCTATGAAAATTTGTCCTAAGCAAGATTGAATTTAGATATCATGACTGCCAGCCCTATCTTTGAAGGGTTGATCGGCTATAATCTTCGTTGTTCAAATTAATGACATTTTAATTTATTTTGAAACTTTGTCTGGAGATGGAAATCACTTTGTATGATATTATAGTTCTAAGCTTATAAGTGTCAATTGACTAACCTGGGCTGGGTTTGGTAGACCCAATACACTGGCATGAAAAGCTAAATATGACCACACTATGCATGACAATATCACCTTAAGTCTTGTGTGATCCCATAAGGTGTTACATCATGCTTTGGTAGTTATGCATGGCAATATCTGGTGAAGTCTTGGGTGATCCCATTGGGTCTTACATGGTCATTTCCCAACTGCCAAGCCTGAATGTATTTCAAAGTTGTAATCAACTGCTCCTTTTGTTTGGGGATTAGGCAACAGGGATTGAATACCAGTGATCAGGACTGACTGCAACAACTGACTGTGCACCACAATAGGGAAGTCCAACTTGTGTGCCTAACCCACCTGAATCATAACCTAGAATTGTTGTGAGGACTTGACAGGGACCTCAGGGGTCTCACACTCCGCTGATTTATTTTGAAAATGCTTTGCCCAGTCACACATTATGTGTCACAAGAGATAAGCATACCTGCAGCTGACATATCAAGTAGAACTACTCTCGTTTGTCACATTGGTGTAGACTCACAGTTGAACTTTGGTTTTCTGTTGACCCCAGACCGTCCGGAGTTGCATCATATACCAACTCCGGATGGTCTTTCATGACGATTTAGCGTTATCTGAATGACCTTAATGCCCCAAAAGAATGTTGGTGAATTTTGAATAGCGGATGATGTAATGTAGAATTTTTTTCAGTTTAGGTGTGCAGAAGGCAGACCCCAGTTCATAATCATTGTGTTAGATGGTGAAGAGCCAACATGAAGCAAAGTTAACATGTGCCCCTGTTGCGCATCACAACAATTATGACACTAAGGCTGTTCATTAGTAAAACAGTAGTTTTCAAAACAAACTGTTCAAACTTACACAGAACTCAAGATTCTGTCAAACTTGGACGAACTTTATGCCAGAATTCTCGAGCTTTTGTCAATAAAAGAGCGCGCTTGTGAAATGCTTGGCTTGGAGGGCTATGTGGAACAACACGTGGACACTTAGCAAATAGATTCTTACCAGTAAAATATTTTAATATTTTAATACTATTAAAATAGTCACTGTTTTGTGCACCATAACTTAGTCAAATTTACTCATTTCAATTTTGAAATCTAACTATTGTTTTACAGTAATGCGATATGACCACTTCACCGATTCGCCCACAAGCCATACCAGACTCTGCCAACTTCATTACAATAATTCTGACAGGCCATTTTGAAATCAACAAGCACTAAGGATATCAAAAAACTAAAGTGGTAAACTAGGAAAAGGAGCAAAAGTCAAATTCACCCAAGAAGCATTTGGTGTCTGCCAATTTCCACCGGGAACAACAGCTTTGATGAAAATGCTTTGTGGGACATGAAATTGACCAACAGGGAAGTTATGTTAGTTAAATCCATCTAAAACTCAACAGACGAACGTGCATTACTACATGAGGCTATGCGGCAAATTTCTTTCAATCTCGTCAAGACGCTTGGACAATGACCATTAAACAAGGCACATCTTGTCAAGAACAACATAGTATTTTTTAAAACGTTGACAAAACTCTTCTCGTCGAAAATCGGTGAAATTCCAAGCGAAAATTTACAGTCAATTTTCAAATGACTTAGAGTTATTTTCGTCCACTTTCTTCAGAGTCTGCACCAAAAAATTGACAAAGCCATGAGAATTTCAACGAAACTCAAATTCAAAATTACACTTGTATCTTACATTTGAAATGCCTGAAAATCGACTGGGGTCAGCAAATCTCCTATAGGAATGCCTCTCTTAAGTTTTGTCAAAACCTGACAAGTGGTTTCTGATACAATCATACTGCCAAGTAAAAGCAACAACAGAGTGACGAATGTCCCCCCATATGAGTCTGTGGGCACATAAAAAGAACATAAATTGCATTCATCTCTGGTCAATACAAAAAAATCCCAATAAACATGGATGAAAAACACGGACATTTAGATAGAAATTTATTTACAATTCCAATTCTAAAACATTAAATAGAATCGTGGAATGTTAGCCTCTTAAAGATGGAAAATATTCATAAAAATATCAAGTCACTTGACAATTAGCCACATCAAGTGAAAGAAACCATTTGTAACATTCAAAGCACCAACACTAAAACATCAGTTTTACAACCTCAAACATCAACACCAAAATCTGGTCCAGAATGAATTTGAGCAGAATTATTCAAAATTTTAAAAATTCCTACAGGCACTTGATATTAAAATAGCACAATTTTGGTTTACTGTACATGAATTATTTGATTAAAATATTATGCAAAGTAGTGGGACCCAACATTCCACTAAACAATCTTCAATAATCATCAACAATAAAATTCACCGGCACCAGCAAGAATTTTGGTAACGCTCTCAAGCAGACAAGCTAATATTAAGCTTCATAGAATGTATTGAATGAACTGGACTTACTCTATTATAAGTGAAAAATGTATAAAATTGTATCAACAATTTTACACCTTGCCATTGGGGATCTTATGCTTGACCAATGAGATGAATGCAACATGAGAAAAAAAAAGAATTCTGAAAATGTGGGCGGAGCATTGCTTGAAGTCAGACAGGATCACATGCAAGGCACGCCAATCAAAAAATTGACAATCTGAAGATGATTACAACATTCATCGAAACCAAACTGAATCTTGTCAGTGAAAGTATGGATAGTCATGCAAATGATCCCCGCTGACTTACAAATAGTTAGGACTTCGCTGAGACTCAAAGAACTGAGTTTTAGTAAATTATATACATATTGCACTGGTTATAGAACTAAAGAGAAAGTGAACAATATGACATATGTCAAGAGCCAGAATCAAAGATTTAGTCATGCCCGTATTGTACGAGGCTACCATCTAGCAGGGGAGATAATGCAAGATCATGCTAGTGTAACACCAAAAAACCTGTAACCTTACTCGCCCTCTATTGAAAGTTATTGAATGAGCAGAATGTCAACTTGTATAAGGCACAATTCAAGTTTCAGCGCCAATCTGGCCAGTAAATATAGCTGAACAGAAGGTGTCAACCTTCCTTGACATTCAAAGAGAAAATTCCGTGCTTATATAAGAAGTGCTCCAGCAGTAACTTTTGGGCTCTCCTCTTTTTCACTCATTTTAATGCATTAACTCGAATGGATGCAGAAAGAAAAGCACTGTGATAAAAGATATAACTAAACTGGACGTTTTGCAGTCATGTGCACAGTCTGCAATTTTACAGTAGTCAGTAGAAAGTTTTGACTAAACAATGCAGTCTGAGACATGAATTTTTCAACAGCGCCATTGAATCCATAGTGTGACAGAGAACCCCCTCAAGGCAATACAGATTTGACTTCAAAGTGTTAACGTAGCAGTGAAACTTGACTGGCTACAGAAAGCATGGCAGTAACGAAAAGTACATGGAGGTAATCTTCAAAAAATGAAAACTTAATAATTATGTGAAATAACTTATCAAAAAAACAAAACAAACAATAAAATACAACACCGTTTGTACAAGTTGCACAATTCAAACTTTTCGATAAAATTTGTCAAAAAATTTCATCCAGAGCCATTGGGTATGCCACCCAATGAATGAAATAAGCAGATATTAACAGTTAGTATGTACAATTGACAATGTGGTACAGGGTTGGGCGAACATTGGCAAACATCTTGCTGAAACTACTTGTTGCCTTTAATAATCCCTCAAAATGTCTTTTGATCCCTAAACACAAACCCGAAATCCAAAACTCCAATGTACAAGTCAAATGAATATCAAAAACTTATACTGGCTACACTGTGTAAAACTTTACAACAGTATGCTGAAAAAGGATATTAATTTAAAACCAGAGCATGGTACTATTTTTGAATATCTTTTTCACTTTTCATTCTGTTCAGTAAACGTTAACTATGTCTTAAAAACATTAAACAGTAGTATCAACATGCCATGTTCGCCATCCCATACCACTATAGTCATATGGTGGTGACAGTTTTTGACTTTTCTCTCTTTCCATCTTCAGAGCTACTGGGGCTACCAACTATGTTACTGAAACTAAAACCACAGGAGTACGATTAGAGGGGAATGTCACTGACACCAACTATAGTGTACAGAGGCAGGGTAAGGTAAAGAAGCAAATGAAACCGATTAAAAACAAAAGCAATAAACTAAATTGGACATTCAATCTACATGCATGTTAAGATGTTAAATGTTAATATTTTTAGAACAAGGCTGTTGCTCTACGAAAGTTAAAAGCTACAATTTTAATGGAATTTCTCAAAAGTTGCATCTTGTTAAGGGACCAACATGACCACTGCACCAAAACAACATGACCGCTGGACCCAAACAACATGACCACTGGATCCAAACAACATAATCGCTGGACCCAAACAACATCACTGCATGACCGCCAGACCAAAATCAGGACCACCGCTGCTCCAAATCGGACCGACTCAACACAACACAGGATCTAGGGGGATGAAATGGGACTTACAGACCAGATAATGGGACCGCTACACCTAAGCACATGACCACCCGACACAAAACAGGACCGCTAGGGACTGAACATGACCGCTGGGTAATAAAACGTGACCGCCCCACCACTCAATTGTGATGACATATAAACAATATTGAAAGAACCATGCACAATCGTTCCGCTCTGTAATATACTTCATAACTGTTCGTGTCCGACATGAACAATTTATGTACAACATGTAACTACAGACTATTACATTTTGAAAATTTGTTTCTTTTCCAGACTATCTTTGACTCGTGATATTAGAAGTCAGTAAGTTATTTTTGTGTGTATACACTCATTTAGGCAACGACAATGCCCGGCATCAAGCTCCTTGTTTTAAATGATTCCAGTGTTTTAGATATTTTTTTGTAAGGCAGGTACATAATTTACATGTGTGCTTATTAAAATCTCATCTTTATTGTATATAACAGCTTTTCAGTTAATATATCCACTGAAATGCCCAGTAATACAGGCTTAAGCCAATTAGACATACACTGTCATGAGCATGTGACAGATCAAGCGTGGATAAAGTATCGTCATAACCAGTATCACACACAGGCATCGGCAACATTTTGTCAGGCGGTCATGTTTTTTAGGTGCATTAGTCCCATTATCTGGACCGTAAGAACCATTTGATCCCCCTAGGACCTGTTTGTGGTGAGTCAGTCCGATTTGGAGGACCAGTGGTCCTATTTTGGGTCCAGCAGTCATGTTGTTTCTCACCCGTACACAGTATAAACCAAACTAATCTCATAATAGACTAACGTTTTCTTAATCTTTACTTTCATTGGGAAATTTGACAACTAAAATTCCACTTGACGGCTATATTGTGCACTGAATATGTAAAGAATTACCAAAGATGACATGTCATAGGACCTCTTAAATACTCACAAGTTCCAGATGCTGGACTTTTTCTTTGGCTGCAGATCCGGATGTTCTTTGGAGGCACGGATCATCTCCGTCCACCGGACCGCTTCTTGGAGTTCCATCAGCCGTTCTTTGTACTGGTTGCGCTCCATAAGCACGCGTGCCATCTCAACACGAGTGAAACGCTTACGCATCGACACTGGCACGTCGTCCTAAACAGAAATAAGAAGTCAAGAGGCACTCCTTTAGTAAACACGCACAAGTTCTAGTTAAAAATATAACTTCTGCAAAGTGTCATTAATTTTTGACATACTGAATGGCAAGTAAGAGACATTTGTACGTTCACCTAACCGAGAAAATTCGTATGGCGTGCATTGCAAGATTTCGCCCTACATCCTTATTTATGTAACATATTATACCTCCTCATCGCCAGGATTGTTCTGCGCCCCCTTTTGACTAAGCTCTTCCTTCGTTTTCTTCAGCTCATCCTCCAATTCGCTGACACGCAGTTTCAGTCTCGATTTCACCGTCTCCATTGATTGCACTTGCTCTTTTAGAAGTTCTTGTTCGCTGTTCAGCTCGTCTAACTGAGCAATCAGGTCGTCCTTCACTATATTCAGCGCATTTCTGGAGGAAAGAAATGAAAAAAAAAATTATTAAAGTAAAGCAGGAAATAGGAGCTGCGTTTAATGGCCGGGTTTGTGCTCCATTACAGGACCCATTAAGTCTTTGCTTTTTATATTGTGTGCAGTGAGCCTTGGATAGGATAGCAGCAAAGCTGGGGCAATCTATTCACAGCTAGCTATGCCAACTGACCACTAGAGGGCATCATCCAATGATATCAGACCTTCATTGAGCTAGTTAATTCCGTAAATGGACCATTACTGTTTTGCTTGTGGTTTGAGAGGTAGAACAAATTCTGCAATGGGTCAAATGTTGTTTCTTCCCCATGTTGATTTTGGTTTGAGAGGCTGTAACAAATTCTGCAATAGGTCAAAGGTTATTCTCTCCCCACAGCAACAAGTGCATGCCACATGATCCAGCCAGACAAACGGTGCTCAGCTAAAAGACTGGCAATAGATGTCCCTGCTGCATGGCAAGATTGCTGTTTCCTAAAACGGTTGCATCAATTCTGATCTCAACTGAAGCATAGTGGCTTTCACGGTTGGAGTCCTCTTATGATAGTGGTATATGTTGAACACTAATGAAAATATCGGTTAACTTGATTGAAATGGCTATGTAATGCAATACGACTGATCGTTATCTTAATGAAATTGTGTCTCCCAAGCAAGAGTTCTAATGAATGCCATTTACCATATTTTGACATGAATATTCACTGCCACCATCTTTAAACCACCTTCAATTCATAGCGTGACATATACAAATTTTAATTCAATTTCTCCAAAACATTTCATTATTGGAGGATAGGTACAATTAGCACCACAAATCTTGATCAGAAGAAGGAAGGTTACGGTGATCAATGGCTATATATAACTGCCTAGATTGGATGTCATGAGGTAACAATAAATGTACACAAACCCACAGTTGCTAATTAATACAAGCTAATTAATGTCAGGCAATGATTACACTGAATAACAAACCACTAGCTATAAATAAATTTTGTTTTATAACAGATTTCATCAAGCTTATTTAAGGTTACATAGGACCTCATCAACAAGTATGCGTATTTGGCCAAATACCTAAAAAACTAGATTTTAACTCAGTAAAAGTACACATTTTCTATAAGTAGAAGTCCTGCAAAATTTGACTTTCAACTTTACTTTTTTTAGCATTGGAGGGAGGCACAGAGTTGTCAAACTCTGGGTCTATACTGTCAAACGTCATACATGACCATGTCATATATGATCAAATTTTTAGCAAAATTTGGCTAAAAGAAGGGTACGTCTATAGCATTAAGACAGTACCAGTAGCATGACAACAATTTGTTTGTGATTAATGTCCAAGATGAAATCTCAAAAATGTTATTACAGTTTGTTTCAAGCCACTTTTGACTTTTCATGAAAAATCATAATAGAAGTCTAATGTTTCATAGCCCCTCATACAAAAGTGGATCATGAAAACAATTCCTAACTGCAATATGGAGATCAAGGCATAGGATATCATAGGGGTGGGCCCCAACATTGCGTCTCAGGGAATCGCATGAAGCAAGATTGCGTGGGTGCACCCAGCCTAAATATAGGTGGGGGTCTCGAACTTCTGAAGTTATTCACGACTAAAAAAAGAAAAAAAGGGGAAGCCGATTGCGACGGCACTGACCCACCCCGCACACACAAACTGAAACTTGTTAAATCTTATCTCAACCGCATGTTAATTACTGGGGTTAGTTAATGAACTCAATATTTCCTCATGCTCTGGCTGTTTTATTTTTTACGGCAGCCAAAGGGGGTCCACGCCCCTTGCCCCCCAAATCCACCTATGAGTATGGCACCTGAAAATTTAATTTGAATCTGATCAACCATTTCTGAGATATGACTTTCCAAAGTTAGAGTCCTTCATAACTGAAGCACCCAGCTTACTTGGTTTCAATGAGTTCTGTATTTTCAGCGATCAGGTTTTCAACTTCTTTACCCATTCCTGTAAATGACAGAATATCAATACAATTCATTAAAACATTCACAACAAAGAATTCGAACAAATTAAAGTTTTTCATTTGCATTTTCCAGCAGCATGTCAAATGGTGTAGAAATGGAACCACGAGTGTGAGAGAGGAGAATACTGCATTGAAATTTCAAAATCCGCAGAACTGAAAGACCATTTTGTCATGATGTCTATCTTTGTTTTTTGAAGAAATATTGACAAGTCTTCTACTAAAACTACCAACCCCACATCCACCCATAGCCCACCAGGGTAGCATTCCGTAGAACAAGTTCCTTGTGAGAAAAGCGAGATCATAAAAAAACCTCGCAAAATCACGCGTGCGAAAAGCGAGTGCTTTGCAAGTATCCTCGCAAGCTTAGCAACCTATCCACCAAGCAAACTGGCAGCCACTGATAAGTTATTGGTCGGTGAGGTTGGAATGTTGCATCATGGGATTGAATTGTTTCCGTTCCATAAGCCAAGATTTCTCAACGCAGATGCAAGTCAATGTCTTGTATCTACGGAATGCACTCCAGATTTAAAGCTCTATTAAATCCACACATGGTACGGCACCACCTGGAGTCAAGCCAATCGTTAAACCAGAACGACCAAGACTTGCCATGTTTTGAAAAAAAGTATCCAGGGATAAAAACTTTTCAGCATTAAGGTAATTAAAAACATTGATCTACTGAATACCAAAAACTGCGCATTGCAAAATTACAATGAATATAATTACAAACACAAAATATTGCCAACATCTGGTTATCACGAACAAAAACCATCACCATACTTAATCAAGTCAAGCAAGAAGAAACGAAGTCTATTGACAAAAGTCCTCATTGTACCTTCACTTGCAATAAAACAAAAAGAAGAAAAAGCCTCAAAGCAAAGAAACTTTAACTACTACAGAGAGAATTTATTAAACAACACTCGTAAAAATAATTCCGAATAAGCTACGAAACCTTGCACATTTTACACAGCAGAAAAAAATAGTTATTACTATAAGAAAGTTGTGCACCTAGATGACTAAGTGTAGATAATCATGAAGTATTAAAGAACTATGTTACTATGCCCTCTTCATCTATAGTAAGCAAGAGTAAGCAAAGCGGCCGTTCTCTTTAAGGAATAATTCTGTGCTGTCACCCATGCGGTTATTTACAGCATTATTTTCAGTAATAGTCAGTTACAGGCGCCCCGCATTTTGAGAACTAGGTTTTTCCATTAATTAACAGGCATCAAACTGGTCCTCAAAATAAGGGGCCCCTGTAAGTGAATATTGCCTTATTTTCTACAAGGATCATGATAATGCAAAGAGGGTTTGCCAAAGAAAATACTTTTTACACATTAAGTAAAGGAATAAGCAAATTCAATTTTTGTTCAACAACTTTGATTAAAAATCCGAATATCCTTTCTGATGTCAAAAGCCTTAAAATTCAATGCATTTAGAATTATTTAGCAATAGCTTTTCTTACATACAACTTGGTTAAAAACACAAAAGATTTAGCTGTTGACTGTACTGATGGATCGAGCTAGTCAACAAAGTAGTGTTCTTAACTGGTTCATATTTCGTAAAAATATAATTTCTTAGCACAATGGTAATGGCTATTTGTCACAAAGTTTTAAACTACCACGGGATGAGCAATACAGTGGCTGAATTGAGAATGAATAAAGATCAGATAAATCAATGAAAAATTTCGCACAACAAATCAAAAGAAAGTAAACCTCAAAATCCTTAAATACAAAATCTTTGCCATCAAATTATTATAAACAAAAGTCACAACATTTGGCATACCCTCCAAGCCAAAGCATTAATTGCTAACCTATTGTCTACTACACGGAAGCATGCGATACAGCCACATAAATTGCTGCGTATTCATGCACAAAATGAAAGCATGCGTTCACAACATGGATCTTACCAAAGAATGAATCGCTCACTGCAGCGAAGCAAACAAAGAGAATGTTTTATGAGCAAATTGTATACAATCCACATTTAGTGCATACTGAAGATTGGCGGAAAATGGAACACAAATTACAATCTTTAAGTTCACAAACTTTAAGGTGATAAACAAACATGGTTCATTTATAATTATTGACATTTTCAAAAACATACCAAATGAAAGTTTT
>NMRA01000387.1:120740-170309 GCA_002633005.1 Phoronis australis | reverse complement strand
CACACTGCAGGGTACGATGGATAAAGAATTAGAGTGAACAGCAACCCCAGGACAAAGTCTCCAAAATTAACATGGATTACTTTTTACTTGGAAATTACAGGAAACATTAAATTGTTAGTGATTTTTTTTCACCAGTTCATTGTTTCACAGCCCTCCTTAATCTTAACAGTATTTCTGCACTTAATTGAGCCCACATGTCACACTTAATCTGATTACAAAGTTTAAGCTACTAAGCTCATTTACTTAAACAAAAAACTTAAATTAACCAACTTGCCCATTACACAAATTAGAAGGGACATCAGATCACTGTATCAGATCCCAAGCAATAACAACCATCTATTCACCCAAAGTCCAGAAATCAGTCCCCAGATCACAGTCCCCAGACATCAGTTCTAATCTAGGTAAGGATTAATTTGATATCAATTAAATAACAATAAGCAAGCCAGCAATTCAAATCAAAAGTTATTTATGACACTTTTTGAATCATGCTAATTGCTTTAACCACATTTCCCTCATTGAATATTCACCTACTATGCACTGTCAAACTCATGCAACAAAGTGGCTAGCACACGTCTGACACATCACGAAAGGCATCAGATCGCCTTCACTCTCTTTTTTGTCAGTTTCGTGCTGTGTGCCAGCAAGATGGTGAAACAGTGAACTGATGACAAAGTTGTCCACAGTCTAGAAACAAGGGGGAGCCCAAATATGACGCCATCAATCATAGTCTGCCTCAACTCCAACAAATTTATATACGGACAATAGCCAGTGCTTTGTCTTCATTTTCGTGACAAAAAATGGCAATTTTTTAGTACAAAGAACCTTTATGCAGTAAGCATTTGCGAAGTGACAGCACATGTTGTATGGAGGGTGCAGAAGGAAAGAATGGAAAGTCCCAGAAAATGTAAAAACGTAAGCACACACCAAAAATAATCAGACAGAACCCTGTTTCCTGGGTAACGACTATTCAGAATCAGCTACTCTCAACTGACACTGAATTTCACTTAATACTCAGCTGTCACAATAAAAGAGAATTCTGGGTAATTTTTCAGATTACTTTTGGTGTGGGTTACTGTAGTGATAATTTTGGTTCATCAAAACTTAGGTAAGTGCTTACAGTGCTTGAAAAACCGTAGAATGGTCAATGGTTGACAAGATGAACAATGGTCTCAAGTGAATGACTTGATATATGGCAACATTCTTCACTTTTAAACAATATCTTTGAAGACAGTGTTACAAATTCTTAATTTTTACTTGCTGCCAAATTTTTTAACAGCTAGGTTCCATTTACTTGCCACATTGTTTGTCAAATGAAGAATGTTTATCACACATCACATGGTATCAGTTATTTAAACAAAAGAAATTATTATAGAAGTTACGATAATGAAGATGCGTACCATGAGAGTCTGTGTCGCTGTCGACAGCTGGGAAAACATAGGAAAGACAACATCAACCATGCGTTAAGGGAAAGATAGGCATTAGAGTCCATTTTGCGCACCATAAATACAAACTACTGATCAGTTTAGGACACAATGTGGATAAAAAGGAAATTTCATTTCCTTGTCTTCACAGAAGGTACGCGGTATGACAAGCCGGTTTAAATCCGTTGTTGTTTTTATTAACGTAGTTATGCAGCACTACTTTGACAATTTCCCATGTTCATTTTCAGTACTTTAACTACACACACACACACCAATATTAGAAGTCCTTGACAATGATAGCGGACGGTGAGGTTTTACCATGCAACCAGATCACTTATCAGTGCCTGGGGTCTAATCTCAGCACTCAAAACTCGACACAAAATTGACAAATTCCAAAGCACCCTTCGAGTGAACTTACAAATGTCTATTCACCTCATGCGGTCTGATTGGTTAACTTTTTAGTCCGAATCCTAAGTTGAGTCTGAATTCAGAGATTAGACCATGGGGTTGAATGTAAATGTTTGGAGTCAAGATAACGGACAAAGTGAAATTTTCCGGCCTCGGAGTTCATTGACACCATGAGGTCACTTGCGGTGGGCAAAGATAATTTCGACAACTAACAAGTCACAGTCAAATGAATAGCTTTTGGCAAATATTGAAAAGCAGTAACAATGTATTCAGTTGATAAGCCAGCCTTTATTATGGCTTTGCAGTTCCATAAAAACCGAAATGGGTGTGATACAAATATCTTACATGGTTACGTAATATGTTCTCAGATTTTATTTAATGAAGGTAATTCCCGCATTGCTTACTACACAGCAGATCAATCAGCAAAACCGCCCGTGTGTTCATACTGCCCAGCTCCCCCTAATGGCTATTTGCATCAAGAATAATTTTTCTCCGAGTTGTTGAAAAAAAACCTTTGTCAAACATTTCCCACACGATCTAGTTGCAACAAAAAACTTTCGGTAAGCCAAACGGAGTCCAATGCCTCATTAAAGAATAAATAAGAGAGGTAACACACATCACATGGTAAGTCTTTGCCACTATCAAATGACTGACATAGACCAATCATCTTACGCATTCAGGCATGGGTTAAATACATCAATCAGCTGACGACAAAATGCCTTGTCAATGGGTATTGCCAGTAGCTTTGCCTTTGAAAGCAGAAATACGCGAAACATTACTTTAATATAATGGTGTCTCAGGACCAATTTTCGGCAAGACATCTAATGTGACGTATTCACCCAAAAAGTGTTAATTCATGCATTGAAACATGTGAACACTAAGACACTAACTAAACAGTCACTCAGAATGAAGAACCAGTAAGAATTAGAGAAAATTATGAAAGCTGGATGTAATTTTTGAATATTAACATGTGAGATGACGAATCAGTTAATGTTAATTACAAGAAGTATTACACAAAAACATAGCATCATACAAAGCGAATGCTAAAAGAAAACATAAAATTCAGACAAACTTATCAACAGCAGTGAATTTCATTAAGTGTCCAAGAGAAGGGCTTCGGGGAAAAAAGAATCGAAATAGTGGTTTGATGGACACTACAGATCATGCAGAGAGCTGCATATATTGAAAAATGAAAAAAATATCGAAAGCTAGGACAAAACAAATTGGTGATGTGTAAACCAAGATGTGTCTACAACAGTTACAAGGTCATTACCAGATGAATAGTCGCCAGGAGTGCACAGACGCCCTGTAACATCACATTTTGTTAGAACTCTAAACACAGTGTTCAAAGATAAAAGAAAAACGGCATGTCTGAAACCCAGTATTAAACATACAAATTTTGGTTACTTCAAAGATATGTTTCCGTGCCATTAGTGAATGTACAGTAATTCTACACTCATTTAGCATACCCACTTCATTCTGCTGACCCATAGGTGGCGTTCTGATACATTCACACACAGCCAGTTAGCAATGCTTGGTTACTTATTTGATTACACACAAATGTCAACTACAAAGTCTTTATATTTGGCACACCCTGACTATCAGCAAAATGGTTTTAATTTATTTTGTGCGAAACAAGTGGAGAATTACCGCATGTGTTACTTCAAAGATAGGCTGTGGTAATGGTAGTTGATTTATTGTAAAATTTATACCATTGGGAAATCAAATCTCCTCTCCTTCAACGCAGCAGGATGACGCTTTCAATCATAAACACAAAAATAGGACACATAAAAACCTATGGCGTCTAACCTGTATATCTGTCACGGATATGCTCTCAATCTCACCTTGCAGCTTGTTCAAAGCTGAAAATTTAACGAAAAGGCAATAAAAGAGTTTTGACAGCCCACCCCCCAGTACCTGTTATATCGACACCATCATCAATTTCACCGATAGCGCTAGAGTCTTCATAGGCCAGCTCATCGTAAATAGACATGTTCTTTGATTCATCGCTGAAACAAGTGCTTGCACATTAAATACCACACCAAAACGAAACAAATGAAAACTCCACAACAGCCTTAATCACTCACTTACTGCTTAAAAGATAATCCGTGATGAAGGACCTCTTTGAAATAACTGCTATAAACCCAACTTTCAACAAAAAATGACCTTTGGACTGTTGTACGCAATATAGGTCTCAGCTTGCTCATTACTCAAATTGGAAAATCTCTCGGCTTGGGTAGAACCAGTTGCACACTAACCTCAGTTCTGCCACAACGCAGAAGTCACTTTTAATCGAACCAAGGAGCAAATTGAGACCAACGGTAAGTGGTGTCGATAAAAAGTTTTTTTAAGAGAAGATGGCACACAGCAGCTCTCTGATGTTCATGTGTATTATTTTATATTATTTTCTTTATTGAAATATATACATATGGCCATAGGCCCAAAGTATACCATGTACTCTTGTACATCGTCAGGTGCGTTACAGACTTGATAGTAAATTGTGATGCTTGAAAGCGTGGACAAACTTTTGAAGCGAGGTATCCGGAGTTTTCGTGAGAGATTCAAATTTAGATGTTGTGGGAGAATGACAAAAATGACAACGTAAGTATTTAATCAATACTATCAACACAAAGACAAAGACAAGTATTTGTCTCTGAATATTATATACTGATGTTTAATATCCAAAGACGTTTCTGGATAGACTGAATGTTCAATATCCAAAGACATTTCTGGATAGACCAACCTTCATGGATCTGTTTCACAAAAAAATGAATTAAGACTTCATACAGAAATAATTTGCATAAATTATCTCACTAACTACCAAGTTATGTTCATATTCTCAGAGACTTTGGACTTTTGCACAAGTGAGATTTAATTATTTTTCACAGTGCGGAGCATAAGCCCAATCTTTTGACTTAATAATTTTTCATGAAACACACCCCATGGTGCAAGTAGAGACTAGAGACACACACAACAGCATAATTCTCTACAAACCCTGCCATGTCGTCATCTTCTTCAATTTCCAATTCTGACTTGTCCTTTTGAGCTGCAACGCAAAGGTGGCCAGTATTATATAGAGTTACGAGACACAGAACAATATCAATTGTAACAGCTACTTCATCTATGTACATGTCTTCCAAGACTGTGGGATATATAATTTTAAAAATAGTGCCATCTGTAGATCAGTGACAAAACCAATTACATTTCTGTCATCAAATGACATGACGAACCTCACGATTCCAACTCCTTCAGTTCCCAGTTTTCAGCAACTTTGAAACTGTTTGTTCTTGGGAATATCAAAATCACTGCTATTCGAAGTTGAACATACAAGTTGAAATCCAATTAGAAGCGGTTCAAAAGCTACTTTTTTGACAACTCAATAATTCCCAAACGGGTGAATTAGAGACTTTAAATAACACACAGCATGGGGATGCAGTTGGACACAATATGGAACTGTGCATTTAAGAAGTCATATATTACACATTTTCAATCCAAAATTTGCAGAATGTATGATACTTGCATTCGACTTCATGAACATTTAAGTTTACTTACTAGAAAGCTGCAAGTTCTAGAAACAACTTTTAAGTTGTTGTATTTCTCCTTAAAAGGAGAAATAAAAAATAATTAATTGAAGAACTAAGACAGCAAACATGCAAGCGTAAAATATAAAAACAATTAACAGGATCCAAACATTCAAAGTCTTGACATTTTATTAAGATTTGCCATAATCAATTCAAGTTTGTATCAGAAGTTTTGTCTATAAACATTCTAAATCTAGATTAGTTTTCTTGCAAAACACCATGACTAAATTAGTCAAAGAAACAAAGATGTCACAGCCATTTTCAAACTTTCTCAATGACATTCAGCCTTTTGCTGTAGTAATGTTAAGAACTTAAAAATAACCACAGTTACTTGTAAATTCTTAACCTTCATCTTTCTGTCTCACGTAAAAACTAAGCATATGCGCAGTCCAGTCAGAAATAGTAAGCACTAAACAATTCTATAGCAACTAGCTCTACAAGCTTCGAGGATTCTTAACACTGAAAACACCCCATGCATCAATACCAAGCAGTAACTTGTTCCCACCACATGATTAGCAATACCTTGCTTTACTTTTATTTTTCTATCGACGACACCTATCGACTCTTCAAACTCATCATTTCCCTCTAACATGCTATTGAACACCATCAATTTCTTCTTGTCTTCTTTCATGCTAATCTCCAGGCTCGTTTGGACTTCCTCATCAATGTTATCCTGCACTCGAGTCTGACTGGATTCCGAAACACCCGTCCGACTACTCACTGTTGTAGTTCCCGTGACGCTATCACGGGTAGTGTCATTGTTCGTGTCTGTAACACGACTATTAGCCGTGGTAATATCCGTATTGGTTTTTAGACCCTCAGTATTTGATGCCTGACTGCTATTTTGATTTTCAGAATAATAGCCATCTATTGTCGCTCGGACCAACTTATGCAAGTCTTCCTC
This sequence comes from Phoronis australis, assembly GCA_002633005.1. Lineage (NCBI taxonomy): Eukaryota > Metazoa > Phoronida > Phoronidae > Phoronis > Phoronis australis. The sequence goes on along the minus strand of NMRA01000387.1, from coordinate 163,995 downwards.
TAATAAGGAAACAACAGAAATACAATCAAAACACAACATGCAAGTTAGTCACATGACTATAATAATGTATGGTGGAAATATAAGACACGCAGATTTTTTATGATAACATGGTTGTCCCATTCCTATAGTACCACCATACATCATGAGCTATCATGAGGTCAAATACTCGCACAGAAATTAAAGTAGATGCCATAATATGCCATCATAACAATCTTTATTTAATTCCTAAAATAAATGCAACCAACGACATCACTATTAATTAAATAAAAACATATCAATTTCATTATCATCTTATTAGAAGTTTTTGACCTTATCATAACCCAGTCAACAACATGCAAAAATAGAATTCAACAAAATATTTAAAAACTAAAAAGTATTGAAAAGAATACAATATATTTACCTTGGTCTAAAATTCAAACAAATATCAAGAGATATTTTACATGCAGAGAATGGTGCAAAAATTGTGAGCCATTTCTGTATTTTTATGAAAACATACTCACACAAAATGTCAACTGAGTATAAAAAAATCATGCAAATGTGACACGTCACTGACACATAAAGCAAGGATCTAGACACTATGATTACACAGTTAGGACACGTTTCTAACATCACTTACTTGAAGTACTTCTCTCAGATGTGGAAATACTGGATGACCCGATCCCAGTACTTGTCATAGGATTCCTTTTGAGAAACAAAACGCGCTTATTAAAGTGGGGAAAATCAATCCGCAGCATATTCTAGAAGTGAAGCAGTTTCATACTAGAAAGCAATGCATTCAGTCAACCTGACCAGAAAAAGTGATATCAAAATAATAAAAATTGTGAATAAATCATCTCATGATTTAATGGATTTTCATTATCACTTACAATATTATCACTTATTATTATTATTACTATTACTTTTACTATTACTACTATTACTATAATTACTATTATTATTATTATCATTGTGACTGTGACTGTTAATGTTATTATTATTACAGAGGGGTCCGCTTAATGTCATACCCTTGGTTCTGACCTAATTATGACAATAAAGAAGATATTTCAGTATTAAGCGAGTTCTGCCTTAGAGTAAGAAAACTCTTCAGGAAAGAACTGATTTTTACCCCTAGTGCCAATTTCCGATAACACAATTGAACTGAATTAGGTTGATTTTTAGACAGAAAAGTGAAGGTAAATATGCCAATAAGCAGGTGAGAATCAATTTTGCTGATTTTTAATGACAATGTCTGAGAATATGACAATAAATCATGCCATTACATGCGTTAGGTTTAATGGGAAATGGTTCATTTTTTTTGACATTTCATGACAATTAGCACGGTATTCTATTATCCAGCGTAACATTAAGTAAGCTTCACTGTATTATTATAATTCAACGACCGCCAGTATTAGACTCATGGTTTTAAAGAAATTCAATTACTTCATACCATGTTACAGTCACATTGCACATGCATGCGACCAGAGTATGATTTTGGACCAAGTATTTTGTATGTGCTTCAATGCCAAGTATTGTTTGGTTGGTTAGTTTTGATTTTGCATCAGTCAGAATTCAAGAACAGAAACAATGCGGGTAAACTTCTCTTAGTTTTCAAAGCTGTATCATGCCCAGGGTGAGACTCATGGGTGATATTTGTTAGCAATTTAAAAAGTATCACATCATAGAAGAATTTTCCAATGATCCATATTCGCCTACACAAGTGTCATCAGAGAACGCTTCTCATGCAAACATATTTCGTCTTTGTGTATCTGCAAGCACTCAATACAACCTTACAGTTTCAAGCTACAATTACCTGTTTGCATCTCTGCGAGGTTTATTGTCAACTTCGGGACTTTTCAGCAGCTCAGTCTTCAAGTTTGTATTACTTTCTCGTCTCCCACCAGGAGTTGATCTGTACGGAGTGTCGGGAGTTACGTCCCCTATTGTAGGCGTCTCCCCATTACCAAAGATGTTTCCTGATTGGTTGATGGGCCGTAAATTTGGAAGCTGAAAGTTCTGTGCTCTAAAAATGAAGAACAAAAAGAAATCATCAAAATAAGTTAAAATTAAAACTTCAAATTATAAAACGTCCAAGTCTTCTAAGTAAAGCCAAGTTGTAACAACTGAGAAATGATGAGATAAATGGTTGGACGTTATCGACAAGTATGCATAATTAATAATGAAATATCTAGAAAGTATAGATTTTAACTCTGTCACTAAAAGTATATATTTTCCAAAAGTAGAAAGGCAGCGGAATTTGATTTTTGGATTTTTAGCCAAATATTATTAATTGGGTCACGTGACCATGTCTTTTTGGTAAAATTTACCAAAAAAGGAAGGTACATTCGGATAGCAAAACATCAGTATCAATCACACCATCAAAGTTTATTTGATATATCGTTCAAGGTCAGATATCAAAAACGCTGTTACAGTTTTCCAAAATAACATTTCCTTCATTTTATCAACACGTAAACTTGATTTTTCATGAAAATCATAGTCCTCACACAACAGTGGAACATTGTTAAAACGTTTCCTAAATGCCTTTTTGAGAATAGTGCATTAAGCTGTGTATCCATAAGTTTCACTGATATCAATCAAATCAGCTGATTCTGAGTTATGATGTTCTGAAGTAAGCCATAACCTTTCAGGAATTACTTGAAACACAATTATCATCAGCTGTTCACAATGAAACTGACTACTGAAAACTTCCATGGAGCCCAGTACTTGACTCTCTAATCAGGACTACAGTTTTTAATTAAGAAATTCTGAAAGGATCAAATTTATTTATGTTACGCACCCGCGCAATGGAATGAGTGTCCCAACTGACTGATCGTCCAGTCGGGATACAGCCGTGTCCTTATCAGTTTGACAGTGGCAAACCAATGTTTATATAGTACAGCTCTCTTATTGTCTGCTTTCATCTGATGCTCAGGTAATCAAGCAATTATGTTGTAAACAGCGTGCCTGACGCTAACCGATGTAGATACTATTTGCAAGCGACTTTTAATGTCGTGAAGCAGAATGATGTGTCGTATGAAATACTTTCACCAAAAAATTTTGAATGGAGAAAAGACTTTCAGAGAAATTCGACTTAACTTTAACCTGTTGATTCTTTTGTGTGACAAAAGGCCTGCTTTACAAGTTTAATCGAGCGTGATTCTAGATTAGATCGTGATAGTGGAAATTTCTGGAAATTTTAAACTGTAGGAGAATGGTACGATGTAATGAATTACAGATCTATAATTCAACAACTTCATGGCTTGTGTTCAAAGAGAAGTTAGACCGGTTCTACGCTTAATATTTGATTAAAAATGTCATAGCATAAACAATAAAATTTTAGTCTGCCTGTACAATATGAGGATGGGTAACGAATCAAATAGAAAACTGCTAACAAAGCTTCAAAGTAAGAGTCCAGCTTTTCACCATATAATTTCAATTATTACTAGTTAATAAAAACAAAATTACAACACTTTTAAATCATGACATGATTCATGGGAACCACCCAACATCCTCAGACGCTTATTCTCAAATAACCAGCTCAGAGTTGTATCCAAAGAAAATCATTACACAGTTACAACAAAAACAAGAACGGCAAAGTAACCAGTAAAACAGATACAAACCAAAATACGGAATCAGAAGCAATGACAAATCAAAACAGAAGTCACAAGCATTCGTGTTTTATCTGTGCGAGATCATCTGTAAATAATTAATTCTACAATTCAACCAAGTCAGCAAAGTCTACCGATACAAAAACACATTGAAACAGGAGACATACGTACTTTTGTCGTGGAGTGATTCCTGTGTCTCCGCGATCCACCCCCATAACCATTTTGGTCCGCTCCATGTAATCCATATGAGTCTTAAACAGCTGCAATATGAAGCAACAGTTTGTTCAATATCCTTTTACATCACAAGCCTGTGAAAACACCAAATTTTGCTACCCAACACATAGTTTTACATAATAATAAAAAACCTACTAGCAATATCCAGGAACGTACCACAGAGAGCATATTCTACAAGTGTCATTTACAGTTATAACTAATAAAACCATTGCAGCAGTGCTGGTATTATCAGCGGTAGCAGCGTCATCCACCTACAAGATTGAGCATTACCTGATAACAATGGTGATAATAACATATCTTCAGCGATTCCAATTAATTACATGTCATTGAATGATAATTCCAAGTAGCAGCAAACTACATCTCTTGATGGAGCAGAGTGTATTTAGCGCTTATGGGTGTTTTTTAACGAAGCAGACGTACCCCCCAGTTGTCCACTGCTGCCCTTGGTGCTAATCACAGTGTTACCTTATAATTATTTAGCAATCAGTCTTTCAAATGCTAAAGAAGTTTGACAATTGCACAATGCTTGGCAATGTTAACAAGTAGGGTGGCGAGCAATATATTGTTCTTTACTTTTCTCATCAATTTTAGCTCAACAAATTAGTTACCTAGTAACCCTTTTGAAAATGAGACAAGTCACACATAGAGCTCTTCCATCTCGGCAATGGAGAGCTAAATTTGCACAGTGACTATACAGAAAAAGTGTCGCTCACCTCAGTATATCTCTCATGGAGCTTGTTATACTCTTTTTTGCTATTTTCCTCCTTTTCTTCGAGTCTTGCCACTGTAACATGTGCAGGAGTTTTACCAACAGACAACAGAGTCCTATATATCACTTTTTCAATTTCAGGTCAACACCAAAAAGAGGCCTGTTCAATGCAAGGCGTTACCATGTTTATCAAAATACATAACAGAATGATTTGCTTGAATTTCAAGAAATTAAAATAAGAACCAAATTTATCAAGAGCTGTCAACTGTTGTTTCTCTGTACAGTACAGTTCATAAGTATTTGCCAAATGGACAATGCTACAAGATGACTGGTAAAGGCCTCAGATGGACGAGGCATGATCACCGTCACTACGCACATGACTATTTCTTGCCATCTTCCATACAAATAGGTGGCAACACATTGTTGGCAAAAATATTTGGGAACAGTACAATAATTTTGCCCAGCATGTCTAGTAACACAGTTAGCCCGACATTAATTGTAATTTGATTTGTTAGAGAAGGCACTAAACAAATCTGATGGACATTTACATGGGTGACGCCATCCTCAATTAAGTAAAGCCAAAAGAGCAAAGTGCTGGCGGCAGACAAAATCTGTCATTTCAACAAGTTGGCTGCACAACGGCAAGTTTGTTGATGTTGAATTCTATGCCACTAAACAATTCGCATCTTCCTATGGTCTTGCCAAGCTTACAGCCACACTATTGAACAGGTCTCTGGTGGAGTGTCAATTTGCGTTGATATTATGACGTGAACAGATAATTAAAGCGCAAAGCAGCTTCGAACAGCAAACGATCATGAGTTCTTTTTGGTAATCGCCTGACAGAAACTGGGCATAAGCTTTGTGCAAGCCACTCGACAATGCAGTGATAGAAAGCAAGCCCTGTATCTTAAAAAAGTCACATAGATTTTTGTTACTGATGATCAACTGATGTCCAATCCAAATTTGACATGATAACATTATGGTAAACTCTCAGCACCAATTAAGGATGCACTATGGTGGAAAAGTAAAATTTTATTTTGATTCTCGTTTTTTCAGAAAAGATATGTAGCATGAAATAAACACTATGCCTCGTTCAATTGCCATAAAAAATTGTGGGCATTAATTTCATCACAATGTTAGATGACATTGAAAAACGGTGAATGGGAATTTTTAGCAATTATTTGTCAAAAATTGATGATATTTGACGTAAGTCAAGGAATCCATACCCGCCCACATATAAACCCATCCAGCCCATGAACCCACTTGCAGATCAAGCCCACCCTCCATATAATAATCACCCCCGGGTTGAAGCCCAACCTCACTTCTGCATTTTCCTAAAATCAAAAATAAATTCACCTCCTCAGGTGCAATGGAGAAACATACACATTCTTAAGAATTTTTCAGACTACTATGCAAAAACTCCTTCCAGCCATCAATTCCCCACCCCCTCCGCCAGAACTCTCTGAACTGGTTTCCATACGTAGGCATGACCACTGCTTGCAGTAGACATCTTGGTCCTACATGCGAGAGCTTATTAGTAGTAGGGGTGTTTAGAGCTCGAACAGTCCACATCACTTGGTTTAGCCAAATGACAATGGAGTGCCAAAAGTGATCACCAAAACGGCATAGCGAAGATTCAACACTTCAATACACACACTGTCGCGATTGTTGCGATTTGCACGTTGTGATTCTGTTTATTGTCTTTTAATAAAATAGATAAGTCGCTGAACAACTAATTAACTGCTCTCTTACTCAAAAACTTGACACTTCACATGCAGTTCTACACTCTTGCTACGTGACATTATTAACAGTTCAGCTACACTCCAAATGGAGCGCTGCCAGGTTACTTATCGTCTGCACTCTGTAGAGCCGAATCAGCTTAAACAACGGGTTGGCTCATCGCGGGACGACGCGAAACCATTACTCATTCATTTTGTACATCAAAAACTAATCTGAGGGCAACGTAAACCATTATTGGTAAAATCTGCAGTACTTTGTAGACATTTTTAATCGCCATTCGGCAACTCACTAGAATATCTTATCACCATTTCGGCATTTGCTGTCGTCAATGGCGATGAAAAACTTTTCGATCACAGGTGTCATGTAGTGAACCAAGAACTCAATGCTATGCAATCACCACCACTACATATTTAACAGTTATTTACCATCAATCCATAACAAGCCCACATGCTTATACCCAAATGTAAACAGTTTACACACAAGGCAATACACTTGCAACATTCTTCTGATCCAAATTTACACTCAGTAACCTTAAGCCTCAATTACAATTGACCTACATTATTTTTTTGCAGCAGGGGTAGAAAAAAGCGCTGTCTGCGGTGCACCGATTAAGCTGTCCCCTGCCACAGGGTTACTGCAAGGGGTAATATGCGACAGTGGCAAAAATGCGGTTCATAAAAGCCATACCTGCTTTTCGTTTGATACGTAACTTGTACTGAAGATTGGTGACTAAAACAGGATTTAAATGTCAGTTCAAATTCTTGAATCTATTCATATTTGGATGAAGCTCACTGAACGATTTTAGGCCGTCCCACAAATAGAACGTTTTCGGTGGTGCAAGCAGAAATACTGGACAAGCTAAGCTAACCACGACATTCCAGGGTGATCTTGGGGCATTAAGCAAAGATCTTGGAACATATGATTGAGAAAAATCGCGAAAAGGTCACTATGCCAAGATGTGGGGGAAGTGCATGATATGCATACCCATCTACAGTACGTTTTTGTTGGATCACGCCGCAACCAGTTGGTTCACAGAAAGTTTGTGAAATAAGCTCACTTTTTGATACTTGGGTACTAATTTTTGCAATTCAAGCCTACTTCCTTAAGTACTAGATATTTTAATACACAGACACACACAACACTATTTGGATCAAGCTGATATTTCAAATTTCAAACACAAACAAATGAAACTAGCGACAGTGAATCTTTCCATTGAAGTAATTAATGAAGTGTATTAATTACATGGTTTCATCACGAGTAATTAGGAATATTAAATTGTATTTTAAAACCAAAACAAAAGTTTCCACCTCGTAACATGAACCAAAGAATGGTTTTCAAGGCGCTGCATGGTGCTTAGAAGCTGTTCTCAAACATACGTACCAAGATCTATGTGTAGTGCCCCCCCCCCCAGCTTTGCTCCTTGTTCTGCATTAACTACCAGTTCTCAACAGAATTTAGCTAGTTCTGGTATACTTTATCATGCCCAGTGGCATTCCGTTGTCCCGTAACGACTTCACAAATGCTGCGGAACACCTTAGTCAGAGAACAAGTTGCAATGCTGGTTTTATGCATGTGGAAAAGCACAGGTTAGCAAAGCAACCAGCCAAAGTGGGTTAACGTGTACAAATGTAAGACTGAACAAATTACACATTACCATAAATATGGGCAGATATAGCGACCTTACCCCCCTCCTATGGATATGACCAAAATGAAGGGGGGAAAACGCTGCCTATAAGGCGATTTCTGGGCAACTGCAAACATTTTTTCTCCATAAGTTGTGGTTGCGCTCTCCCCTTGCAACTTCCAATATCTACCAATGCTACAGTTACAATAATTGCTATTGTGTACAAAAAATTGCCAAAAATTAAAACTGAGATTCTCAAATGTAGATCACTTTAATACAGAAAAATCCAGTGCTGACCAGGTGACGTCACAGCTTGACCTGAGCCATGAAATACAAACCATGCTAATAATGGAGCAAAAATGTACATGCTTTTCTTCAGAAAATTCACAATAAATTCCACATGTATGGGAAATAGTGTGATGAACATGTGAACAATGCTTATTCAATTCAGTGTAAAAATCCTAAAGTAGCCTCTTTCACAATCTCGAATAGAATGTTTAAGCTGTCCACACGTGTGTTAAGTTTCCCAACTTTTAACTTTCGTCCACATAGTCACTTGCACCAGATCATCCTGTTCCAGGGGAACTGTCCAACTGGACAATAAAACAAATGCCCAAGAGCCAAATGAATGTAGGTGGAAAATGCAAAACCATCCAACCGTCAATTAGTGACCAAGGATGAGAAAACCTCATTAATTTAGGGCAAAGCATGTCCAACAACTGAGATTTGATTCTCTTACTTTATTCATAAAAATATAGAACATCAAATTTTTGCCATGTTTATTAGGTTTTGTACCATAACTACCAGCACACAAATTTTTGAAACTTTTAGACACTCACAACAAGGAGACTGAAAATTGCCAAAAAGGACAGTTTTGGTATTAATTTTTTTCCGAAATTTCAATTTATTTTTATAGCCAAAACAAGGCGCTCCCATTCCTTGCCATTCAGCCAGCCACCTTGTCTACACTACTTACCATGGTCTGAGGCATTTTTTGCCTTGAGCTCGTGCATACGAATTTGAGATTCCAAGCCATCGACCTTGTTCTGCAACACTCTGCTTTCATCTTCAATAGCATCTTCTAGTGTTAGACATTTCTGAAAGAGTTGTTAAAAATAAATATTGTACAAGCAATGTGCGGCAGGATTGACAATCCTTATTCCTCAGTTGTAATCTCATGTTCAAATGAAAAGAATGACATTCACAGGAAAAGAAATGCAGTTTATGAGATGAGAACAGTTCGTACAAATAGCTGCATGAAAGAAAAGACAGTGCGCCTGTTCTATATATGCAAAAACTCGCGAAAAATACAGGATCCCACAAGTTTTCATGAGAGATGGCCAAGTATTATAAGCAATGTCCATGCTCACAATAGTTTCCCTTACAAGATTATTGCACCTACTGTTGTATATAAAAAAGAACTGTGTTAATAAGAAAAGTATGCTAGTTCAATGACAAAGCCCGAGAGGACCACTAAGCAGGATGAATGTCTACTTTGTGTGAGAAAAAAAATTATAATAAATCACGATTTTCACAAATCACAGCCCCATTGTATTATCCTCAAGTTTGGTGGACTTGGACATCCAAGATGCTAACTTACTGCAAGATCATGATTTCCAGCAGAAACCTAGGCTACACCATGATTCTATTGTTTAGAAGAACCATAAAGGGTTTAGTCCAAAAGGTGGCAGTAGTAGAACAGCATAGTCTACAGTCTTCCCCTAGAGCTGCAAGGGGTAGCAATGTGAAATGATGGTGTTCTCACTGGTTAAAGGAGAATGCCACCAAATTCAATTAGTTCTTTTTTTTGCTGTCTTAATCGGTCTATATCCACATCACCTCTTATACGGTCGACCTAACCTTGCCGAGAGGTGTCGCATTAACCTGTGAGGAAGGTGAGAAACGATGCAGCGACATCAGTGGTTCGTCTGCAGAGTGAATGCTGCTATATTGCGGTGCATCGTTCTCACTTGTCCGAATTGTGAAGCTGCGAAGAAAGCGGGTATATCGTTTTTTCGATTTCCTCGAGATCCTGAAATGCTTAGGAAGTGGCTCGCAGTAGTGAAGAAAGAAAGGTATGTTGTTAATAGCAAGTATGAGGCTGTGAAACACCTCTGTGTCTGTGGCCGGCATTTCGTCGGCAGTGATTTCTCTGACGAATTCCGGCTTACCAAAGAACTATCCATACGTTCCGTTGCCTATGCATGTTCGCAGTGCCTCTCTAGAATTTCTTGATCAGTGTATTCCAGTTCGAACTGTGAAATCTAACAATCCGACCCGTGAAGTTTTCGTCGGATCAGCTCTTGACTAAGTCGGGATTGGCGCCGGGCGGGTTGCCATGTAGACGTTTATTATTCTGCATTCTGTTTCAAAATGAATTATTCTCATCCTAACCAATGCTTATATAAAACTGAAACAAAGTCTGTCTCATTAGATACAATTTGTAATGGCTTTGCGTGCAAATGTTTTAAGAAGCCAGCAATGAATAAAACACTGCGTTACCGGTAATTTCCGGGCACTGAGGCCGTGTGAGCGCATGCTAATTCAGTGTTTGGAAAGCTGTTGTGAAACAATTACTCGATTATATATGCTATGGTCACATGTTAGAGGAATCTTTATTTAGAAATACAAATACATTATTCAAATCATTGTTACTGTACAACCTTTGCCCTGACAGTCTGTGGAAGGGGAACCCGACTTCGGGGCCCCCCCCAAGTAAGTAGATTTTCAGTTTCGTGGCTAATTCACATAAATAATTATTTCTTTGGCTCAATATTATAGTTTTTTCGTGACTGGAGGTTTAGTTTCCAACTCAAACTGGTTTATGTTCGTGTCAGTCCCGGTGGCCGCAATGGGCCTGATCGGGTTCCGAGCCACTGGCGTTTTTTGTTTAGAACTCAAAAAATCACAAGTATAAACAACACAGATCTAGGTTCTCCTGTCTATATTTCACGGAATAATACTTCGAATTTGTCTCAGATCAGACTCCAAACTCCTGCTACGGACCTTGGTAAATTGGCCTGCCGAACTTTGTAGGCTATGGTGTGTCCAAATACCATTAAATCCGTAACAGCGAAATAAAACAACACATTTTTATAAGAACTCGGTGTATTTTTAAGGGTTTTACATCAAAGTTTGGTGATTTATTGGTGTTAAACAATGAATTCAAGCGATTAAGCTGACACCACTAACCCGTGTTGTGAACTGCTGAACAAACTGCTCGTGAAACCAATTATGTCATTGGATAATTTCAACACCTCCGTCTGCTGTCAGGTAACGCAATCGAACGTGCCGTTATCCAGTAGTACTACTCGATCTAAATTGTTGCAAAATAGGTTGTTTTTTGGGAGGCATTCTCCTTTAACTGAAACAAGTGGAATGTGGAGATTCTCAGATTTGTTGGGAAATAACATTCGAGGATGCCGATTGGTTAGACCTTGAGAAAAGCTGAAGTAAACTCTATTGTGGACTGCCTGTGTGGCTTATGGCTGCTCGGACGGTTGGTTTTAGCCGGTTTAAAAAATATGAAGAGTTTATTTAGTGCTATTTATCATTCATAAAATAAGAATAGTTATATACAATTCACTTGTAAGCCATGATGTGTCCTAAATTGGTGAGATTTCACTGCACTGTTTTAGTTTCACCTGAAACATAGATAACTAATGAAAAAAATCATATCACCAAGTACCACATTTTGGGGCACCACACATGATATCATGTGACCCACCCCAAACTAATGACCAGTAAACACAGTCCCATGACAGATAACAACAAGATTACGAGTCATTTTAAGGCTATGGGAATAATATCAGAATCCGATTCACCTCACAATACAAGACAAATGGTGGTTATAGCTGGCAACCGCAGAAACTGCAGATTCCAGAACATAGAATTGGCTACAGTTCCCCAAAAATGGAAATTTAAGCTGAACTTTCTTTCATTTACTAGTTTAATGAAGAACCAAGAAATAAATTCAAATCAAAACTTTCTTTGACATGACTGGTGCAAATATTTAGTAGATTTTATAGATAAACCAGCAAGTGAATGGAAGGGATCAAATTTTACAATAGCTGGCCAATTCTATGAGTATTTTTTTGACTCGTGAATTCTCAGAATCCTTCAAATGAAAAGTAAATCCTATCAGGAAAGAGGCAATTTTGTGACTGATTTAGTAGGGAAGGTACCTAGTTTCGAATACTAAACAGACGGAATGTCAACGTTATAAATCCCATTGGGTCAAAGGTCAAACTGAAATCGCAAACTTAAAACTAGAGTATAAATCAAGTTAGCGGCTGTGATTTGCTCTATCCAGGCATGGTGTTAACTCGTGTACTTAGGTATGTCAACTCATCATACTAAGAACAGTAAGGATGCCATTCCAAAACTTAAACAAAACAATGATTTACAAAAATGGCATTGATTTAGTTTTAATGAAATGTTTGTAACATGTACAGCAGATGTGTCACATTCTTAATTAAGCTGCCTTTCAGGATGGCAACCTTTTAATCACAAGTCCTACAATTGGCAAGAGTGTAGTCAACAATCTGTACCCTGATTATATTTTTCGTACAGTTAAATCCCTCCGAATTCAAACAAAAATCATTGCCAAAACCAGCTTTCTATCGTTTTCCAAAATGTTGCCTGATGTTAATAATGGTATAGAACTGGGGCTTGATAAAACATCAATTCTGTGATACATATCCTTCAAGGACTTTCACTTGTGCACCATATTGTGCCCTTGATTTGTGAGATTTTGCTAAAGCTTGAAGTGAGTGTACATAACCTTCAACAAGAAAAAACAAACTACTGTATCCAGATTAACTCGCCTGTTTTGCTCTAAACGACAACTCACTCCTCAACTATGAATAACTACATTCTTGAACGCAAACATTCTGTTAATTGGTGAGACGTCAATCCCAATTTTTTATTTTCTCAACTTTAAATCCTGAGGGCAAAGTTTTAACACACAATCATTAACAAACTGGGCTGTTATTCTTCATTTTTGAGACTCATGAAAAGGCTTTTGTGAAGACCAATGCACAGCTTCAGCAGTCAAACAACTACAGTGTGAAGCTATATTGATCATTTTCATACAAGCTCTCCAGTCTGTAGTGCAGCAGATAAGACAGCAATATCCAGATAATATTCAACAAAGTCTGAACAGAGGCAGATGTCAGGCTCAAAGGCGAATCAAGACTCAACAGCATAAGTAATATTTGGTAAAAAATCACCAGTTTCAAATGGCCGTTGAAGCATGCACTACCTGCACTCAGCTCTCAAAATCAAAAACTCTTGGCTTCACATGTATAGTGTTCATAGATGATCTACGAAGGCAGAACGAAAATATGAATCACATGACATGCCAGCTGCTAGCTACAACAGTGTTCACAAATTTGCATTCTTTCAGCTGTCTCATGACTATTTTAAGCATTTGTAGTACTCACTATTTGGCATTTGACATGATGTATGAGTCACTTTCATTTTCTTCAATGAAAGTCAACTGAGACGGGAAATGGGAACTGAGTCTACCAGAGCAATAGCTATGGTAACATGTCAACAATCTGGGACAATGTGCAAGAAAGTTTAAATTTTATTTTCTTGCTTTTTCATAGCAGATTAATGGTACCAAATCGAATGCTAAAATTTTGTACCTTAGCTAATATCGCACTCAATTTTGAAAAATTGTCCCAACATTGTGAGAAGCCTTCAACAAATGCTCAATCTTGGAAATTATTTTTCTAAGTCTGAAGCTGGTGAGATATGAGATTGTGCACAAAATTAAATGATTATTTTTTTCAAGAGTCAGGATTTTCTGAAATAAAAAGAATGGCTGGAAATCTTGTAAGGCACAGGTGCGAAGTGAACAGAAAATTTAAACAATTGGCAGCACACCTGTATGCCAAAAATAAATTCAAAAATGCTTTTTCAGTTCTAAAATTAAGCGTATTTCTTTAAAAAGCTCTGTTTTATCACACAATGAAGGCAATTACACACTGCAATTGCTGCCCTACAACATCATTGGCACAGTAACTATAAATACATTCCCCTAGCTGTGTTCCTAATCCTTGCAACAGTAAGGTATCACTTTCACAAGTGACCCCATACGATATACCACCAATATAACTCTCAGACAAATATGAATGCAACACGGACTGCACATGGTGAATGATTCATTTCACTCTCTGGGCATGATCACATTATATATAACAGACAGGATATCATGGGCAATTGTCTAGGAATCAAGTTCGTCAATCCAGAAGAAGTTAGAGGCAATACATAGGAGTGATAGCATGATTCAAAGAAAATGAATTTACCCCAACATATTTTTGTAGCCTTGATGGTTACTCAATTCCTGTTTTCAAACAGAAGTCAGTTTAAAAGACACTGTCATTTTAAGGCGAAAAATGCATTACTGATGCATGGAATAGACTTGCCGCTCAAGTTATCTATAACAACAAAATCCGTTGCTCTTTTGAGATATTACAAATAGCCATTATCCACTAGACTTTAGCAGATACCTCATTGCTTGGCTTTAAACAGGACCTTGTTATTTAATGAGTGTGACTTAGCTTTACTAAGACAATATCAGGTTGTGACCGCAAGATTCCAGATTTGAATCCACCATGAGGCTGACCTCGGAAAGTTCTTCCGTTAAATACCCCAATTCAAGGTGTGGAATGCATCAAAAAGTACGAATCAAGATATCAAACTTCGATGCTGATTACATAATTTCATCATTGTGAGTCGACCACATGAACTATAGTATGTCTGACAATGTTCTGATACCTGATGTCTTCACCTCAAACAGACTACTCTAGGTGCATACAGATAAATATTGTCAATAGCCCAAAATTTCCACTGGGTTGGCAATACTTTAAAGATTTGACTGCTTTGTATCCACTTCACATAATGCCAAGCCTCGTTTTGAAGGTAGAAAGCTACCATGACTGAATAATTTTAGGCCAGTTAATTCATTGGTTCTGGTCTCCCCCTCCTCCCTTTCAGTTGCACAGTCTATTCCAGGTTCCACATATAGCCAGAAGTAGGTCTCACATTCACTTTATGACATCACCTCAAGGAACACAACATGAATCGTTAAAACTTTTTCCAGATGCCAACACACATTTTTCAACATCAGACCAACTCCCTTCAAGTCTAGACCTAAAATCCTGAAATGAGGCCGAAACCACAAAATGACAAAAAGTCATATCTGCCAACAGTCCACTCCAAGGTCACAAAGATACAGAGAGAGTAATAACACACATGGTACTTAATAAGAGACCCAGTATTTGCTTACAAGTCACCCAACTTCTAAGAGACCAGCTTCCATGCAAAGCCATCTTCTATGCGAGACCGACTTCTTTTGGAAATCTAGCATATATAAGAAGCTTTAGCCGGCAACTTATCTGGTGATGCAACTAACTAGGTTCGTTGCATAATTTTCTGTTACAGCCAATAAAGGCATCGCCAAGTGGGATCTATTTTGCAAGAAGGGATAAAATGACTTCTCTGATGTTAGAAAAGAGTCTGTATGCACTTGTTAAGAAGTGCTAAGTTATAACCAGAAAGCAGCTTGTTACCTTACTGAAGAAGTTTCAAGCCAGATTTCCTGATAGCAACTTGTACGTAATAGATTCTAAGATCAATAAATAACGCTTGATACTCACAAAAATTAATTGATCATCCTGATTACTATTCAGGTTATCTTGAACTCATTCATTTAAACTGTGGTTGTTCCATTCTAAAGACCGGATCTACACAGAATGCTATGACTGGTCAAATCTCATTTAGCAACATGACCTCAGATTTTGTTAAATGGCAACCTGGTAAACATCTCAGATTGCCACACACCCGAGCATACATTCAAAATACTACAGGAAGTATAGAGATAGAAGTTGGAATCATACAGTCAAAATTGGAATGGCTTATACATACAAAAGTCATGCACAAGTCATGTCTGTTGAACCCGCTCATCTGTTTCAGGTAAGCCTGTGCACCGAATATTGAGCTCCAAGAAGGAAAGATTGCTCGTCACCAAACACGTGAAACACTCCCGAATTTTTTGAAGGACCAATTTTTCACCTAGGCACTTTGTTATTTCATTTTGGTCTCTCACCCAAGGTGGGTTTGGCCAGTTCATTGTCGTATTTTGCAAGTAAACATTAATCTGAGAAGCTACAAGTCCTGCATTCGGTGAACAACATCTATTATTACATGGATAAAACTCTCCAGAAGTGGAGTAGAGTCACTGCCAGGTTGACATTGGTCCGTTTATGGGTACCTGACTTTGAGATCAGACAATCACCGAAGAACAGGTTGGAACTGGTATTCACAATCAGGGACCACTAAATCTGACTATAAGCAGAGCTGGTTCTCGAAATCAGGAACCACTAAATGTGACTATTAGCTGAGCTAGTTCTCAAAGTCAGGGACTGTCCACAGGAACCAGTTTTGGCATCAGATTTGTATTCTGGACACACCCCTTTTGGACAAAACTGAACACACAGAAGTGCCAAGTACTTTTGCAGCAACGCAAACACCTAGGCCGGCACTGCACAACAGGTTCAAACATCACCAGGATAGAGTCGGTACAACATAAGGCAACACATAAAACACAAGATGCACTTTATACCTGCTCGCTCGTTTTTCTCAGCTGTTTCTCTCGTTCATACTGAGTGACAAGTTGTTCATTGTCCTCCCTCAAAAGTTCTATTTCAACATCATTTTCCTGCTTCTCCTGGAGACTGAAGTCGAGGGTTTCTAAAACGCCTACTACAAGAGGCATTAATTCTTTGACTACATTCTCGTCATAAGATTTTATCATTCGTTCGAACTCCTGATAAATGCTCGCAGCCAAAGTCTGTACTTTTTCGGACATCACATGCCCATCCTCATTCGCGTACACTGTTTCTGCCATACTTTCGGCAAAATTCGTTCTTAGTGCAAGAAGTAAGTGTACTTTGACATCGTAAGATTACGCTGGAGCAGCATCGGGACGAATTTCCTCCTTTCTAAGCAGCATTTTCGCAATTTTTTAAACGAAGACAGTATTTCCGATGTCCAACTCGAAACAGGAAAACATCAGATCATGTGACTTCATTGAGCATGCGCACATAATGATTCATTTGTCCAAGATGTCTGCGCCCTTGGGAAGATACTGTAAACATTTCAGATCTTGGCTACGTTTAGCCTCAAAACAAGCTACACACACGAATGCAGCGTTCACCCAAACATCATCACTCTTTTCTACCTCATCAGTAACAGCGCGTGCAGTCCGTATTGGTTGCTCATCAGGGTTTTGGGGTGACACAGCCGTTGCAGGTTAATTTTGGGTTCAGACTTTGAAGTCATTGTGGGACATTGACACTAAGAAGACAGTGGCCACCGTCTAGCTGGCTCTGTAGAGACGGTGTAGCTGCTATAGGATCTTCATACGCCAGAAGATTTTTGGCGAATTATGCGTCACACTGATTTAAAAATCAAAGAAACATTATTATAAGTACCTTTTGCGCACTCCTTAGGCTTAGAGGCCGTCGATGTCTTTGAGTTCAATTCCTTGGAACTCGAAGAAATACTCCTGTCATCAAATTTTCTTCATTCAGTTCCCAAAATCAGTAATTGGCCATTTTTATACTGCGCACACGGAAGGACTTCATATCACCTGCCAAAAAATGACCATAGTTTCTGATTTTGGGAACTGAATGAAGAACTGTTTGTAGTATTCTATGTAGTGTATTGGGGACGGTCAGAAGCTGAGGACACCTGTGACTTTGAATTGTTTTAGCTGGTGTGAGGCATAATTTGTCGAAAAAGTTTCTGGCGTATGAAGCTCCTACAGGAGCTACACCGTCTTTTCTGAGCCAGCTAGAGACAGTGGTCACTGTCTACTAGTATGTTAGGCAATGGCCATCGCCTCTGTTGGCCCGAACCAGAGGCGATGTAGAGGCTATAGGCGCTCTGTACGCCGGAAGCTTTTCGGCGAATTATGCCTCGCACCGACTAAACCATCAAAGCCACGTTGTTATAACTACCTTTTGCGCATAGACGAACACCTTAGGAGGTTGTCGATGTGATTAATTCCTTCCAACTCGAACAAATACTCCCGTTATGAAACTTTTTCTTTGAGCAGTCCCTATTTCAGTTCCCAAAATCGTGAACTCACCATTTTTATACTGCGCACGCTCCAATTCATGACCTCAATCTTTAAATAGGCCAAAGGTGAGTTATTGCGGTCTTGTCAGTCAAATGTTCGTTTCCAAAATGCCACCACTTATACTTGTCTTTAATTGGCGTTACTTGAAACTGATTGTATTTCAATGAATCATTGTTTGTATTTGATAAAAATAAATGCTGTTGATATGACATTTAATAGTCCATGTGCACATATTTGACATTTTAATGTTTAACAACACGGCAAATGCACGGCTGGTTCCCGGCAGCACGTACGCGAAGGGCGGGAACTTCAGCTTTCAAAGTTCGCCGGTAGGTCCGCAACTTCTGACCTTCGGCCTGGTTAAAAAAATGAAAAAGTTGATTTCACGATTTTGGGAACTGAAATAGGGACTGCTCGAAGAAAAAGTTTCATAACGGGAGTATTTGTTCTAGTTGGAAGAACTTAAACACATCGACAACCTCCTAAGGTGTTCGTCTATGCGCAAAAGGTAGTTATAACAACGTGGCTTTGATGGTTTAGTCGGTGCGAGGCATAATTTGCCGAAAAGCTTCCGGCGTACAGAGCGCCTATAGCCTCTACATCGCCTCTGGTTCGGGCCAACAGAGGCGATGGTCATTGCCTACTAGTATGTGAGACATTGACTAGACAGTACCACGTCTCAACTGGCCCCAGTAGAGATGGTAGTCATCCCATAGGCCCTACATTCATGAGAAACTTTTCGGCGAATTATGCCTCACACTTATTAAAATATCAAAATCATGTTGCTATAAGTACCTTTTGTATAGGTTTATGCAGCCCAAAGCCTGTGGCAAACTCATTTGGCGCACTTCAGTTTCGCGTGGGTTGATGAGTCAAACTGATGCGTGAATGCCCAAATTACTGTCTGTGGTTTATGGATTAATCATTTTGTAATGTTTATCAGAACCGGAATTGATGATAATGAGTGCGGGGTGATGCATAATAGTTTCACAGGACACTCCTCATGTGATTAATCCATATGAACTTGCACTCGTCATCAATTTTGGTTCGGATAAGCATTAAAAAATTCACAAACTACTGGCAGAAATTTGGGAGCTTCAGTTTGGTGCATGGAAAGGTTTGGGCTGCAACAGGAAATCTTTAGGAGGCCGTTGATGTCTTTAATTCTTCTCCATTTCAAACAAATACTCTCACGATCAAACTTTTTTCAAACAGTTCTTCATTAAGTTGCGCAAATTGTCAACTGTCCATTTTTATAGTGGTCACGCTAGGGGACATGACGTCATCCTTCTAGCTTGTTTCTTACTGAGACTAACTAAATGTTATGGTCTTCAGTCAGAACTCACAACTCACTAATTGGTTGTGACCAGGCTCAGTGTTTAAAATGACTCACTGAGTCAGACAACCCTTAGATTGAATCTGATTTTGAGCTAAAAAACAAACCATGTGTTCTTGTCAAGCACAGACATCCCTCCTACTATAAGTAAACATCAATTTTGAGATCATTTTATTAATGGCAAGTATTTAATATCAAAAGTTAGGTCTTTGAACAAAAGGGGTTCACAGCGGTTCCTGATCAGTCTCAGTCAATCCTTGCCCCTCATCTTGTTCTTACAGCTCCACAACTAATCTACAATGGGGACATTGACTTCCTTGTGGCTGACTACCTGTCAGAGATCACCATGTCTCTTCTTACAGCGGCTAAACAGAAAGTGCCTGTATGTTGACCTAAAGTGTGAAACCACTACTTAGCAGTACTTACCAGTGTATAATGGTGATCATTGCAACCTGGTGCAGTGTTGTTCTGAGTTATGTTAGTTAACTCCTGACTGGTTTATTTGACATAAATGACCCAGTTAGCCTAAAAAATTACGGTAAAATCGCACCAATTTTGAACTAAAATAATTGCCAAATAGATTTTTTTCAACGGCCATTAATTTCCTGAGCAACATCTTGTCTGATGCCTAGTTATGATATAAAATTTGTGAATAATTGGTTCTCTGCTTAATATCTTTTATGAAAAATCAGGAAGACTAAATTTCACTTATCTGTCATATTGTGCCCTGAATTTGTGAGTTGTTACTAGCTTTTGGATTGCAAGTTATAGTAAAGTTTCAGTGCAATTTAGAACATAATGTGTTAAAAACAAGGGAATTTTGTTTTTCATTTTTAAAATTTCACAGCTGTCACAAACGAACGCATGGTGAAATTTGAGCATTTTTAACATGAGTGCAGTGAACTTTTGAAAAATGAGAAAAAATGGAAAAAGACCATTTTGACCATTATTTTTATTATAGTTTTAGGAAACTTAACCATAGTGTTTATTGGAATTCATTATATTTACGTTGTTGTAGAGGTATTAGGTAAACATTCATTTTCAGGAGATGGGGTATACACCAGATTTCATAAGGGCTGCAGTTGGTCCATTCTTAACAGACATCAAAAAGAAAGGTAACTGCCTCATGCTTGGTAATAAAGTAGAAAACCATAACACACGATAATAAAGTACCATTATTTATATAGCATGCCTGTAGCCAGTAGGTGAGCATATTTTGCTTTGCTTTCTGCACCTCTTTGAGTTGTCCCAGGTAGACCTAAATATTTCATTGTTGTTGAGGGTGTGTGCTCGTACTTACCACACCCTCTGACTACTAGCATATGAAGCACTATAATTTGTCTTAAAATGGTTTTATTAGATAAATTACACAATATAGTGCCTTGATATAATACTATTGCACCACATGCTAGTTTACAGACATAGGTTAACAAAAAATGCAAATTGACGTATGCAAAGTGAACTACAGAGCAAGAGACCTTCTTACTGGAGGGGGTATAGCAGTGCCATCTGTTGGAATCTGAACAACTTTTTGATGTGGGCGATAGCTGCTCAACCATCTAGTTACCCTGTCTCTATATAAGCAAAATTAATGATTTCTGTTAAAATTATAATTTCTAACACTGGTTTAGTAGTAGACAAGTGTTTGTTCAGTTATCTCTGCGTCAGTTTTAAAATTTTAGACTTGAAGTCCAATGCAGTACTGAATAAGGTCAAATGAAGCAATCTGTGAACTCCATTCAGTCTATGGTATTATCATATGTATGCTAACTCCCCCAATAAAAACAAAACATGAACCAAAAATGGTTCTCAAAGGTGGTGCTGCATGGGGCTGTAAAGAGACGCAGTGTCATCATTGTTGTATTTATTATTAACTGGTGGAGCCTTGTTAAAGTTTTTTTTGCAACTCCGCTTCCATAAAATATCAATTTAGGACAGTATGGCAGGCTAGTGAATTATTTAATTCATTTTCTCATTTTTACCTATTGAAAGATGAGTAATGCCATTCATGGTTTACCACTTTCGAGTTGTCTACCGTTGCAACCTTCACAGGATGTTTTGAAGAATTGTAGGCAATCACAATGTTCAATATTATTAGACGCCTTTGAAAAATGAATTAAAGAACACAATATGGATAATTGGTAAGATTTTACTGCGATACGTCTTGAGTGAGGTAGAGGTCATCATGGTGTCTTGTTCCTATGGTTACGACTGGCAGTGATTGTCATGGGCTGTGCTTTTAGGTATCCGTGTGATCAGCAATGCTGGTGGCGTCAATCCTTTAGGATGTGCAGCAGCACTCTCAGAAGTGGCCAAGAAGTCTGGAGTTGATCTAAATATTGCCGTGGTGACTGGTGATGACCTCATGTCAAAGGTTAATTTGGAGTTCAAATGTCCTATTCCATATTTTGTGGTTAAAACTGTCTTAGAATGATTAATGGAATTATCTTGGCACACATTTTACCTTGTCTATTTTAATAAATTGCTCTTCACCAAAAATATTGTCTACGTAGCTAAGACAGTGATGTTACTATCAAGCCACCAGTCTACCCACCTTTTGGGATTTCTCCAAATTCTTACTTTCAAGTTGGACCACTCACTTGGTCTCAATATCTACATTTTCTGAGCTTTGCTGCTTATGACTAATTTAATGAAAAATCATAAAATCCATGCACAGTGAATGTAAGAATAATCATATAATTCAAGTACTGTCTCTTTCAGTTTAGGTTTTGTTGAAATTTGTGTTCACAGCAGAAATGAAAATATGGCAAAAACGATTGTGCACTCAGTTAAAAAGTTATTTCAAATTGATCAAATGCGAATGGTTATCATGGCGATTGATGGTTACTTTAACACAACTGGTGGACAATTCAGTATTTTACAGATTTCTGCTCTGACAGAGCAAGGTGTCAGAGAAATGGAATCTGGACAACACATTCCCAAAACTATCCACAGCATGAACGCATATCTTGGGTAAGTATTTCAAAGGAAATAAATCCGCACCTTTTGCAGATTAGATTCAGTGGCCAAGGCAGTATGGCTGACGGGGGACTTTTAGGCAATTTATTGTGACTTGTTTCAATTAGAACAAAGAATAACAATTGCTGTGGAAGAAACTTAAAAGGATACTGAACCTGGTTTTGGCCTATTAACAGGTAGGAAAAAACATCTTTTCTATCTAGTACTCTGGAACAAAATAATACTTGCCACAGTCGACAACCCTCAAAAGTTAGGAGAAAAATTTGAACTCCTTTCAAAGTCTACATAATGGGTAACTGACCTTAATGCAAGTTACACATTAACTATGGGGAAAGATTACCCACCAAGAACCATAATATCCAACCTGTGACAAGAATGTGAGTTTTTAGTTCAAACCTGCTTCTGTCACTCAAGTGAGATGCCAAATGATACATTATCAGATGACAGAATGAGGACTGGTTGAAATCGCCAAAACAGGATTTAGTATCTTTTTATGGTTTTCACATTCCATTTCATGAAATATGATTTAAGACTTAAGTCACAGTTTAGGTCTCATGTTCCACACAACTATTTATGAAAAATAATTAAATCTCACTTATTAATAAAAGCAAAAGGACAAAATGTCTGAGAATGAACACATAAAGTGCTGGACAGTATAGTTTTTGTCTCACTATATTTGACTCTAGTTTTCAAAAGAAGTTGATAAAGTCTCTTTTAAATTTGTCAAAGGTCAAAAAATTTCAGGTGAAAACATTTACACTAATGTTCCGGTTATTCAGTTTTATTTGTGGTTGCTCTGTTCATTTTGAGTTTTTAGCTTAATGAAGCTTGACGAGTTTTGCTGAAATTCAATTTTTGTATTGATTGAAATAATGCTAATTTTAAGGTCTAGTGTCGTCCATTTCGTGTTTGAAATTTCAGTGCTGGTCCCATCGTCAGAGCACTTGACCTGGGCGCTGACATCGTCATAACAGGGCGATGCACCGACAGTGCTTTGGCACTGGCACCGCTCATGCACATGGTAAGTCTACCAAAATGTATTCTTGCGATAAGCTTTGGCCTGTCTCTTTGTAAAGGACATTTCATGCTAAACATAATCCGGTTCTGTTTCTACTCATAACAGGTAGTGGACTGTCATGACCAGCATCATTCCAGGCACTCTGACCTCGAGTTCCGTTTGCTCTTGGCCGTCGTGGCATGGAATTCCACTTGTGCTGGGTTGTCACGATGGAGGAATTATTGATCAGTTTGCCTATCGCAAAAGTGATAGACAGCACTTTAAACAGAACTTTAGAAAGCAACAGACTCAGCTTTGCACTGAATGACATAAGTGAAATTTCTGTTAGAAATAAAACTGCAACAATGGTTTGGGAAGATTTGGTTTAATTAACAAAGTCCTTCCATCACATAATAGTACCCAATCTAACTTTGAAAAACAATCTTATTTTTTTAGTTTAAATGGGAGCCAACTGATTTTGACAAGCTAGCTGCAGGGAGGTGAGTTTTTTATAGTTTGTCTCTAAACTCAGTCTGAATACGGGGACCACTTTGCATTTAAATTAAACTCGGCCTAAAATAGAGGGATAAAATTGGAACTGGCCGCGTTTAAAGTCCTGGTCTCACGTTGTTAACCCTTATTACATGATTACAGGATGTTATGAGGATCCAAGCAGTACCTACCCCATAACTAATACACGATTCGTACTCGAAAAAAGTTTAAATGAATGCGCCACTAACGATTCGCACCCGAAGAACCACCGCCATTTTGAACTTACCGCGATCCCGGAAGTACAATTCATTCAGGAACCCAGGCTAAGAAAATGCCTTCAGTGTGAATGGACGAGTGCCTGTTACCAGCCTGCAAATGGGGATAAAATAATCGACAGCACGCCTTAATTTCAATAAAATCAAAATATGGACAATTTTATCAAATTTGCTGAAGAAATGTGGCGAATAAATTTTGACAGAAATTATTTTGCCGGTCGCGGGACCGCAGCCCATCGGACCCGTTGTGGATAGAGACCAGACACTATAGAATGGTAAAGGCATGTGGTTGCAAGCTGTTTTGTTGAAGTAAAGCGTTCAAGTCATATGCTGAAAACGTAGTAGAAGAAAACACAATTAATGTTATTAACATTGTCTAGTTTTTTAGAAGTTATGTTGAAAACTTAATAGAAGAAAACCCAATAAGAAATTGTTGTAAGTCACTTGAGCATAGGCTGGAGACTTTTATTTAAATTTTTAATTAGAAGATTGATTTTTGAAACCACATTAAACTGTCAGGAAGAAAAGCATGCTACTTGGGTCTATACCCTTTGGTTCACCTCTTATGAAATCAGAATTGACTGAGAATTGTCTTTATTGCTATGGTTACGTGATAGTAACACCTGGTCACCATTCATGCACCAGGTAATTTTAATTCCCTGGAAGATTTGAAAACTTTTGTGTTTTTAATGCAGCTTGGCTGGCCATCTCATAGAGTGTGGAGCCCAGGCAACTGGTGGGATATTTACTGACTGGGAGACCGTCCCTGATTGGTAAGGCATTATTAGATGAGTAATTAAGACGAAAACAATCCTACAATTTGTTAGAATATTGTCTGGTGGTAACTATAGACAAGTATAAAGCTTGGAAATGATAATTAGTATTTGTTTGGTGTTACTTACCTTTTATGAAAGAAATGAAATTTTTTTTACTTGTTTTGACATATTTTACCCTGAATTGGTGTGAGTTCGCCATATTGTTGTTTCCTTTGTTTATTTCAGCTGCATTTTTGCTTTGCTATCGACAATTTTCGTACTTCAGTACAAGACGTCTGTTCCCAGCAGTTGAGGTACAATACAACTATAAGGTTGTCAAAATGTTTCTCCTTTAATATGATTATGCATATTGTACCATTAATTAAGACCAACTGCTGGTTTCAGCCAGTCTTATTTTTTGGATTTTCCAAGTGTTCTATAGTATAGTAACTTCATGAGGACTTTGTTGAATGAGTGCCAACAAAACGACACTCAAACGTCTGAAGGACATCAGGGGGTGAGATGCCTCATGAAGCTCATATATCAGGCGTAAGGAGCAATCCCATTGTTACTCTTCAGTGATTCAGGTGCTGCCTTTAGACAAAATATTCATGAAGAGTACTGTGTCTGAGAATCGATCATTTGATCTGGTTACACCATAACCATACCAAGAATTGCACAGTAACACTTGGCTTACCCCAAAATCCAACTGCTGCCTGGTGGTTTGGTAATTGGCCCAATTATGTTGCACACTCAGCAGAATTAATAAAGAATGTATTGCGCATTTCTTGTCCAATTTTCAAAATTCAAAAACCTTATCATGTGTGTGTTTTTCACAAACTATTCAAACAAAGTCATGCTGTTTACAAACTTTCCAAATGAAAATTTGGCTCCTAGTGTGTTTATGCTGGATCTCATTATCTAGAGAACGATGGTATCAGCATCCTATGGCGATTTTATTAACCACAATAGCATGGTGTCTTGACTATCCAAAACCTATAGGGGGTAATAATTTTTTTTCTTAGCCAGTACCACAAACCCTTTGTTATGCGGTATTTACTTACACAGGTCACTAATTGGGATAGCTGTGTGACTAAGAGCAGGGTTCACGAAAGTCGCTTTTCCATTAGAGACAAAACTTCGCTTTTACCAAAGTTTCAGTAAGTGGGAAAGGTTAACTCCGGTAGTTAATCTGCAAGCGAACTTTCAGTGAAAACAGGATTTAAAAACGAAGCTTTGGTACTCACCAAAACTTCGTTGTAGTAGTGGGAACAATAGCATAGTCGACGGGCTCTCAATAGACAGACTTAAATAAATAAAAGAAGGCATTATACATGATGAAGAATGACACTGATCATTTTCATAAACACTCAGGATATCAATTTTCAGTTAGCCACGAACCCACTAGACTCAATATTCATTTAAGAGTACGAATGAACTGCGTCGTCTGGTATCTTAGCGATAACTTCCATATCGCAGTCTAGTCGGAAAAGTAAGCAAGATTTCAGCGAAGTTTTGGTAAATCGAAATTCCCCTAATGGGAAAGTGCCTAAAGAACCACTTTCACTGACCTTCCATGTTAATGTCAAAAGGCCTATTTTGTGTGAATGGCACCCATGATTTACAACCACTATGTGGACTAATTACCCCCTGCTAGCCCAAAATGTCAGTTTCATTTCAAGTGAAATCTGTAGGCTAGTCTTCAAGCTGACTGATGTCAAGTCAGACATCGTCCTGGTTAATTCATATTGAATTTGCTGAATTACGTGCTACTACTTTGTGTTTTAGGGACAACATCGGTTTCCCAGTGGTTGAATGTGAAGAGAACGGTGACTTTGTTCTCACAAAGCCCCATAATACAGGCGGCCTTGTTTCTGTGGCAGCGGCATCAGAACAACTTACTTATGAAATAGGAGATCCTGAAAATTACGTGCTACCCGACGTCGTCTGTGACTTCAGTGATGTGAGAATATCTGCTGTTGAAGGTATTATGAATCTCCAGAAGTTTTGCCATAGTATAGTCAACGAGACGATGTTTTGGTAAATTGCGGTCAGTATAAACAGTTAACTTCGGTCCTGGATCGAAGTTAGCTGTGGTAGTTAACTTTGCAGTAAGCGGGTGGATGTAAAAGCCTAGCATCAACACTGTGGTGTGGTATGAATGGTCAACTTAAGTCTCATTGAAGTTATCGCCAGGGGCCACTGCTATTGTCAACAATTAAAGGGCAGTGTAGTTGCTATTATTTGCTAATGGTTTGCTCGAATAATCACACATTGAATTAGAAATAAGTTTTATGTTAATCATCACACGTAAATACTCACAAATTATCACATTTTAATGTGATAATTTTTTTTTTAAAAAATCTTAGTGCACATGGAATGTATCAGCACTACCTGAAGTTATGTCATCACCTACTGTTTACTAACAGTGTGGTTTACTACCAAAGCTAGTATGAATGGTTCAATTAACTTGTTCTCAGTTTACATTGATGCTATGCTGATACCTGAGTTAATTTAGTATGAAAGAGCCTCTGAATAAATGCCAAACTGCAAAACACTGTTGACAAAGAAAGGAAAATAAGAATGTCACGGGGGTGAGAAACAACATGACCGCCGGTCCTCTAAATCGGAATGACCAACCCAAAACAGGACGTCCGTGGATCAAATGGGACCGTCGCACCAGAAAATGGAACTGACGCACCTAAAAACATGACCGCCCCACCAGAAAACGGGACCGCCGGGGACTGAACATGGCCCCCGAACAATATGTAGTTATCATTGTCTTGATACTGCTTGTGATTACGTAACCGGTCAGCTGTGTAAAGACTGGCCAAAATAAAGCTGGTAGCACTGCGTTATGGAGCTCCGTTACATCCCCGAAATTTCCCACAGCCCAGGTATAGTTCTGCTCGTCACCTCGTCGTGAAACTTATATCAACATGTAGAGCTAGTGAGCGGAGCAGGTGCATGCAAAATCTAGGAGTCAATCAACACTTACCTTGCAGGTTGCAGCCGCTTAAGTGAAAAACAATCTAATGAACGTCATTTTTTTTGCCTAATGTAACGAAAGAGTCTATCGCGCTCGTGTCATGATCACGCGACATGTCCTAAAATTTTGCGACATCTTTCGGAAGATGATGACTCAACTTTGCAGCAGCACGATTTGTTCTGAAATTCGATTTGCTGGTATTAAAATACTAAAAACTTATGACAATAATTTGTTGTGCCATGTGCGCAACCTCGTAGAAGAGAAGAAGAGCTGACTGAACGGTAAAAAAATTATGGAACTGGTCAATGTAAGCCGACCTGAAAGAACGCATCTCAATTTTAGCAGCAGAGTAACGACAGAACGACAATTTTTCCCGGCGAGCGCCGATATATAATTTAGTTTACTCTAGGAAGAGTGTCGTTAATAACACTAATTCGGTGAAGATTTTATATGTTCAGTGTTTTATCCACATCACCGCCAAGCTGTATATTTAGTTACTGCTTTGCCGCACAAAGGCTAGTTATGATGCTTCATCCGAGAACCAGAACACCCGTTTTTTTTCTTGACTAAAACGTCAAATTGGAGAAAACGATTTTCATTTTGTTGTAAAACTTACGCTGTGGATAAAGTTATAATTATTTAGCTCAAAAGCTTGCAACCTGGTTGGTTTGTGGTTAAAACTCAAAAGCGCCACGTGTTACAAAGCGAAGTGTCCTGTAGCGCACAAAAGATTTCGTTGTATTAATCGGCACAAGACCTGCATATGCATACGTATATAGCTCCATTGTATGATCTGTGTAGGCCTACCCGTAGTAAATCTTAACTTGTTTGTCACTGCGGTTTCAATCCCCGGCGGTCATGTTCAGTCCCCGGCGGTCCTGTTTTCTGGTTTTTCTGGTGGGGCGGTCATGTTTTTAGGTGCGTCAGTCCCATTTTCTGGTGCGACGGTCCCATTTGATCCCCAGATGTCCTGTTTTGGGTGAGTCGGTCTGATTTAAGAGGACCAGCGGTCATGTTGTTTCTCACTCGTGAATATTGTCCCATTCGTGTTGAATCAGTCGAGTGCAATACAGCCATGTTATATTTGTTTTCCGTATTCACCTTCCGCACTACTTCAACTGTGCGTGTGGAAAGTTCAAAAGACAGGTCAATATTGACTCGACATTGTTATTCGGTTCGATCATCAAACTTTCTAAAAATAGTTTAAAGTAATACAATTGCAGCACCATAAATAAGACTCAACATGTAGTCGGGTCCCAAACGTAACATCTGGATCAAAACTGATAATTATGTGACACTTCTGTCTCAGTTTTCGATTGCTAAATATACTATCATCTGCAACTCAGGCTCCGATTCGTCAGTAACTACAACATCAAATATTGTTGTTATTTAAGTATTTTCAGGAAATGTTTCAAGTTCAATGCACAATTACCGTCATTTTCATCTTTTTATCATTCTTCAACTAATAAATTGGTACATTTAAAATTGCTTCTTTTACTATAATAGAACACTTGCAACCTAATGCACAAGCAGATAGGATGCGGTCTGCCACTTGAACAGTCTGTGAGAAGTATTTCAAAAATCTGCCAAAATAGTGAACGAAACTAAGTTAGGAATTCGAAGCGTATGGGATAAATACAAAACGTACCTCGATTGGCGTAGATGAAGTAAGAGTCCATGAGACATAATGTGTGAAATAATGTCTCGTGGAGTATTACTTCATCTACGCCACTCTCGGTACATTTTGTGTATTCATATGACTTGGCAATTTCAAATGTTTTATTTTTTTGAATTCTAGAATGAAACACTGGATTTCTAGTTGTTACAATTTTTTACTTTTCTTGAAATCTGTTTACGGTAAAGCTGCTTCAATATGGTAGACAAGGAAACTTTCATTTTGTCAAATTTCTTAACAAAAATTGTGCTTTCATGAAAATTACTTTGACTTTAGCATAATTCTTTCAGTACAGCTGTCAGCAAACAACACTTGGTATGTTTTATCATTGCAGTGCTGTAGCAAGCATCTGAAAAATTGTCCTGAAAAATTCCAATTTTATTATTTGTGTCCCAAGATTTTTTGTAGTAATATGCCTATTCTCAAGTTAAACGATTTCACCTCCTTGAACTCTATAGGTGGTGAACCACTAAGTATTGTGGCATAATACCTAGAGCACCATCTGTAATTCTGGTGTCACATCCTGCCTAATGTAGCTGGGCTTGGTTTTATCGAAGGTTCCAAAGCCAGATGGTAGTAGGCATGTTATTGCGAAACCGAGGCTACATTTTTGTTAGAACAAAATGTTACAATTGTGGTCATAATTTACATTCAAGTGGAAAATCCACTTTGAGTTTACGAACAATCACAATGAATTGCTTGTAATAAAAATTCCACTTTGAATCATCTTAGCTTGTAATATTTCAATAATTTAGGACATAGTATGATGGAGAGATGAAATTACATTTTCTCATTTTTTGTTAATGATTCATAGGTACAAAAATGATAAGTTACCATAGTCAAGCTTTGTACCATAGTTACCAACAAGGAATGTATTAAAAAAAAACTCTGGCCAATGTTAGAACCACTTGAAAAAAAAAGAAAAAAGTGCAGATTTTGTTATAATGAAATTGTTTGTTACTTGATAGCTTGATGATAAATTGTCACTAATATGTTGCTTCAGGTCGCGACCATGCTGTGAAAGTCACAGGTGCCAAAGGAAAGCCTTCCTCAGATACCTACAAGGTAAGATGACTAGCCAAACATTTGGGACATGTTGTTATTACATAGCTTACAAGTCTATTATGATAAGAAGTCATTCATGGTTATGACTGAAATAAAAATTCTTCAGTTTGCTGTTGTACAGTCTCTTGAATAGCTAAATAGCTAATAACATTTTGATTTAATGATTTTGATTTTTGGCTTCTTGCTAGGAGTACAAATTGTGGATTGGATTCCAATGATGGGCAAGGAAATTTTTTATTTCTGAATCACTTGTTTATTGGCAGACATGTTGCTTATGATAAACATCTGCAGACGCCAAAACAAGTTTCAATTAGCACTTCTATAAAACAATTCATAAGTATGAATAAGTGGAAATGAAAGGGAAAATAAGTATTGCTCATGGATATTCCTTTTGGCTGTAGGTGCAAAAAATGTAAGTTTCCACCAGGAAAAAGTTTCATTGAGCTGATTAGTAAGGTAATAGTCAGGTATAACATGCCTCCTCATTTTAAGAACCAGTTTTCTCCACTGAATAACAGGCATCAAACTGGTTCTCAAAATGTTGGCACGTCATATCTGACTTTTGCCTGTGTCTGTTTTATGACCCAGGTCAGTGCTACGTATGCGGATGGCTTCCGCGTGACAGGGGTTGTGTGCGTAGGTGGCCCTAAGTCTGTGGAAAAGGGGAAGAGAACTGCGGAGGCCATTTTCAAAAGGTATGTAATGTACAACTACATGAAATCACAATGCTTACGTGTAGCCATAGTACTGCAAAATTAGGCAACATTTTGAAACATAAACTTTTGTTTGATACTCGTCATAAATGCTTTACAAAGCTTTCCACTGACATGCTGATAACTAGTACTATAATACCAGAGTAATTGTTCTTAAAAAGTTATCCAGAGTGTCGAAGCTCACTGGCTCAGTAAATGATGCATTTAGAAAGTTACATCATTGCTTTTCAACAATCAATATGCAAGCTCTTCCAGCGATGTCTATGGGTCTGATTCTATCTTTTGTGATATACCAGTCAGTGCTTACTGTTGATGCCTTACGAGGATGAACGTAGCTATAATGCATTAAATTAGATTGCAGAAATTTCTCATGTTCCATTCATCAGTTTTTATCATCAATAACAATACTGTAAATTTGGTACCATAAAATGAAAATCACGTTTGTTTGATAAAGAAACCACAGTTCTATACCTTATTAATGACACAAGTAATTCTGTACTCGTCTGATATTCTGCAGTTTTCAATGGCTGGCTCCGGTGCAGCTGTAAACTGTAAAAACGTTAAACATTAAGTGTTATTTGATGCCTTATGAAAATACTGTATAAACAATATCTGACACTTTATTTTTGTTGAGAATTTTATTAAAATTTCTTCTGTCTGCCACACTACACGTAAAGTAGTACATTACTGTTGTTCTTTGGAAGCACAAGAGTTGAACTTTGACTTGGAGATAACTGCTGTTGTAGATCTCGTCGCATGTTCAAGCAACTTGGATTGGAAGATTTCACAAAGACCAATGTTCAGGTGTTTGGCGCTGAAGAATCGTACCCGGAGTTTGCACGGAATAGCGCTGTAAGTTGATTGGAAGTCTACAAGCAACGTGGCTGTGGTTTTAAAGCAACTTCTTCCTCTTCATATTCATGGCCAATGGTTAGTTAAAATAAACAACATAAACTGTTAAACTGGACAGTGCCAAATGTTGACAAAGTTTTGACACGTAAAAGGCAAATTAGTATGGCTCACAATAGCCTGAATAATTGTTTTTTTGGTCACAGATGTAAGGGTAGGCACCCCCTTAAACCCCACTCTGTAACAACTCTGTTACAGTAACTGATTGTGGTAAAGTTATTACGCCCTACTCCTTTCTAATACTAACCAGAGTGTGATACAATGGTGGCAAATTGTGCTAACGGTAACCAACCTAATAAAGCCTAAGGAGCATCTAGCTGTTTTTCCGCACTCGCTGCGGGTAAATTTGAGAGCCAGTTCTGTGCACGTTGTCTGATTACACACCCAGCATGAGAAAGCCATAAACCATATTGCTAGGTTGGGCTCTGCTTAGCTGGACAATTGGTTTCTGTGAAAATGAATATTACTTTTGTGACACACTAGTCAGAAGGATGCATCAACTGTGTTACAGAACATGTTAAATGTACACTTATTGCCTAATTTGTTCATGTTCTTGATTCTTGTCTATGTAAAATGCACTGTGAATATTTGTTCTTCTGGCTTGGTAGCAATACACTCGATGTGCGCACTTTTAAAGGCTATCAAGATATTATGCATATTATGTGTCTGTCAAGAAGTATTTTTTGATCTAAAAATTAAATATCAGCAACTCCCACAATTCTTTGCCAAAAATGGACGTAGAATTTAAAAAACATGATTAACCGTTTCATACTTATTCAAAGCACACATTCAATGTCTCAACATGAAGATTTAAATATGTGTGAACGTGTGGGCGTGTAGTTATAGCATTTTCCAAACATTTTGGGCACTATAATTTTATGTGTACCGCCTCTTTGGAAGCCATGGGCCTCAAATTAAAATTCATCTAAGAGTTTGAATTTGAAATCTTGAGCTGGAACTGGAATTTTTAGCTTGTCATCAAGACCGAACTTTGATCAAACACTTCTATGGATGAATTAGAAAATTTTGAATATATGGAAATTAATTTAAAGTTTAAGATTATTACGGGTCTAGCCATCATTTTTCTGTACAGTTGCTGGCTGAGGATGGTACCCATGCCATCAGGGAGGCTGTGTTATGGATGTCAGCACACCATCGGCAGAAGAAGGCTCTGGAAGTTCTAGCATCAGAATTAGCACCAGCAGGAACAGGCATGGGTAAGTGTTTGGACAGGGTGCAGTCGTGGGGAGGGTGCAGTAATGAAGAGGGTGNGTGTAGTTATAGCATTTTCCAAACATTTTGGGCACTATAATTTTATGTGTACCGCCTCTTTGGAAGCCATGGGCCTCAAATTAAAATTCATCTAAGAGTTTGAATTTGAAATCTTGAGCTGGAACTGGAATTTTTAGCTTGTCATCAAGACCGAACTTTGATCAAACACTTCTATGGATGAATTAGAAAATTTTGAATATATGGAAATTAATTTAAAGTTTAAGATTATTACGGGTCTAGCCATCATTTTTCTGTACAGTTGCTGGCTGAGGATGGTACCCATGCCATCAGGGAGGCTGTGTTATGGATGTCAGCACACCATCGGCAGAAGAAGGCTCTGGAAGTTCTAGCATCAGAATTAGCACCAGCAGGAACAGGCATGGGTAAGTGTTTGGACAGGGTGCAGTCGTGGGGAGGGTGCAGTCATGGGGAGGGTGCAGTCATGGGCAGGGTGCAGTCATGGACAGGGTGCTGTCATGGGCAGGGTGCAGTCATGGACAGGGTGCATTCATGGGCAGGGCAGAGAGTATGAATGGATTTAGAGGTCACACCTTATAATCCAAGGGCTGAACGCTTAAAGCGGCTGTAAACCCACGTTCTGTCCAAGAAGCAAACTTTTAATTTAGACCATGACTTGCCACTATAAAATTGGTCTTGCCTTTTCCTTCCTTCAGTGAGAAGTGATTTCTAGGTTTGTAAGTAACTGACAGGTCACTATTTCTTGAGACGATGCTTGGTGCATAAAATGACCCACCGTGACATGCCCACTTATATATCCTGTTGTCCAGCCGTAACGAACTCTCAGTTCTATTGAAGCCCTGATATTATCTCCAATTTGACTAACAAAAGGAAAAACGTGAAATTATGTCATAATCATGGCAAGTGGTCTAAATTGAAAGTTGTTTCTTTTTGTGATGGAAGACAGGTTTATAACCATTTTATTTTCAAATTTCAAATCCTCGATTTCTGAAACCTTGTCTTTAAATCCTGTTGCCTTTTGCGGTACATCAGGCGTGTTTAGGCCACAAGGCCGGGCCTATTACACTAATCACCTGATTATGACTCATGGGGACACTACATCATCGGATTCCTCAAAGGTGGAGCCTCTAAATCCAAAGGTCAGACTTTTAAATTGAGAAGTCAAATCTCTAAATCGAAAGATTGGATGACTAATTCTAAAGGCTGAACCTTTAGTTCATAATTCCAGACCTCTAAATCCAAAGGTCAGACTTTTGAATTGAGAACTCAAACCTCTAAATCTAAAGATTGGATGACTAATTCTAAAGGCTGAACCTCTAGTTCATAATTCCAGACCTCTAAATCCAAAGATCGGATGGCTGTGTAAGATATTGACAGAACTGTTTTGGGTTGAAATAGCCAAAACCAGATTTGTTAGCACAGTTTTGAATCTGTTTCCAATTAATTATTTCATTCTGGTTGACAACAGATTTTGAATCACTTTTTCATTTACAGCTCCTGGCTTCACAGCTCTTGTTGGTGGTAGACCACGTGTGTAAGTATTCAATAAGATTCTGTTCTATTCATTTTCCATACCGTTCCTGTACATTGCTGGTAAATTTCAGAGCAAGTTTCGTGCATTTCATTATCCATATTGTATCACAGGTGTCATGAACTATTGCTAGGTTGTTGTCGTCTTACCAGGAAACTTAAGGGTAATTGTTTTTTGCTGAGACAGGGCTTACTATTATAACTTTCCCATAGATTATTATGTACTCAAAGGCATCCGAAATGGAAAAAGTTACATGACGTGTGAGGTATGGTTTGGCGTCTTTCTTCGACCATCAATTCAAAAACTTGCTGCGGTTGACCCCTATTTCAAAATAAAAATCTGCCATTTTAATTACATCAACTTGTTTATGTAATTAGTTTTATGACATGCCAGTCAGCAGAATTGCGTGCGCATATTGCCGTTGTGTGCCAATCTTGACCTTTCTCTTTGTAAAGTACGGCTTGGTAGCAATATGACCTCAAAAACTATCGGAACTCGGACCAAATGAGTGGCTTGATGTTCACTAGGTGGTGCTGATGAATGAAGAAAGGTCCCTCTTAATATTTGAATAGATTGCAATCAGAAAATGGTTCAACATGCAGACATGTGTGGACTAAGGGAGTCACGTGACTACCCTAATGGATGCATTTCTAGGGGTAGGTCTCATTTGACACTACTGCCACATAGTGAATTTTGAGTCGCCCATTAGATTCCAAAATATGCTTATTCAAAACTACACTATTTTTTCAGGAGACAAAATTTACCAAATAACTTAGAAATTTAAATTATGAATTTCTAGACATAAAGTATGACTTTAATCTACCTCAACAGGTCTGGTCTTGATCTGTTGTTTCCTCTTTGGACCACTTGAATGTCTGCATTCTCATAACCACAGGCCTTGTGTTGTAATTGACGATTTCCTGACACTGAACTAGGCAGTTCAATGGAGATCTGATATCTGTGTTGTTCCATGTTGCATGATCATGTAAACTGACTTAGGTTGTTTGGCCAATTCAGAATTATTTCATTGACTAGTTGATTGTGAAGTGATTTGAAGATGCACTGAAATGTTATTGCTAAGACTACCATACATGAAGCAACAGATTGTGTAATAGAAAATTAATGTAATTTTTGCATGGTCTTTTGTAGACTTGCAACAACTGACTATAAAAAACTTTCAGTGAATAAACTACGATTTTCATGTTATTTAAAATGAAATAGTGTTGACTACTCTTTTCTTGTTCGTTCATTCGGGTTCCTATTTTATGCAGAGTTTGAATAATTGTATTATTTATTTACTTGTTATCACAAGGTTTGAAAACCAACCTATTCATTTCTTGCTTTCACTATTTTCTAATCGCTGAATGCTGACCGTTCATGAGTGAACTGTGTCACTAAGTACTTTCAGTCCTTTTCAATATGACTAAGGTCACCAGGAAGACAGCACTTATTTTTTTTCTCTCAAATTAGTACCCAGCATTGTTAACAGTTAGTGCATTGAATCTTTTGCCAAGTATGACTATCATGGGGGACTTTGCCAAAGCATTGGTGGTCATTTTCGTAATTATTTTCATCTTTCTCATGTTTCCTCGTTTTGCAACAGGTCTGTAGCAGGTAAGAGAAGTAATTTTACAGATGACCACATAAAATTATATTCTGTTTAGTTGTCTCAAAAAACAAATTCAAGTCGCATAACCCTTCAACATTGGTGACGACATTCTCTTTACAATGATAGGACTTAACAATCAATTGAAGTGTTAATTTATATTCTGGACATAAGGACATGGGCTCAAAGTTTAAAGTAGCAAATACTCAAATTTGTATCTTGTTACGAAAACACTGAGAGCATTTATGACTCAAAAATCCTTCAGAAATCACTGGGCATCCTTTCAAAATGTAACTGTACTGACAGCAAACCCCTGAAACTGGTGCTGTCAGATCAAAGATGTTTTTGAGTCCAGACTTACAGATTTGGTTAAATTTATGTTTAAAGGGACAGCATTTATTTTACAGCTGAAAAACACATTTTTGGAATTATTCTTGGATTAGATAGACATCTTAAAGTTATTAGCTTTAAAACAACAAAGTCCATTCTGTTTTTGTGATTTTACAAATAGCCAATTCTCGATGTTGATTCATTGAAGTCAAGGCTAGTAACATTTAGTTAAAGACATGTAAAATACTTTGCCATTTATCAAGCGGGGTTCAGCAGAGTGTCAGACCATGCTTGGCAATGGTTACATGTTTGTCTCCACGCTGAGACTGATCTCAGAAAATCTATTTTCTCATCAATTATGTTAAAAGGAGTAATGTTGAAGCTTTAATTAGTGTTTTCCGAGTTCATTCGTAACAGTATGTTTGTGTTTATTTCAGGTCTCCCGTTTTGAAGCTGTTTTCATTTCTGTATCCAAAGGATGATATCAAGGTAAATGTTATGTTTTTGACGGTTAAACTGATTTTAAGATCAAGATACCCGAGACAGTGGATAGGGAACAATTTGGTAGGAAAACTAATTGATGTAGAAACATGTTACACACTCTCAAATCATTTGTTTGGGTTTCAGCGTTGTTGTTCTTGAACAGTCGCCCTTGAGAAGGAGCTGATACTTAGAATATGACACTATTTTTCAATTAGGTCAAAAAAGCAAAATTAGTTCTGTTCTTTATCCTTATTTATGACTTGCGCTCACCAATTAAAAACCACCCGACCAAATCAATTTCAGCCAAGGTTTTGTGCTCTTGCTTGAAAGGCCCCTCAGTGGCATGTAAGAAAGATTTGAAATACGTGATTTGCCAAGCGATGAGTAAACAAACACATACTGCCTCCTTTTTGCTTATCTCAAATGGACTTTCTTTTTGAAAAAGTGAGCAACAAAAATATTCCGCGCCGCCAACTCTTATTTTCAAAATTTCATTTCAAGAAAATTGTGATTGTGTCTGGTCATCCTTTGATATTGCATCATAAACATGTTAAACGTTTCACCCAGAAATGCAAATGGAGTCTTATGGTGATAAGAGCTAAAGATGTAATACGGCATTAGCTGAAACTGACCCATTGTTTGCAAAAAGATAATCAGCCTTTGAAAAATGGGAAAATGACCATTTTTGTAATTATTTTTGTGCGAAATAAGTGAAGAATTGTCTTAAGAAGTATTCAACACTAGCATTGCAATACCTTGTAATCACCTGCATTTTGCATGTTATTTTTACTTGGCAGCGATAGGTATCATGTCACTGGGAGACCTACGATGTCTCGGGGGTTACCATATTTTCTGGTTGCCAAGCGTAGGCAGCACCCCATAAAAAGGCACGCTGTCACTGATTTTTGTTTTCAGTTAGACTTAGTTCTTGTTGCAACTACCGTAACATCATATGCTGAGGGTGTTGGTCCACATAATGTCAATTACAGGTTGATATCCATATGAATGGTGAAAAGGTTGAGACATTCCATCCGTCGATGGTGCTAACAAAATCTACTGCTCCCATGGATGTACAACATACCGACTTCAGTGGTGAAGAGGTGTCTTCAACCAGCGTGGGTCTGAAGTTTGTGCACCACAAAGATGAACACGTGATGAAGTTTAGGTATGCTCCTCTATGAAGTCATGTCATATCAGTTACCACATGCTTGATTGCGTTTAATTGTTATTATATAAGTTCTGCAAAATGGGCTGTCAGTGGTACATATTAGTCAAATACCCCAAAGCACCCTCTCGTGGAACGTGTCCTTTCAAGTACGTTTTCATTGAAGCAGACACAGCGTTTGATTTATACTATTGCAAACTTGTGACTCCTTAGCACTGTTGGAGCCTGAAGGTCACTCCGCTATATGCAGTCTCAAATTCTGGTGGACAAAATAAGGTTGAGTTTATGAGGACTTTTATTTTTTTATCCGTGGAAAGATTGTGACATTTTGTTTTTCACTAATCATCCATGTGAGCACTTTCTATTGAAACAGTCCAAGTTGGATGGCTTGAAAACTTCAAAAATGCTGCTTTGAACCTCCTCCATCCAAATCACACATGAACTATAGGTGGCTCTGAAGTTCATCCACAGACTCTTCAAAAACCATTTAGAAATATGTCACCTCGGAGAAACTTCCTCTTTTATCTTCCTTCTTGTCAAAGTTGATGCAGGGATTATGGACAGCGTTTTGCATGTGAGCATTCTTGCAAAATAAGCAATCGCCCTCTAGTTTGCTCAAAGACAAAATGCAGTCTGTATTATTGTGTGCAAATTGGAGATAACACTTTTTCAGTCAGGCCAAAAAGCAAAGTTGGTTATGGTCTGTGAGCCAACTTGTTTCAAATCTGCTCTATTTAAAGGAAAAAGTGCCCACATGCATCATTTTCAGCCAAAGTCGCCAACTTTTTTGAAAATCCCCACAAATTCACGGAGCAACAACCCTAGAAAAATGGCAAATTTGGCAAACTTCGGGACATCTTATCTCTGACATAAATAGCTGACCGCATTCACGTGTCTTTCACTTACTATACTTTATGCACTGTTCTCCAAAACACTGTTAGGAATTGATTTTAAGATATTCCACTTTTGCATTAGGGCTATCGAAAAATAGAGATTCTCCTGTAATTACTGCTGCCGTGGCGGTGCTGCTTTATTCTTGGTGGGATTTTTCCGTTATCAACTTAGTAAGTAATGACTGCTGCTGTTCTGGAACTGCTTCCTTCACAGCAGGGCAAATCTCTTGTATGTTTTTAGGTTGGGGGAGCTGGCGTACACGCGCAGCGGTGACAAAGGCAACAGCGTCAACATAGGTGTTGTTGCCCGGGACCCTCGCTTTATGCCGTACTTACGGCAGGCACTAACCGTCGAGGCTATTGATAGCTTTTTGGGTCATCTGTTCGAGGACAGGAGTGGTGATGTTAATGAAAGAATACAAAGGTACATTATTGGTGAAAATACCATGAAATAGAGAAGCGCTCTGACACACACATCTGCAGCTGTGACTTCATCTTTACTCGGTTTTCCATGGTTGATTTCTCACTTACTGTGGGATTTCTCCTTTGGTTGACTCTCTCAGCAACAAGTAGTCACAATCTTACCACAATAATGGTTTTTATGTTTTTTGTTTCTTTGTAATTTTTCATCGTCTGCATAGCAATTAAAAGTTTGTAACCAACAACTTAGCATGGGTTGGTTTTTTCGAAGGGCTACAAATGGGCCTTCAGCAGCTAAAGAAACTCAGATGAATATACATGAAAGTACTAGTGACTGAGATAATTTCTGTAAATCGCTTCACTCAGATGAAGAATGATACCTGAGCTAGTGAAGCACTGACAGTTAGGTAGGGATCAAGACAATACTCGGTTCATATAATGACACGCCGTGACAAGTCAATTTATGCAGCGTGATTTCAGCAATAATGAATTGTCACATGGGTTTTTATCGAGTTTGTTTCATGAAAAGTGACTTAAGACAGAAATTTGGTCTTACGTTCCACGCTACTATTTTTGAAAAATAAATCTCACTCGTGTGAAAGTCTAAATTCTCTGAGATTATACAATGGAACTACTAGTTACTGAAATAATTTCTTATTTCTAGTGTGTGATGCGCTCATAATTACATGACTAAACTTTTTCAGCAATTGTGAAGTTGGAGCCTAAGGGCAAATTTCTGACTTCTATGTCTTGAGTCACTTTTATGAAACAGACCCTAGTAATCATCTCTCATCTGTGTAGAGTGCCTCGCTTGTGCATGTATTTATGGGAGGACCAACTTGTGAATTTATTAGCTCTTGGTGAGCACAGTTTAAAATATACCCTGACAAAATTAAGTCATCACGATTCATTGGCTGACAACATTTGATGAAGGTTGAGCGTTTGTGATACTGTAGTTACCTTTTTGAAATGTGGAAACATGTCTATTGGAGTCATTAATTTTATTCTAAGTTGAAGAATTTTTACTGTAACCTATTACAGGTATGAGTTGCCTGGAATACACGCCTTCAATTTTGTTCTAAAGAATGCCCTTGGGGGCGGAGGCATTGCCTCGTTACGAAGTGACCCTCAGGTAAGCAATGCAGTCCCATTGAATCAAATTTTCACGATCAACCTTTTGGTTATTAATAAATAAAATTCGACTGAGAATGTTTAAAATGACAGTTCTTTTTCATATCAGTGGACATGTTGATTTTTGTTGCTGGAAAGATATGTCAATGAATGATTGGCTGCACTTCATCTATTAAAACGATTTCATTTTTATGCGTTTTTAGGGCAAAGCAGTCGGCCAAATTCTACTGGACCTTCACGTCAAGGGTGTGCCATACGAACTGTATTTAGCAATAAAAGATGGAAATTAAGGCAATGGAGGCCGGGAAGTGGGAAGACGCGTTACGCGCTGTTCTTCTCTTCACTGCAGCATGTCTTCAAAGGAGCCCCAAGTTTTTCCAACCAGTCGTTTTCAGAAGTGATTTTATTTTTGTGCCGCAACGTGTGTGGCTGTAATGTGAGGACATGTGATTATTCTTTTTGTTTTGATTTTGCACATGTCTATTGAATTATTCAAGTTCTGAACAGTCCCATGCTGTTGTAGCAGAGCACCACAATGCAACTCATGTGTCAAGCTCTTGTCCTGCTGCTTCACATGCAAATGCTCCAGCCACTGTCTCACAATCTAATTATTATGTAGTTCATCATTGTAATGCAGTTTTTGTTATCGCATTGTGAGTTACAATGTTGACACCATGAAATTTACAAAGAGGCAAGTATCACTGATTAATGTGTTGTTAATATTTTGAAAAGTAGGTCAGCCATGCAAAGTATTTGTCTACCTCCATGACCAAAGAGTTCAAGGTGATTTAACACCATCTTGTCGCCCACGGATGGAGCTGTATTCGATGTTAAGACTCATGGATTTATTGTGCTGTATTCAATGTTAAACCTCATGGGTGTATTATGCTTGACACATATTTCATTTCATTAAACTGGTTTAGGTTTTCCTTTAGTGTTAAGTTACACTGGGATTTTTGGGCCTCTCAAAAGGGTGTATTCTGGGATTATCGTCAGCATACTGGGTCTGATGTGATCTCCCAAAATCTAGTTACAGTATACACTTCAGCTGTTGATGCGACATGTTCTGCCATCGTTTAAACACCCATACCAAGTCTGGTTTTGCCTGCAAGAATACGATTCATTCTGCTACAATTTAAAAGTTCTTTTAAAGATACGCTTTCCATTTCATTTTTGTTTGAAGTTTATATACAAATTGTAGTGCAAAGTCTTGCCGTCACAGTGTCTAATCGCTGAGCTCAGAGTTAACCTTAACTCACACTTGAAACTTACTCAGTCGTGCCGCATGATTCGAGTACAAGTTTTCTTGAAGTGTATAATTCAATTGGTCAATTTTTAATCCGGTTTCGAGAACAGATTCTTGACCCAGATACTTGATCCAGATGATTTTCTTTTTGATACAAAATTCCAAAGGCTTCGGAATTGTTCTTACAAAATGGTTGCCACAATGGAATGTTAAATGAATTTAGTGAAAAAAAGAGCTGTCAAAGTAAACTTGATTTGTTTTTGTTTGAAGTTTGCAATTTTCACTTGATCTAGTTATTGCATATATTAGTTTCCAGTGATCCAGGTAGGATTGTGCAATCAGCTGGACAAGTTTGATTCATTGCATGGTGTCAAAGCATAATTGAATGAACCAGGGCAAGTGCTGCTCAATTATGGGCAGTGTTTTTTCTTCAGTGTTTAACTTCTATGCACGTGATCCTTGGTTGTGATGAATATCTATAAATCTAATTAATACATGTATGCTGAAAATGTTATTTTGCATTGCTCGTGTGTTTTTGAAGGCTATTTTTGTACATCATGTACCAAGGATGATTGTGAAACGGAATGTGGGTAGTCAGTTTTGCTTTTCAGCTCTATGATGACAGAGGTTTATGAAATCAATTTGGATGAATGTTTTGTGTTTGGATTTTCTTGTGTGTGCGAAAACGGCTATTTTCTTGATTCTCTCACTTAGTTACTCAGTCACTCACCTCAACATTCATTTGTGTTGATTATTGACAATCATGATTTGTATTGGTAAGTTTCATGTAATTTTAATGCTCCAACTGGAACTTGATGTCTATTTGTACCCTGCAACTTGGTGTCTATGTGTACCCTGCAACTTGGTGTCTATGTGTACTCTGGAACTTGGTGTCTATGTGTACCCTGCAACTTGGTGTCTATGTGTACCTTGCAACTTGGTGTCTATGTGTACCCTGCAACTTGGTGTC
>NMRA01000387.1:84939-119657 GCA_002633005.1 Phoronis australis | reverse complement strand
TCTGTCTACAAATTTGTTTACGCCATTCGTACCCGGCTCTGTTTGACTCATTTTGATTCCCAATAGGGGGTCTGAACTTCATAGAACTGATTGTTAGGGACAGCATGTTAAATATCAATCACGGATGTAATTCGAGGATCTCCCTTAGGCCAACTTACTAACGTAGATCAAAGTGCATCCCGATCTTTCTGACAGAGGAGGCAGTGTGTCCTAGTGGGATAGGTGTCCGTTTCCTTTACTCAAGTTCGTGAATCGACTCGGAGTCACACTGCTAGGCCCTTGAATCAGGGGGCCGTTCAAGAAAACTGACTTAGCTAAGAGTAATCTTAATTTTCAAACAATTTTAAGATAAAACTTAAATTTGTCTCAAGTCCATTTCAAGAAAG
The DNA here is from genome assembly GCA_002633005.1 of Phoronis australis. Classification (NCBI taxonomy): domain Eukaryota; kingdom Metazoa; phylum Phoronida; family Phoronidae; genus Phoronis; species Phoronis australis. Next base: position 119,271 of record NMRA01000387.1, on the reverse strand, counting down.
AGATCTTAGGGTTGACTTGATTTTTTTTACTTTAGTTTTGTCTAAATTTTGATTTTCTTACCAGATGTGGAAGTTTCAAAGTTTGGAAATCTTTGACTTAAGTAAAAATGAGCTTAAGTCAGTTTCTTGGAACGGACCCCTGGTCTCCAGCGTCTTAGCTCGGTTTTAACAATGTCACTAAGGCAGCTAGGTGTTCAGAGCAGTGGGCCTATGCACATGCGCGGCCTGCAATTACTTTTTAAATTCCTTGCTATTGACTGTTCCCAGACACACACATATATATAGTTATTTTCGTCCCTTTCATTGGCTGAGCTTATCATTATTTTCAGCAAAAGAGCAAAAAATACCACGCTTATGTAGTGCCATTCAAATCACTTGGCTACACTCCAACTCATTTCAGTCGGTTAAAAACTTTACGAAACGAAATTTGACGCAGCCGACCTTGATTTCACCGAAGTCTGGCAGACAAAGCGAGAATTGGTGAGAATTGAAATAAAATCTCTTAACATCGGGAATTATTGTTTAATTGCTCTGGCCAATGCTGATTACTTCACCATCTATCCCTTCCGACGCTCAGTTATGTTTTTTCAGCAGTAAAATCAATAACGTCCCTTGAACACTAACTTTTTGATGTAAATTTAGAAATTCAAGTCAGTCGTTCTCAATTAATTTGTAGCACAGGAAGTTAAACTACACTCAAAAACATTTTGGAAGTCTGTGCCACAGTTTTACCAGAAAGATCGGTATTACCTGGTCTGTTATGGTCACATAACAAGGTAATGTTACATTACCTTGGTAATGCCGGTTTGACAATATGGTCACATCAACTGGCAATGTCACATAACCAGGTCAGTAGTTTCATTGACAATTTTTCTTACGTGTTCGTGTCTATAGGCGCAGGTACTTAATTCAGATACATGCTTAGCATTAAACGTTGGTACGTAGACGAAAACTACATTTTCTCATAAAAGTTCCTGACCTAACAAATAAGTCCTTTTAATCAGGCTATCTCTTGGAACGGGTGGCCATACATCTTGTCGGCTCTAAGTGTTATGTTTCCAGTGGTACTTAACGCTTTTCAATGACATAGTCGAAAACCCTTCAGGTCACTGAAAACATTACTTGAAAATCATTAATTAGATAACCTTAAAATTGTATAGTAATAATATTAGCAATATCATACGCATGTCTGACACAACAGACCCTTTAATTGACAGGGCTACGCCGACTGAAATCGTTTAGGGCTAGGCGACTGACGGGCATCAACTGAGATCTATGGGACTGCAGTGGTGTCGGAGTTTTACGAAATAAAGTCCGCAAAACAGAAAAGCCGATACGTAGGCCTTCTACAGACCCATTGCAACATACACTGTGCTTCAAATTCACTGCCCTTACTCAGCAAGCTTCTACCAGCCTGCTCGGGAATTTTGTGTTTTAATGAGAAGTATGCCTAACACTGCTGGAGTCATTTTTGTTTTTGTTGGGCCTACGTCTGTTAACAAATTCGATTTTCGGTAAAACAACCGCGAAGCAGGGTACGCAGGTTGTAATCTGTGAACGGAATGTGTATTGCACACATAATGTCTTGGATTTATGAGATGGTATTTCTTGAACTGGAGAAGTTATTGAAGTTTATTGACAAACGGCGAGCCTTGTGTCACTTCTAGTTCAGTCATTGACCCCTCAGCATTGACCTTCTCGTGTGTGCCAGTAGCCTTTCTCTTCGTCTTCCTTATTCGTCAAACAAAGATGACGTCATCAACCGATTCAAGAGCTCTGTTTTACCAGTTTCAGTGGCGAGTCTTTTAGTAGCTGGTTATCGCTACTGCATTACATGTGAAGCACGTGCTCCCATTAGAATTTAGTCTTGTGTAACCAGCGCCACTCGCTGGTACGCACCCCAGTTCTGAGAAACTGAACAGGATACTCCTCTGTCAAAACATGTTGACTTCACCTGGCCTATGTGGCCTGGTTGACGGCGGGCCCGGCAGACGGTAAACATCAACATATTTATTTCCTCATAGCGCGCCGGGATATAAATTTGTCATGTCTCGTTGATGACTGGTCATTATCAAGTCTGTCCCGCGCACAGCAAGTAACGATATGAAGTGGATCATTTTGACTTTCACTTTGGTTGCGTTCTTGGTGGAACATTCCTATGCAACAGTCGACCATCGGCAGCAAAACTGCTCTGTTGTGCCATCTGCACCATGCTGTCATTGTGACTTGGGGCTATCCCGCGAATTGGTGGAACTAAGAGAAACAACGAAAAGTTTAACATCAATTGTGGAGAAGCTTCTAACCCAAAATACAGGTAAAGTTAAATCAAATGATTGAGTGAACGCAAATAGGTATCCATATAAAGATGTTCTCTCCGTTTATAGATAAGTATAAAAAGTTACAAAGGAAATTCTGGAAAAAGTCGCGGGACCTTTCGGAAACGAGTATTATTACCCGTATCATACAGGACAGCTCACCCCGATTCCGCAAAGTGATTGAAAAGATATAAATTGAGATTAAAAAGCTGAGAAAAATTTTCTACTATAAGTGTCGAATGTACCGTTTGGGAAGCTCCGGCGGCCGCCACACGGCTGCCTTTCTGACTGAAACTGTAAGTCAGAAAGGAATATCTCGACAGCAGAAGATATCACCGATGCAACTGTTGCCCTCAGTAGGGTCAAAAATGTGTCGAGGTATTGGATGCGTTGCAATATTTCCAGCATAAGAACGTGAACAAGCGTTTGTAAGGAAACTGATTTTATGTACGAAATGGAGGACTTTATTCTTACTATTAGTTGTAGTGTCGTACTGTGAATACAACTTGACTGGAGTACAGATGAATAGTTAATGTCGACAGTCAAAGGCCTCAGGTGTTTTTTAGCCCTAAAATGGATTAATCTCCTTTGAGCGACAGTACATGAACAAATGGGGCGTCGTTATTTCCGGCTTCGCGAAATGCTATGATTTTGTTAAGCTGTCAATTGCATCAAAATCCAGGGGCGGATCCAGGATTTTGAGTAAGGGGGGGGGGCAGGGCACAGGAATAACCAAAATTTCGGCAAACGCGCCCGCCCAGCCTAAAGCGTGGGGATGCAGCAGTCTTGAATTTTTGGACCTGTTGACTAAAAAAAACGGTATACGGGGTTTGTTCAGGCCTATGCATTGTTTATTCGACCCCCGAGCCCCCCTGGTTGCGCGCGTGTGCTAGTCAGCAATTCGCACCCGAACTCCCAAATGGTATCTGGTAGAATTTTAGGGGGGCCATGGCCCCTTGCCCCTCCCCTAAATCCGCCACTGAAATCCTTCAATAATCCAATGATATTTCTTAGCAGTAGGAAACGTAGGCGAATGTTTCCTTTTTAATGATAGTTTGGTAAATATGAGACATTCCACTTATTCTAAAAGGTGTTTTGAAACTTTTGTGATTGGTTTCATGACAGCGAAATTCAAACCGCAAAGAGCAAGTCACTCAATGCGTACATACAATGTGTCTGAATCGCTGTTGTGTGAGTATTATTACCAGTTTCTGGCATTATTACGTCGTATGGCTACTGAGCACAACAAGTGTTATTAGACTGGAAAAGCAAGAAAACAGGTCACTCGGATCTGCTGATATTTTCAGAGCTTAGGTTATCACAATTCTGCCTTGAGGAATTATCATTTCTATCAGTTTCCTTTTTACAGAAGTCGATGAAAAGGTTCGAAATAACTTCAATTTAATAAAAAATCAAATTTGTCACAAAGTGGTCGAAACACCTTCAAAAAGGTAACGATTCCCTTTTTAAGATTCGACTGTTGTCAGTTTGACTGCTATTCAATTGTTGTTTATGCACATTTTGCATGTCAAAAGAAATCTAATTCTTAGCGATATTGCATAATTTGTTAACAGAAGTCGCCTGCGTTTGTTCTCCCGATTCCTGCTACATGTAATGATAGTTTTGTTTCAGAAAAGAATGTTTATCCAGTTACTTACATCGACGGCGCCAGGTGGCGTCCTTTCTGGTGGTTCAAAGCAGGAACCTCCTGGCCTGGAACGGTCACAGATGTTTTACAAGGTAATGATAATTAATTTATAAAAGTGGTTAAATTTCTAAGAGTTTGGCTGGATCACGCAAGTGCTTGGGAGATATCACCATGCGTCACACGCACTCACGAGCTAGTGTTTTGCTATATCGTCGTGGGGATGGGCCTTTGAGGACAGCGTATGAACAGAATATTGAAATTTGACTGGGAAAATTGGCGCTATAGGAGATCGCACAGGAAAGTGAAATACGCAGTTTAGAGGCAGTTCATGTGAGTCTCCTTTGCGGATTCTTCCGGAATATCCAGAAAGGTTTCCTCAAATCTTCTAATATATTCGAATGTTCATTCTTTGTAATCATCGATGCGATAAACTTTCAGGATTTCGGAAAAAGAGACCAGAATGAACGGACCAAAATTTGTTTACAAACAGCAGCTCAAAGAAAAGAAATGAATTCGAATATATTGGGTTTCATAATGAATTGTTACAAAATACGTTAACACTCACTATTTTGTTATCCTTGATGTCAAGTGGAGATTGTTTTACTTAAAGTGGCATAGAACGTGAAAAACAGACTAAATCAATCAAATCACAGTATTCAAAGTCGTTCTCTGTCACTAAAACAGATGTCAAACTGTTCACCAAGTATTTTTCGTAAAGATTTTTGAATTTCTGTTGATGTCAAATCGTTTCTCCTTTACTTTCAAATTTCCAGAAAACGATCTGTCAACAGCTCGTCACTTCGTCAATTTTCTACCATGCGGCAAAGCATGTCTCCTTATTTGTTATATCAAGATATAGACGTAGCACATGCCCTTTATATGGAACATGTTATCTTTGGTTTTCATGGTATGCAAACAATAACTATTTCAAACAGCAAATGGGTCGATTTTTTGAGCGCATGGAGAATTTGGTCACTGTATTGAAATGAAAAAGTTTTTATTTCGTCTGTGTTTCAAAAATAGTGAATCTGGCGATTTTTTCTAGAACTTCTTCCAATATTCAACTCTCACGTTAGCATCCCCTAGATGAGATTCGCCACGATCTTTTTAATAGGTATTTTTTACGAGTTTTCGCGTTCCATGTCTCTTTAAGTAATTGAACTAACTAACATCGTTCAACATGTTAATACATTCTTTAAATTTGCAGATGAATATGGATCGTGTGATGCGGGTGCAGCCTTCTGTTTTGGCAGGCTTCCCGCCATTTTAAAAGAGAATCTCAGTGAAATGCTGGGTGAGGATTCAGCGGGCAACGTTTATAGGTTTGTATCGTTTACGTCGTCATGGACGATTTTTAAAACCATCACACAGTCGTTTATAGTTGCAGTAAAATGCACCCCACTTTTTACAACAGTAACTAATTTAGACTTCGGCTATAGTCTTTCTTTTGTGTCGACTGCCGTGGATACGCTGATCTTTTCTGTCGAATTCATTTTTGCGAACAAAACGTGGCTTTCCTCTTCTGACTTAGCGTCTGCATCCCCATACAGAAAATACACAATACTGTTTTTCACAGCAAAGTTATTACGTTAGGATTTTTCTGAAAGTGTTCATACATGTGGGCGCACTGAGACTGATATGAATATCTGGAAAGGGTCTTATTGAAAACTAATGGCGTGTTTCTCATTCCATGATAACTCCCACAGCCTGTTTGGAAGAATTTTTCTTAACTCATGTGCTTTGCAAAATAAATTTTGGGACTCCTGGAATAAGAAAGACCAGTAAAATCCATTTCCCGACACGTCGTATTGCGGAGTATTTGTGGATGCGTTTTTAGGACACTGTTTGCCGGTGTACGTACACAAGTGTTTTTTTCACTTTATGACTCGTCGATGCGTCTGATTTCACTACTCGTGGATTTCAGGTGGAAGTTCAGCTCGGCAAACAATGTCGCTCACGCCACCTGGCAAGCGTTACACGATCACACTACAGTCCGTCTTGTACACGCCAGCACTTGGATGCCAAAAGTTGTCAAAGGTAAACGGGTATAATCGTGTAACATTAATAAGCATAGAAAAAAACCTGTGTGCATGAAGCCAGTATCTCAAGATGAAATTGAACGACGCACGAGGACTGAATTTTACAAAACTTTTCTAACTGGTCGCAAGAGTTCGCAGTTTCCTCGCCTGAGTCGCATGGCGGCCTTGCTTTCTCTTTCCGCAACGCCTGGTTGCGATTTCTACGAACATATTTTACTCCCTTCCCTGTATGGGTTGCCAATCCCTCACGAAATTGTTGACTCGCAAAAAACTAAACTGAGATATCAAGAGCTACTCGAAGCACCTTCGACCGGGCTTCGACGTTCCAGCGACTGACTTTGGGGGAAACTGATCGAGCGTATTTCATCCAACGTCGTCGCACCAACGTTTCGGGACACTTTTAAAATGTTTGCCCCCCCTCGGGTCCAAATTCCACTTCTGCGTACCCACATAAGAAGTCAATGACAGCAACGACGTGAAAACTGCCTATTTTAGCTCAGCACTGATAGTTTCAGGGACTCACACAACGGACAGGTATAGGGACACTTTTGTGTTTATCCACGGAAGCAAAAAAGCAATTCTTTTAGGGTCTTCGGACTCGTGGACCTCCTCTGAAACCGCTTCTGCACTCCTGTACATTGCTTGTTAGGGAAGGGTGTACAGAAAGTATTAACAGCACCAAACTCATAATTATGTTGGCGTTTCATTCAAGACAATACTTCACGTATTTAGCGCACGATATGGTGGACAAGTGGACTTTTGTTTTGCCAAATTTTTTAATAGAAGTAAAGATTAATTAAATTCTAAACTTGGTTTGAACGATATAGATGCCATAAAACCACATTTGGATAAGTTATTTGCAGGAAAGACACCTGTCTTTGAAAAGTGTGTAATTTTTGGTAATTATTTTGTTAGTGATGTGCTTAATGTCATATTAATTGACATTTAAACAGAATTTAACTTACGAAATTTTAATTTCCGGAACATTTACACCTCTTTAGGAAACGGGCCTCCCATTGCCCAAGACAGTGTCCAGTATCGCAAAGAACACGGTGTCATGTCCTTCATGATTGACGATGACGGCTGTGATTGCAAGACTTCGCTCAGTATGGGGCACGGCATGTGCGGAACTACTTTCTCCACCCAGTATGGAGTCGAATATTCATACGGCGTTGACTTACTGTATGACCCGGGATGTCATTCTCCCAACAACGCCAATGGATTGACGTTATATTTTAGAGGTAACTGAAGCGACAACGATGCGTTTGTTTATCCAGAAATGACCATATGCACTTCATATTCATTTCAGGTATCCAAAGTGCAATTTATAAGAAATGATAATGCTACAGAGCCACAAAACGATCTTTTGCGAAATGCAAGATGAAAAAATTATATTAGCATCGTGGTCGGGATGTTTCACTTGCTATGTCAAACATAAGACATCAGCTCAGTGACATCCAGAAAGCTTAATTTGTCAGTAGTGAACCTCATCAGTGCTGTAGTGGTAAAAATAGAGGTAAGCAGACACTCAAAGCCCACTGTATCACCTTGAGCACTGAACGTAACATACGGTGCGTAGGCGCTACGTTCAAATGCCAAAACGTGGTTGGCTGCGCCTACGTGCGCCTACGCCCCACTACAGCACTAAACCTCATAAAAAATTAGTGCATTAACCGGCAGTGCCATTTATTATAATTATAATCCTTCTTCTGTCAACTGAACCGAAATATTGAAATTATTCGCATTTGTTTTTATGTCTTTCTGTCTGCTTATCATCCAATGAGGGATTTGCTCTTTGGTCTGCCCGCTGTTTGGACAGGTCCCTTTTGAAACAAAAATACCAAGGACAACGAAGGACGGATGGTGTTGTGAATGTAGCGTCGTTGTTAGATTTTCGGCACTTGAATTAAACTTGCACTTGATATACGTTTCTAAAGTTAACCTTTATGGCAATACCGAGCAACTGTGTTGGAAAAGAATTGAATAAAGCACCCTTCTAGACGCGAATTTATTTTTACATGAAACCGAATTTTCTAATTTTTCCTGTGGGTGTACACCGTTAGTACTTTGATAAGGAAATGAATGGGTTTTGCTTTTGACACGCAGCACAGCAGTGACTTTCATCAACGCGATCTTACAGCGCAAATGAGAACAAATGTGCCTTCATCCGCTTCACGAACGGTTTCTCGCCCTCCCTTAACATTTTTGGGCCCGTCTCTCGCATTTGAGGGTTTTCCGTCCTTCTTATTGGCAGTCCGAGCCTGATATTGGGTGATGATTTTAAGAGATCAAGGACATAAAGACAGACGTTAAGTTAGACGCCATTATATAGGTTTGCAAGAAGTGTTGCAAAATATTCTTTTTTTCATTGCAGATGACGACGATTGTATAAATGTCACGTGTCCCAAGGGGAAGTCCTGCCGTGACGAAATCTACAGCCACGTGTGCGAGTAGTCAGGGCAAAACGCAATGGGAATTGAGCCTGCTGGGCTCAGTAATTTGTGACTTTAAACACCTTGTCGGTGAACTGGAAAGTGGTTTAAATACAGTTTTAATGTAATCTGTCGACCTGATAACTGACTGAGGCAGCTGTTCAAAAGTTCGATGCCTTGTAACTGATTCAAACATGGGCGAAGTCCGTTATGACATTGGACGTAGTTGAACTACTTACACTATGGTGATGATGACGCACCCTCTAAAGCACAATATGGAAATTTAATGATAATAAGATGTCGTTAATCACGCGTCAATTCATTTATCACCACATACCGTCGCTAAATATGTAATTTTGCTCTTTTTAATTTTAATTTTACATCACAAAGCACACGTAGGCCTAATAAGTCATGTTATCTTAATAGCATGTCGTGCAAATTGACAACTTGTGAGTCTGCACCAACTAGTTTGGCACGAATACGGACGCACACACGCAGTTTATGCAGCGCTGAGGAAGGAGACATCTGGTTCAAGGGTCCACCAGTGTGGTCTACTGGTATTCGAACTCACGACTCTCTAGATTTGGAAACCGAATGCTTTATCACTAGACCACACTGGCCTCTCTTTGAAATTTTTACCTCAGGCAAGTTGGGCCAACAATTTACTTCTTTTGTTTTTCACTTTTGACAATTACATTAATACATGATAGCCGAAAGTACATGCAGCCTGGTTTCAAGAGCAACTGCAATTTGACTATAAATCAAGTGCATAAATTAACCAAAATTTTACATTTTGCGCACTACCATAGGTTAACACAAACATGTTTGAATAAAATAAAATCGTTTTCATGGTAGAGAGTTTCAATATTTACTTCAATCTCACTGTTATATGGATTTTTCTTTCCCAGTGCGCTGTACAGTTTAAAATCTTGTGAATTGTTGAAAATTATTAAAGCGCTAATGAGACAATTTGTGCTTAAGTGTCTGCGTTGCTAAAATTCATGCGCGCACCCAGCCTAAAAATAGGTGGCTCGAATTTTTGAGAATGTTGACCTTTTATTAAGATTCACCGAGTACGTTCAGAGCTATGAATTCTGGTTGTTCCTGCCTTTTTAGCGGACTTTTGTCCCTTTTTCTGTTTCTCTGAGGCGGTCATTTTTGCCTACTTCGCCAAATGGGGAGGGGGGGGGTCAAGTTCGTGCCCCCGAGCCCCCACCCTGAATGCACGCATGAGATTTCAATGATGATTGCAAAATAGAATTAAAGTACTCGTTTTTAAAATATTTCACCAAGATGAATGAACGCACAATTTATATAGACCTTAATTGATGTCCCTATAATAAATCATTGATGTTCTCGTGATATCACAATGCACTTGGTTACTATTAATGCAATAACTAATTATCAAAATGTAATGTTTAACAACATTTCTCTGGCAGCAGGGATTGCAAATATTTTTCTAAGAAACACATGATAAAAATGGCCCGGCTTATTATCTTTATAAACCAGTTATTATTGTTACGGTTATTTGGTAGGACCGTGATTTCGGGAAAACACCTGAGTGATTTCTGAAGTCACATTTTGCCCTTTCGTGGTGGCGTTATTTTCATTGTGTAAACGGAGCCTACATACAGTCAGCCTGGACTATAATGCATTGAGCTATAAGTTAACCTGCCAAGTTCAGGTTCAGATTTTCACAAATCACAACACCAATTGGCAAAACTTCCTTCTCCTTGAACGCAAAGTTTTGGTCTATTGATACTGTATTAAAAATAAATGGAGATATTAAAAACAGTAAACAAGCAGATGGTTGTTGGACTTCTGCATTTCAAAATTCCGTGGAAGCTTGGCTTACCAGCAGCAAGGAACAAGAAATGCTAGGCTGTATCAGTAACTGGGTTCGGCAATGAAACTTTCATATCAGGTGAAACAGGATACATATTTATAACATGAATTATTTCTGATCAAATGCGAACAGGTTTACAAAATTTTCGTGTTCTCCTCAAAACTAGGGAATCACTAGTATCACAGGTTCTCTCCAATAAAAGGTTATAATTGCAAAAAGCAAATAAAGGGACACCATCACAAGGACTAAGTTTACAATAACTAGTAACGTAATTAATCAATTTACACGAAAATAACTTACGCCATTAAGAATTAATCTTCACCGTTAATAATTAATTTAAGTGCCTGAAGGACAACTTCGTTTTTGCGGCCGATTAACTTCATTTTGGGATAGCTTTTGAATGGAATACAGTTCTTTAAGTTATTGGCTATGAGAGCTCTGAAGCTACAAAATCTGTTACGTGTTTTGATTTTATTACAAATCACCAATTCTCGCCGTTGTCTGCCAGAAATTCTTTGAAATCAAAGCCTGTGCCTGTACTATTTAAACACCCTTGATTGGCTCATTGGTAGTGAGTTCGATTACTATGCCGGAGTTAGTGCGTTTGATTTAGCGCGACAGCTAATTTCTGTAAAAATATTTTTCTCGTCGAGAATGTCCCTTTAGCTCAGGAACGTAATTTACGTGCGCAACTTTCCCTAATGGGATGACCTTGTTGCCCTCCAAAAAGCGATGTCCACGTTTCCATTTTTAGAGGGCAAAAGTATCCAAATTCATTAGAATACGTTGTTATGGTCAAGCACTTGGTCGACTTGATTGCTGCACGACTACGTCTGCGTTGAACACTCGAAAACCATCGAATGGATGGCAACTGTCACAGTGTTGTTACTGTTTCGACAGTCAAAATCAATTTGACACAAATGAAGTGTGCAAATGTGCGCAAAATGTTGTTGAGAACACAGTCACATACGACAAATCCTGAAAACAAGTCCACGAGGCGAAATGATGCATCATGGGAACACTTAAAGACACTTTTTTCTTTTCATTCATCATTTTAGAACACAAGAAAGATATCACTAATATAGTAAAATAAAGCAAACACAAACAGAGCTTAAAGTTAGAGGGAATGTGCAAATTTTAGCGATATCTCGTGTGGATAAACTTGTGTTCTAAGATGGTGAGTGTGAACGAAAGAGTGTCTTTAAAAAATGGGCGGGCTTCAGCGGAAACTTCGTTAGATATGGCGGCACTTGAGTGAGTTCCCATATAATGCAGGAGCCAGATGTGACTCACTACAACAGCCATTTTAGGCGGTGGTGTACCACCAATAGTAAAAAATAAAACTGAAAATTTCATATCAAATTCAGTAAAGTTTGTGAATATTTAGAGTTGTTTCGAGTGAGCACTATTTGGTCGTAAAAGCTTCGACTGAACTAGTGAAAATCGGTTTCATGAAGTTTTTAACTAAAATGAAGAGGAAAGAGTTTCTTTAAAGTGTAACCATCCCGAACATCAAGCTCGAGTTTTCTACCACTTCCACATAGCTCAGTACTATAAAAAGTATTAAAGTATTGGTTGTCTAATATCATTCCATGACAATATTGAATTAAATATTGAAAAAAAAGAAAAAGTACAACGCGTGATGTAAACTGAGTCCAAATGGGAACATTCTAGATACAAACGATGCCTAATGCAAGGCCATACTCGAATAAAGGGCGGCAATGGCGGAATTTCACCGTGACATTCGCTGTTGTGAAGACACCAAAGGTAGGCAAATGGGCGATGTCAGCATTCCCGTGCTGCCATTATGGCGTTTTGTGCATGCCCATCTTGCAGAGTCTTAGTTAGTTTTATCTATTACGTCATAATAAATGACAAATATTCCCAATCCTCCTCTTGTTTTACTCTGCAACATAGCTCGTGGCGTACCCCGGGCAAAATAGATTACGATAAAAACTTTTGCGCTTCATACCTATCCATTTGTATCATAAATCACAAAAACATCGTGTGATTAAGGAAATAGATAAGCATTCAGCAATATTTTTTATAAAATAAAATGGGAAATTGTTGACAACTAAATCAATTAGAGGTTGATGAGCATTTGAACGCTCAACTTGCTGCGGTATGCTCAAAGAAGTTATCAATTTGAACATGTTATAAGTAACTTGCTGCGGTATGTTCAAAAAGGTTATTAATTTCTTCATAACAGGTAACTAAACTTGAGCAACATGATAAAACGAACACAGGTGGTTTCTTATTTTCTTCGTCGTACCCAAGCAAAATGCCAGTTTCCTTGGGGCATCGGTCGAAACACGACTCCATAGAATATGACTATTCGTGACAGCGGGTGTAGCTTTGGGAAAATAAAGTTTTCCTAAGCTTTCATTTCTCCATAATGAAAAAAGAAACCTTCAACAATACATCAAACTCAAATGTAGTTAATAAGTATTCGGATTGAACATGACTGGTTTTATATCAATAAATACGGTCCACTGCTTTCTTAAGGATATTCTTTCCCACATTTTTATCGGTTTGGAACAAACACGAGTTTCGTCAATCAAAATACGTCACTAAAATAAAAACAGCTTAGGAAGGACAGCCCTGTTCGTACAAATTTCACTATTCCAAGTTCATCAAAATGTGAATGCATATAGTTCCTAAGTAAAGCTGATCGCTTCATACTTGGCCTTACTGTCGTGTGGGCAAAGCTTAGTATACACAGGCAGGACTTCTCACAATTCAACTGTTATCAAAACTTAATCACATGTTGAACATTGCTCAGCTACGCTGCAACTCACAATGCTGTTCAACATATTCTACACTATTCTTCTTGCAAGCGAAAACGCTCGAGGATTCCAATAAATCCTCAAAAACAATCCGAGTAAACGATGCTGACTATAAAGGTTTTAGAAGCATTCGAAAAATTACTGTTGAAATGGCCGTTGTTGAGTCAAGATCAGTATCAGAAATGAATTTATTCTTAATTTTATCGATGGAGGAAGGGTGGGGGTTACTCATTTAGTGTTACAAAAAGCGTTTAGCCAGAGCTCAGGGGATATAAATCCCCTGATCTCCACTCATAAATACGTCAATGATTAGTATTACTACTGTGTGGTTTTTATTTGCTTATTCTTGTTTTAGTAGTTTCAGTTCATGATTCTGCATACCTTGTGTTTTTTCTCCAAATAAGTAGTAAGAAAAATATATATGTTAAAAACCTAACGAACAGCCAGCTTTGTCACAGCTCTGAAGCAGATTATATTACTATATTACTATATGTATTCAATAACTAGGCATCCGGCCCTTGTTACAATCAAATCATCAAATACAATACAGGTAAGTGTTAAACACTAAGGGTAATACGTCAGCTCTTTTGCTTGGATGCGAATGAATATATTTACATGTTTACCATATAAGATCTTTTTCCTCCATAGTCACGAGTCTGTTGAATTTTCTAACACTGGGATTGTTAATTATATAGACCTACGCTGAGGGTTGAAAATAGTAGTTTAACGACCAACTGTGCTGTTCTTGGTAAATGTGATACATTTCCATTGTTCATCAAATGTTTTTAAAATGTATAAAATATTAGTTAAAATTATTCAAGCTAATTCGTGTAAGATTGAGTAAAGCTGTGTATAACATGGTTTTTGAGTTAGATGGTATTGGTAAAAGTGCATGGGTGTCAGCAATTAGATTGTTACCCTGCTGTTATGATGTGGCTCCAACAAGGTGTCGGTTTTCTTATAATATTGGTAGGAAGATCAAAGGACTGTTTTTTGTAAGACTGGAAGTCGGTTATCAATGACAGTACAAATCGTGATACACATTCTGTCATCAAGTTAGATTATTTTTTTATATAACATTCTGAAGTATGGATACTAGAAAATAGCTTTTCTGCGTACAATAAGTTTCTTTCGCTTCCATAAAACTAAATTTCTTCTGAAAGTCAACTGCGGTGCTGTTTCGAACTTCTGAGCAGTGTGGGCTGGATATCATTTTTTTCTCAATAAAAGCGTCCTCGTACTCGTATTAATTAGAATATTTATGTCGACATTTTTGACCTGTATTCCTATGAGACAGAATATATGGCAGCCTAACGGCGAATATTGTTTGGGGAATATTGGGTAAAATTTCAATACTGTCATGTTTACGATGACTTATTAAGTTATGCACGTGCACTGAAAGGACTGTGGTCTAAAACAAAATGTTTAATAAGCAATAGAAAGCATGGAAAAGCTGTATCGAAATTTACCTTCACTACATTTACAATACAAGTACACATCTAAATGACAGAAATTTATGGAACCTAAAATGACACACTGCAGCACAACTGTTCAGTTGAAGACATTCCCGGATGGATAGTTTCTAAGTTTCGGGAAAAGTTTTAATATTATTGAATGGTTCGATACTTTAACTTGTATATTTCACGAACTGAAAGTTCTGATCAATTTGTTATGAAACAAATCTTTACCGGCGCGTATACATGCTTGACGTCCCATAACGACAAGCCAACGCACAAGGCAACAAGATATCGCCGTGATGGAAATACGTTCATATGTGTGCAATAAATAGGTTATCCTACATACACAGGGATACTACTGCGATATCCTATTTCGAATTCATTTCATATAATGAATTTTCCATGCACTCGAGCAAAGAATAATAGAATTGATTCGACATTCTCAATCGAACACACAGGTATCTGTATAGTTCGGTAGTAGCCCTTCGTTTACACAAACTTCGTTACAGACACGACTAGAATTTTTGTTAACGAGCTTGATACTGGTACTTTCGTAATTTCGGAACAGTCTCCTTTCTTCAGGTGTGCAGGTATATATATGGGAATCATCGCCACACCAATACAGTCGTAATATGAAATAAAGAAGTAGACATACGCGCGCGTGAGTACATGTATGTCACTCGGTAAATTTCCAATTTTGCTATACACTGTCTGTAAATAATATGAAGTAATAATAACGGGACTAAAGTAATTGCGGTGCTTTTCTTTGCTGCCAACATTTAAGCACCTGAGTGCAATCATCAAATAAGAACAAATCTCATTCAAATGAAGACAAAAGGAAAGGGACACACACTAAAGTCCAGTTATGTTAGCATCGATTCCGCATTATCTATTCTTTACGAACACGAATTTCTTTGTTTTTCTCAAGCCGTTCTTACTTTCCAGTGTCGAGTTTCTCGTTTTATATTTAACGATTAGAGCAATCAAGTTGATTCACAAAAATCAGTGAAAAATCGTTAGGTAGGCAATCGTCCAATACCCATTTGGTACTGTGTACCTATTTGGTATTATACTAACATGTGCCACTTAGTATCCGATACTCAATTACACATTCGGTATCGTTAACGTGTATGTTATTTCTTGTAATTAAGGAACCCATCTGGTTCCTTCTGTGAAATAGTTGTTTGTAGAGCTGTGACCCTGAAATTCCAAATTCAACTTGAAATATATATTATTCTTGTGCTGTTTTATTTGTTCCCAATAATGGTTCATCAGAGCGAAATTTGCTACTCCCCTTTACTTTTGAGGTCATATTCATAGTATATTGTCCTCTAATAATGGCATGACCACTCCCAGGGTCTTGCATTTTGAGAACCAGATTTCTCCACTGAATTATAGGTGTCAAACTCGTTGACCCCCACGCGTGATTTTGCGTGCTTTGGTTTTCTCGCTGGAGGCTTGGAACTACGAATGCTACCCAATTTTGCTGGCATTCAATCTTAGGTTGTTATCGCTCAACCACTGGGTTGTGCGAACTGACTAAAGTAGATTCTCTGACGACAGACGGGGCTTTTATGATTGTAGGGAAAATACACTAATAATTTAGTAATTCAAGTCCAGTCTAAAAATTTCCAGAAGGTAGAAATCCAATCCACGACCACCAAGTGACAACTAGGCTCCATCCAACCACAAAAACATTATACCCAGTTTCTGGCACAACAGATAATGCAGATTTTATTCGACTACAGCATCTGTGCTTCAAATTCCGTATGTAATTTCCCTAAGTACTGGTTTCAATCGGAACAGGAACCCCGCAAGGTAAAACAAGATATTTCGAAGTCAAAAACAGACTCCCGGGCCTTCAAAACAGCTGAACAGCCCTGACCTTTAAAACAAGAACCGTGAGGGATGGGACAGGAAACCCGGACATTTTTTCTGGGACCGTTGTCACTAACCTCAAACTTTGATTTAAATCATCTTCAAGTACTTTCCAGGTGTTTTCGGCATTTCTTTGGTAAAATTGTCAATACTAAATACACAAAACGTACCGAGAGTGGCGTAGATGGATTAATATCCCACGAGAAATTATAATGTCGAGTGAGATATTACTTCATCTAAGCCAACCAAGGTAGGCTTTGTACTTAATCCTATAGGCTTTGAATGCTTTTAACTTAAAAGTTTATTTCATTTTTCCTCAGATTTTTTTAAATAGTTCACTCAGACTGTTCACGTTACGGATCACGTCCTATGTGTATGTACTTGCGCATTAGGCTGCAAGTTTTCCCTAGCAAAGGAAACAGTTTTGAATATAACGAGTTATTACCCAAAAAGATATTACAAAGATGAACACAACGGCAACTGTGCATTGAAGTTGTAACATCTCCTAAATTTAGTTAAACAACAACAATATTTGATATTGTAGTTACCGAGGAATCGTAGCCTGAGTTGCAGACGATATACCATACATTTACCAATTGAAAACTGAGACAGAACTGTCATTTAATTAGGCTCTGACATCACAATTTTGTGCAGTTTGATAAACCTTGAATTATACAGGCATCACACTCCATGGGAGCAGCCATATTGAAGTAACTAAGCACAACAATACAATCTGGCTCTCTGATTGGTCAATTCAATAGAAAAGCGCCATCAAGTGGCAGGAATGTGCATCATATTTTGTGCAACAAAAACACCTTTTTTAAAAAAATGTGCAAGTGTAGACGTGGGAGCTTTTTGGAATTTGATTTATAGGTATATTATCTAGCCACATAGAAAAAACTAGGTTGCCCCCCCCCAAAGTACTCACAAGGATGAACGCTATGAGATCTGGCCCACCGACTAACAGTCCTGTTCCAGATGTTGCGATTGAGACCTGATTGTATGTTGAATGTTATTTACTCTGCTACAATTGTATTACTTACAATTTTTCGATAGTTTGATGATCGAACCGGCTAACGACGTCGAGTCGACATTGACCACCTTTTGAACTTTCCGTGTCAGAGGTCACCGTGGAAGTAGTGCGATTGGTAAATACAGAAAACATTATTACATGGCGGTATTTCCCTTGACTGATTCAACGCGTATAGGATGAAACGTAACTAATATTAATTTGACTTTGTTATTTGCTTTTTATCGGCAAAACTCGTACAGCTTGTCTGTTGGAAAATTAATCTATACTGGCAAAATATTGTTATCTCGTTGAATATTTTGGTAGTTTCACATTATTCAATAGTTTCTCCAAAAACATGTTAAAATACGGTAAACAAAAATATTAATTCTTCCTTCTGGTGCCATTGTTGATTAATTTGATGTGACAGGTTTGCAACCTCACGGAAAAAGAACAGTTGATTGAAAAATTTGAGTAAAAAGAAACTGGTCAATAGGGGAAGCAATATTTCATGGCGCCGACAGCCGACGCAAAAGATTGCACCTCAACTTTAGCAGCAGAATATCATAGAACGTCAATCCATCATAAGTTGCATAGCATATCACAGCAACTATTTAAAGTATGAAAATAAATTTTTCATCAAACAATGTTAGACAGAAAGTGCGTGAGTGGTGTATCAGTCACCTGGTTTCCTGTCTGATACCCGGGCTTCCTGTTTTAAAGGTCGGGGTTCGTGTTTTTCGGCCTGGCTAGCTGTTTTGAAAGTGCGACAGTCTGTTTTCGACTCCGGGATATCTGTTTTATACCGGGTTTCCTGTTTCGATAGACACCCTGACCTAGCTAAAACGAACTTCTCTTCTTGGAAGCAGAGCCGGAAACAGCTGAACGTATGTCTCGAGTTGCCCAAAGATCAAACGTCATAGCATTATGGGTAACAGTCATTTGTTTTGATCGAGCACGTTTTAAGAAAACAAGAGTACAAGAAAAGTTCTTAATAAGTATCAGAGAGCATGTTTCTATGACTTTTATGCAGTTTCGCAACGTTCTCAAACCAATTATGTTACTTTAAAGTTTTCGTTTAACTAAACCTAAAATTGCTAATGCTAGCAAAAGGCAGTGGCTAGTACTACAAGAGATGTTTTCAATTAATAAATTGTGTTCACACAGTGAATTTGAAGAACGCCAAGCGAAAATTATGAAACCAATGTTAATAATTCATTTTTATTTTTCATAAAACGAACCTATAATTACTTTCATTACAACTCAATTTGTTGATAACATCACAATAAAAAAGTAATTGCAGGCGGTTTGATACGCGTTGTACCAGGCGTGCGCAGGCAGCGCATGTGGGCCCATTGCACTGATCACCTGGAACCATTTTATGCTTTATTAATATATAGTTAAAACCGAATTGAGGAGCTAAAAACCTGAAGGGTTTAGCAGTGTGACTCAATGGAACTTGAACCCACAACCTCGAGTAAGGGAAGCGGGCACCTATCACACTGGGCCACACTACCTCCTCTTGATGACAACATCACACCAGGGAGATTTGATTTTCGGTTTACCGGATGTTTTTACTTTGTAAGCATACGTACGCCAACTTCCTGGTTAAAAACTTCCAAACAGCCAATGAAAACCGCCGATGTTCTCCGCTGCACCATGGGCCTCACGATATCAATGACGTCAGAGTGTGAGCCCTTGTTTTAACTACTTTAAATTACTAGAAACTGAACAGCAAACGCCTCTGTCAAAACAAATTGGCTTCATCTAGCTAGGCAGCATAAATTGACATATTTATTTCCTCCTATATAAATTGTCATGTCTCCTTGATGACGGGTCATTTTCAAGTCTCCCCCGGATACAGAAAGTGACAATATGAAGTGGAGCATTTTAACATTCACTTTTGTTGCGTTCTTGATACAGCAATATGATGCAAAAGTTGACCATCCGCAGCAAAACATTGGACGTCTAAACTGCTCGCCCGTGCTGTCGGCTCCATGTTGTCAATGTGACACGGGGGTATCCCTCGAATTTGTGGAACTAGGAGAAACAACGAAAAGCTTAATGTCAATTATGGAGAAGCTTCTAAGACAAAATACAGGTAAAGTTAAATCATTTAAAGATGTTCTTTCCTTTTGGATTAGTCAAAAACGCCATTGAGGGAATTGCGGAAAAAGAGGTTGGGTGTTTTGAAAACAAATATTATTACTCGCATTAGGCAGGACAGCTCACTCCCGATAATGCAAAATGATAAAAAGAGAAATGAAAATTTAAGATTAAAAAGCGGAAAACATTGCCAGGTACTGGTGTCGAATGTACCCTTTGGGAGGCCCCGGCGTTAACACCCAGTTTGATATGCGCATGAACATCAGGTATATCAATCCGCATGCGTCCATTCGTGAAATATAGGTTATCCCACATACATGGGAATATAACTGCCAGAGGCAGATCTACAGGGGGGTTCAACCAGCCCCCCCTCGGGACAGGATCAAAAATAAAAATTGAAAAAAATTTCGCCAGAAAAACGAAATCAGCTACTAAAAACCACAACAAATCTTACACGGCGCTCGGTGCTATGCGCCTCGGATNCCTACCCCCTCCCCCCCCTTACTGAAAACGTAGATCTGCCACTGACTGCTATAACCTATGGAGGATTCATTTCATCTGGGAATGTCCCAACGAGACCGAAGACTTATTTGCATCATCGTGGCAATACCTTGTTGCCGTGTGATCCGGCTTGTTGTTATATGACGTCATATGTATGCCAAGCCGGTTAAGCGACAAGATAATCTGTGAAAGTGTTGAATAACCAGTAAAGTTTCATTTCATAATGAATTGATCAGAATCTTTAGTTTGCGAAATATATAAGTGAACGCACTGAACCAATCAATAATATCGAAAGTTTGTCGGAAACTTAGAAGCAATTCATCCCGGAATATAAAAAATGAAACATTCCCTGAACAGAGTTATCTGCAGTAGTGTGTCGTTTTAGATTCGATGAATTTCTCAATTTTCTTGGTCTATTTTCCTGTCTTAGGCTGTGAACAGTACTAATAGAAACATTTCCCCGTGTTGATCGCAGCATTGGAAAATAACGGTGGAAAATGTGCTCATTTGCAGAACTTGAGGTAAGGACTGTATCACAAAAAATCAGATTTTACGCTTCGGACCTGCAGCGTCGCAGAGTAGGTTGTACGCTGCGAGCAGACGATTGGCTCATTAAAAACACATACTCGTTATTAGGTCTAAGACCTTAGCTCGGAGTGTAGATATGTATAATTACATGGCGAAGTCGTTATCACCCGTTATCTAGAGCCCGAGTGGATTTTGGAGAATAATCGCCCGAGGGGCGATAATTCTCCAAAATCCACTAGGGCTCTAGATAAGGGGGATAACGACTGAGAACATGTAATAATCATTTTATACCACATACTAAACGAGAAACATTGCAATGAATCGATTTACCTTGCTGGACTCGCCTCGGCTTTGTAACTACTTTCTATGCCAGAGGCCCGAGGTCGGAGGTCGTGACCTTTTAAGAAAAGCAGAGCTATTTTTGTAAAATAATGCTTTTACTCAAAACCAATTGAAAGTTTAAACAAAATAGAAATAAAGTGAATTTATAGATTATGATTTACCAACTATTACAGCTTAAAACACATTTTATCACGCTAAGCTTCGGCCGGGAAACTATCGTCTGCTTAAGTAAGTTACCAATGGTAATTGAGTATAATTTTCAAGTCAAAGAATCCCGACGACACGATACCCGCATTCAAATTGGAGATCGGTGATTTACAAGTGAGAGAACATGAGACAAAAATTTCACTGAATTAAGATCTCGTTTTTATGGAAATTAGGCGTCTTATTTTTCAAAGCGTATAAATGTCAGTACAATGCCCTTTGTCGAGCATGGGATTATTGAGCGTGCTCATTTAAGTATTCAGTATTTTCACGCTCGATGACGTCAGCCGCTGAATGGTGGCTACCCGAAATTCTTGAGACCCGGGTTCGAAACCGGTTTCGGTTTCCCCGCCAAAATGTTATCTCACTAGTGAAATAACTAAATGGGTTATTACACGGCTGTCTTTGCCATTCGAGGCTAATATTGTGGTATAAACGAAACATTTTCGCTGGATTTGAGTTAGATTTTTGGTTGATTTTGCTGGCCGGGAACACTACTTATCTTGACCCATTGATGATGACCCAGATTGAAACTCCAGCGAGGCCCAAAAATAGCCGCCTGATCACCGTGTGTCGGAAGTTTCCCAGGTATTTTTCTGTTTTTAGAGCATTAAAACTGCTTTTTCAGGATGGTAACCCAAATGAACGAGCTCAATCAAATTTGGTTGTGCACGTGCGAATTTACTCGACAAGGAGACTGCTCACCAACCGTGAAATACGGCTTCCTGTTGTTGAAAACTGCGTCTACCGTTGAATACGGATTGGCTCTACTTTCCAGTATTTCATAGTTGAGAACGTGACGTATACAATATCCGGATAATCGCAGATAATGCACCTAGAAGATAAACGCTTGAATAATTTTTTAATAAACCTCGAATGGCAGATACAACCGTGTAATAAGTGTAATAACCCATTATAGTGAGATAACATTTTGGCGGGAAACCGAGGCCGGATTCGAACCCGGGCCTCAATAGTTGCGAGTCGCCAACTTTACCACTACACCACTCAGCGGCTGACGTCATCGAACGTGAAAATAGAATACTTAAATGAGCACGCGCAACAATCGCATGTTCAGCAAAGGGCATTGCACCGACAATTATACGCTATGAAAAATAAGACGCATAATTTCCATAAAAACGATATTTTAATTCAGTGAAATTTTTCTCTCGTGTTCTCGCACTTGTAAATCACCGATCTCCAATTTGAATGCAGGTGTCGTGTGGTCGGGATCCTTTGACTTGAGCATTATAGTCAGTTACTAGTGGTAACCTACTTTAGCAGACGATAGTTTCCCGGTCGAAGCTTAGCGTGATAAAATGTGTGGTAAGCTATAACAGTTGCTAAACCTTAATTTATAGATTCACTTTATTTCTATTTTGTTTTATTTTTCAATTGGTTTTGAGTAAAAGTATTATTTTACAAAAACATAACGGCTTTTCTTAAAAGGTTACCACCTCCGACCCCGGGCCTCTGACATAGAAAGTAGTTACAAAGCAGAGGCGAGTCGAGGAAGGTAGATCAATTCATTGCAATGTTTCTCGTTCAGTATGTGGTATAAATATTAACGCCCCGAGGGTGATACTTCTACAAAATCCACGAGGGCTCTAAATAAGGGGGGATAACGACTGAGAACATGTAATAATCTATATTTATTTTTACTGCGTTGTTTCGTATACAAGCGCATGAATCAAACACGCGTTATACGGTGCATGCACACAATTTCCCGAGCAGAAGTTTTTTATCATTTCTTTAAAACGTTCCCACGATAGATTTGTGCACTCTCAAAGGTTTTGGACCTTGTATGGTAATTTTATAGCTCAAAATCTAACTAAAAAGCACTCATTTTGAGAAAAAATTGAGAAATTTTGAATTTAAAAAATTAATGCTTTTTGGTGTCTCGCCACCTGATGTAATCATTGGAAGACGTTGATCAGTTGACAGTTTATGTGCAATGGCAGATAGTAGAGATTTTTGAAAGTTATAAAGACTTAGTAGAGAGCGAGCTTGACGAGTATTATGAAGACGTGTATGGGGATGGGGATGAAGACGACAATCGGGCCATAGGCAAACAGATAATGAGTTGGACCTCGCCATATAGCAGACTGCTTGTTTGAGGCCCTACGAACTCGACCCCGCCTCCTGCACCGCCGAGTCGAAGCCTTCTCAGTCTGCGGACAGTCCTGTTTTTAGAGTGGTAGATAAAGCCTTTTATAACCACGAGCTAATTTCGTAACCACTTCAGTTTCGGGTAATATGTGTGTCCCGCCGAGTGCGTTTGACAGAATGGATTAAATCTAATTATAGTGATACTATCTGAATTAAATTCTGGTAAATGGCACTCGCTTCTGTTGTGTTTGTTTCAAAATTATGAAAGCTTTTTGAATTTTTCAATTTTTGCTTTTATTTCTTGATTAAAAGGACACAAACTGAGGAAGAAACACTTAAAAGATGATACCAAAATTTTTCGTTTCCAAATTCAAGCATTTCTGACCAAGATGTGAAGGCTTTAAAGCAGCATTTTGCTCTGTTAAGCTCACTTTAAAATCACTTTCATAAGATAAGTCAATCTCGTAGACTGGCGTCAGAAATTGACTGTGGATTTGTTTAAAAGATACACTGTAGGTATGCTTTGGGATTGTGCATACATATGGAGAACTTTGAATGATTAAATCCCGTAATTAATTTATCAAATGATAGCACCAAATTAAAATAAGTGATGCCTATTTTTAAGTAAACTAAGAATGAAGAAAAGTAACTACCCTAGCGCCATCTATAAGGATTAATGCAATCAATTAACTATAAATAATCAAATGTCTTATCTGGAATCCAAGCTGTAGGACTCGACACTTGTTAGATGACGGTCCTGTTGGTAACTCTTCGAAGTAACACACACAGTGCTTCGACAGTGTACTTACTTCAGGACGTAACACGTGCAGGCAGTATCTTCTACATGCTATTCCTCTTACTGGTCTCAGCCTCTCGTGACACAACACTTACAGTCTGTATCTTCTACCCACGATTCCTCTTGCTGGTCACAGTCTCTCGTGACACAACAACTGAAGGCAGTATCACTACCCACGATGCAAGTGGCAAGCTCTTCGTTAACTTCCCGTTCGTTAACCCCTGCCCTTTCCAAGATCCTCTTTAGAATCTTCCACGAGATGGCTCTGTTGTAGAATTTCTTCTATACATTGTAGCAGGTCTTCTAACTTCAACTGCTTAATCTCATCAGAGTATTTTGAAAACTTCTGCCCAAATTATAATAATTATAATAATGTATGCATACTTACTTAAGGAATGGCTAATAAAAACTACATGATCTTATCCAATCATGACATTGGCTGTAACGATTTGCCCTCAGAAATTTCTAGAATGCTTAGAGTGCATTGACCCCTGGCCCAAAGTGATAAACATCATCTAAAAATAGATCTTGATGTCAAAAATACATGTAAACAAGTTTGACCCCATTTTTCAAAAGTACATATGTACAAATTTTGGGCAACTTGAATGGAACTATCTGTACTAATTACTTCAACCAATATTTATTCTGGCAGATGGGATTCTATTTCTGTTACTAGCTCAAGTCACTGGCAATGCACCACTTTTGGATTCGCAATTTTAGGATTGGCAAACCACAGTCTGAAACGTTTTTTGAGTAGCCAATGGTTTCGATGTTTATGTTGGTTACGGAAACAGAGTTATATCATGGTAAGGAATATTATTAGACTGACTTTACGACAGTAAAAAGACTAATTACAATTTTGTTTTTAACTAGCTAAACAGAACGCGCTTCACGTGACGTGGTCCTAACATTCTGTATGTGGCGCTTATTACATTCTGACACCTTTTGCTGTGTGAAACAGTGTGATTTTTAATACTATTCATAAAATTTGAGTATAAATCGCATCCAGATGTTCTTGTTGTAAAACCCGAACTATACGCTTTTCTTATTCTTAATCCCACAAGCTGCAGAATCAAATTTACTTCGGGTGTGCTTCTTTATGTCTCATTCGTACATTTTCCCTTGGATCTCCCTACTTGCAGTTACACTCTGTACCCTTGTCTATACTTGAACTGTTGAAGGTTTCTAGAAAAACTCAATGCAGCATATATGGTAACGCAATAAGAACGAAGCAATCAAGGAAATACATTCGTGACACTTTAGAGCAGATCCTTGAAGCAATCGGTGTTTAAAGACAGCCTTTCTGCTTCATTTTAGTTCAAAACTTCTGATAACGGATTTTAGCAAATTAGTGCAGTCAAAACTTGAATCTAGAATTCAACGCAACACCAGATGTATTCAATGTTAACTGAATTTCATTGTGCACCTCCACCTGCATCGCCACGAATTGATGGATTTCTGTAAAACATTTTTTCTACTCGCAGCACCTGGGGTTGCTGTCCGTGGTGATCTGAAATCGTACGGAAACAAAAGGCATTCTCTGAGAAGAAGAAGATCCGCCGCGCTCTCAGGAGAATTTGTGGAAAAAATGCGGGACATTCGAGATAACATCGATGCCATGTTGAAAATGCACAGTAGATCTGGTAACGTATGAGTCATTTTTAGTATGTTTAAGAAGAGCGTTGAAATTTGCTTAAAATCATATATCACTAGCAACTGATTTCGTCGCATGCTATTGCACGTGCTAATCGCTACAAATAAAAGCTACAGTGGGATTCTCACGGATAAAGGGAGAGTTTTTACCAGGCACAGCCGCCATTTAACTCGCAAAGCGTTAGCCACAATTATCGATTCAGAAGATTTGAAAGGAGCAAGTTTTCAAACACAATCCAAACTTGTGAGGATTGTCAATCTAATATTTCAAGTGAGCATTATTTTTTACACAGATTCGACTGATCAACTGGGAGTTAGCATCTTTTATTAGGCTGAAAGTATCCCGTAACTAAATTTCATAATTGGAGTAATCAGTATAAATGCTGATCACTGGCAAATTGATAAAAAACAGTAGAAAAAAATGAACTGCAGCATTTTTATGAAGTTTATTTATTAGGTATTGTTATTATCAAGAGGACATTCCTATTATGTCAAAATAATAACAATAAGAAGCAACCTGTCGTGGATCTTCAGTGTTAACCCTCCCCCCTTAGAAGTGACCTGCCTTGCGAAAACGCGTTTTTATCGTTATGTTGTGATGACGAACATTGACGAAATTAGAATGTTGCGAATGTTGAGGTGACAGCTGGAGTGCAATTTTCAAAGGATCAACAAGCAATAATAATTCTGAAAAACTATGTTATCATGGCGTCCTCGTTCTTTTTTACTGGTGGTGCAAGTAAAAGAGTTTCAATTAAAATAGTAACAGCCTTCATATTTCTTAGAAAATGTACCTTGTATGTTATTTTACTTTCAGAAATTACCACACTGAACAGAAGGATTTTGGTAAGTCATTCCACACCCCATCCGAGTTCTCAGTGGAGGACTTCACCATCAAGTACGCTTTGAGTGGTGATAATACACCGACGGATCTAAAGATGTGCAAGAGCGGGGGCATATTGATTTTTCGAAGGAAAAATATTCGCGTAGTCTCTTAAACGGCGGTGTTTTTGGTCATGTTCTTGCGGGGGGGGGGAGGATTCTTAGTGATATAGCAGGCTTGGTTACTGTCAAATAAATTCGTAAGTATTATAGTATACCACTGCAGCTACATATCTGAAAAATCCATGATGATCACAGAATCATTTTACGTGCAAGTAATGCAATCATATGGCTGCAATTCTACTATAAAATTGGTATTTTTTATGTTTTTCCTCAATCATTAATTCTTCTCACGAAATTTGCATAGCCTATTTCTTTGTCCAGTTGTGTACAAAGACCTCGAGAGTATTGTCTTTCAAGGCCTTCTAGGCCAAACCTCGATTGTCTAAAATTAAGTCATTTCTCCAAGATACGTTGAGACGTTATTTTTTGACAACCAAGTTCTCAAGCTATCTGGACTAAAAAGAAATTCACAAACACACATTTGTAGGTTTAGTGTAAAGACTAAAATGTCCACTGACTCCAAGTTTTAGGCGTAAAAATTTATGCAACAGTAACAAAAATCAACTCGTGAAATAAAGCAAGTTGTCACTTATCGTTTTCCATAACTATTGTGTGGTCGGATTGGAATTGTAATAGTTATACGTATGGCTTCAAGATGCATAGTCTCCTTAAATTGCAAATATCCAAATAACGTGTAAATTAACAAAGAACCCCGGGTCCTCCAATGTGCTGGAAACCATCTGAGAACCAATTACCATTACAATCTCACGAAACCTTGTTTTGCGAGGTTATTTTCATCGTTACCCTAATGAAACAAGTCCTAGTTTTTTATTAGTTGTGTTATTTCACTATCAAATAACGACTGGGCAATATTTAGAATTACTATGGTTTTATCATATTTTCAAACTTTTTTTAACTGTGTCAGCTGTAGTGTTTTGTTTAAAACGGCAATTTATTTTCAAATTGTTTCTTTCCTGAATTTACTTGTACACACATTTCACCAGGAAGTCACTAGGTGGCACTTGCTACCATCTCGACCCGCCAATGTACTGCGCTGCTCAACATTATCAACGTCGTTTTCAAGTACACTGTAGCAATTTCCTTCTTTCTTTCTAATTGGATATTCTAGCAAGCGTTCCCTTATTTTTAATTTGTTTTATTAAATGTTAAGTACCATAAAACACACCTCAATACATTGGTGACATACTGTTTATCAAGATGTCCTGACACTTACTTAGAAATTGACCTTATATCAGCATTTTATTCGTTTAGTGAAAACCCAGAATCAAAGTACAATAGGCAAAGAGCACACACACGCGCGTGCGTATTTCGAGACAACAGAATTAGAACCCGTGAATACTCAATAAAACAAGATCCAGAGAGGACCTTCTAGTGTTAAATTAATTTTTCATGTTCATAGTTTATGAAATGTAGATAATTTTCCATTTGAATATACTTTTTTGGTCAAGTAAGTCCGGTTTGCCCAATATTTTGAAATTCTGGAATGAACTCCGTTTCTTTAATTTTGAAACTTTTCAGTATATAACATAGTTTCAAATGGGCATTCGATTTGCAATGTATATTTTAATCGTATTTTATTGTTAGGATAAAATCTGATAATGTCCATTCGACACTGTTGAATTTCTGGTAGACCTATCGGTTGACTCCAATTAGTTTCAAGATGTCTCTACAGGTACTTGAAGAAGGAATGAAAGAGCAAGATCTGAAACTGAAGGGTCAAGATCACAGACTGGATGAGCAAGATTACCGACTGGATAACCAAAGTATCAGACTAGTGGAGGCCGAAAGTAAGAAAGACCAAAAGGATGTTTTTATTGACTCTGTGAATGAAAATCAGCTGGGTGAAAATGTAAAAGTAATTTGGAATCACTAATACTCGTTACAAGTAGGATTTTTTTATTGTTTCTACACTTTCAAAAATAAATACCATTGTACAAGGAACGGTTGGGCGATTCAATGCTACAGTAGTTCTATTTTACGGATTCCAATTGAACTTTTAAGTTATGGCTGGACCTTAAAGATACACTCCAAAGGTTAAACTTTTAAAACTGTGTTGCAGGCTTTAGTGAAAGACCAAGGTTTTCCAACATATGTAACTAGGCAGCTTATGAACGCTTTTGGGTAGTCTTGTGGCACCACTCCCGGACACGCAACTTGTCAGAAAAAAGTATTCACAGACGCAGACCTTCAATAAAGCCTGGCACAACACAACTGCACCAAATTTTAGCCATTCAGAAAGATAAGTTTGGCAAATTGATTGATCATTCCAGCCATTGGCTGTACCACGTGGTTGAGCCATGTAGACAGTTACGGTTAACTCGGGCTGAAGATCTAGGTGGGCTTTGACACATCTACATTGCCGCATGATATTGAGCGACTTCGGTAGTCTGTTCGAAATATTTTTTTGACAATTCTGCTTGTTTGACCACAATCTTGAGCTGGTGGAGCTTTTGAATTCACATACTCAGGCCTCGTAAAGCATTTGTACAGCAAAACATTTCGGAAGCATGTCACAGATTGTGGCTCATTATTTAAGCCTTTCCAAACTATGCTACATTTCTACAACGTTCTAAAAAAACTTCTAAATGTTTTGTAAAAATGATGCAAGAAATTGGGCGGATTTGGTCATTCAGTATATTGAGCTCTCTATCATATAATACTTTAGTGAAACCACCGATTGACTGAGGTCATGAAATTCTTTTGAAACCCAGGGAAGGGTTTCAATCGGTTAATTAGTCAATAACTGGAAACTATATAGCTTTTCAGAAACAATTTTTGCTCCCATCGTTTTGGGCATAGCACAGATTTGTTTTTACAGAAAACTTGTAATTTTAAATGTGGGGCTCTTAAAATAATGAGTTAAGAAATACTTTATTTAGCTGCCAAGATAAAAGTAAATTGCCAAACACCCACGAAATGTTCTCTAACAGGTTATTACTAACACCAAGATTGGTCCGGCAACAGTTTGGTTTGATGGGTGAAATGAACAGAATGGATTTGTTTCGAAAGAAAACGTCGCGAAATAGCGCGATAGATTTCCCCGTCTGCGTGAAAACGGCAGTGTCGAATCGAGTAATGCTGACACTCTCACGCCTCAGGCGAAGATACTGTAAGAAACTCGTATAATTTGCATACGCCTGTGGTTTCGGCGCAATTGTGACATCCTCGGAGATGAAAGATCAGAAATTCATTTTCCGCCACAACTATTGTTAAACAGGCAAACCAATTCGTCAGTTGCTAACATGTGACACCATAGCAATTGTCACAATTTGGCTAACTTCGGAACAGCACATCTCAGAGACGGCAGATGGGATTTTTATCCCATACGCGTTGAATCTGTCGAGTTAAATACGGCCATGTAATAATGTTTTCGGTATTCACATCCCGCACTACTCTGACATTGAAGGTCCAAAAAGTAGGCCAATGTCGACTCAACGTCGTTAGCCGGTTCGATCATCAAACTTTTGGAAAATAGATTAAAGTAATACAATTGTAGCAGTGTAAATACCACTCAACATACAACCAGGTCTCAGTCGTAACATCTGGAACAGGACTGTTAATTATATGACAGTTCTGTTTTTAATTGCTAAGATATATCGTCTGCAAACTCAGGCACCGATTTCTCGCCAATATCAAACATTTTTGTCACTGGCCATGACAGCACCCGATACTATCGGAGGCAGCATAATGTCTCGTGGGATATTATTTCATGTACGCCACGTTCGGTACGTTTTGTGTATATATGAAACTTCAGATAATATGCTTTATGCAATCTTCTCCAAAATGATTTTAACGATTGTTTTAAATTGATTCAAGTGAAGGGCTATAAAAATTACAACGGAAACTATGACAGTATTATTGAGGTTTCATCTTGAACGTTTTTATACAACGATATCTGGTCGTGTTAAATATATCGTTGTTTTGTTAAGATCGCACTATTCCTTTTTGTTGAATTGTACAAAAATGAAATTGTCAGCTCACCCAACTGGTACATTGACCACGTGAAATCCCAAAGCAAATTTTAAAAGATTTCTGGTTTCAGACAATGTGCACCTTTCTTGAATTCATTTCTGTAGTTGTATATATATTAGGATAAGTGTATAGACGCTTGCATTGACCAAGTGTATATTATTTAATTCTTCGCAAGGCAATCTCAGTTCAGATTCGTAAACCTTTTTTCACGTTATGTTTTGACGAACACAGACGAAATTAGAATTTTGCGAAGGTTGGAGTCACAGCTGGAGTGCTATTTGCAAAGGATAAACAAGCAGTTGCAACAATTCCGAAAAACTATGTCGTCATGGCGTCCTCGTTCTTTTTTGCTGGTGGTGCAAGCTGTCTCGTCCAAAACATTTTGGATTCGCAACTGGAAACTATCAATAAACCGCACAACAAAAACCACATATCTCAACCGGAAATAGAACCCACGTGGCCACCGTAACTTCATGAGAAACAAGTAAAAGAGTTCCAATAAGAATAGTAACTGTCTGTCTCCATGATTTCTTAACAACTGTACCTTCCCTTGTATGTTCTTATATTTTCAGAAATTGCCACATTGCAAAGAAGAATTTTGGTAAGTCATAGCATGCCCAATCCCAGTTCTCGTGGGAGGACTCCACCGTCACGTACTTTTTGTGATGATAATACACTGACAGATCTAAAGATGTCATAAGACGCGATATGAACTTTTCAAAAGAAAAATCTCCGTATAGTCTCCTAAGTAGCATGCCGGCGGTGTTTTTAGTCATGTCTTCGGAAGTGGGATATCTCATGGGTTCTCCTAAGGATATAGCAGGTATGGTTACTATCAAATAAATTCGGGAGTATTGATACATATAGTAGACGATTAAAGCTACATATTTGAAAAATTCTTGATGATCAAAGAATCATATTACGTGAATGCACTGTAATCGTGTGGCTGCTTTTCTACAATAAAACCGTGATTTTTAAAATATTTCATCAAGCGTTAATTCTTTGCACGAAATTTGCAAATCCCATTTCTTTGTGTTGCCAGGCACAAAAATTGTGTGAGCATTTTCCTTTAGGGCCTTCTAGGCCAAGAGCTCGATTGTCAAAGACATTTTTCAAGATATGCTGACTCATAATTGTTGACAGCCAAGTTTCCGAGCTAAATGGCTTTAAAAAAGTCAAAAACACACATTTGTAGGTTATAGAATCAAGACTAAAAATGTACACTACATGTTTTAGGCTTAAAAATCCACTCGTGATATAAAGCAAGTTGACAAATATCGTTTTTCATGAATATTCTATCGTGAGAACGGAGGTGTAATAATTATGTATAGCGTAAAGATGCAGAGTCTCATTAAATTGTGAATAAGCAAATGAAGTACTAATTAACAAAGAACCCCGGGGTCCCAATGTGCTGGAAACCATCAGAGAACTAGTTGTCATTACAGTCTCGCGAAAGTCTTGTTTTGCCATACATTTTCATTTAAATGCGTATCGTGATATTCTATCTTTACCGTAATGAAACATGGCATAGTTTTAATTCTGACATGACCTGAAATGTGTTACGACACGACTGCTTAATAACACCGAGAACGTATTTTTTATCGTCTGCAAAACACTAAAACAACCAAGGGCGCGGCAACCTAACAATGACGGAATTCCGTGAATGTGACAATGTTATGATTGACAAATCAGTTGTCGCAACTCATTCGGAAGGACATGCAAACAACTACTTAAACGGCGGCGAATTCCATATCCACGTTCATCCAAACAGAGGCGAACCCCAGCTTAAGAAACGCGGTGAGACTGTCTAGCTGTGCTGTCTCTAGCAGGTCAATTCAGTATCCACGCGCGGGGAGGCCCGCTATCTGTTATTTATAAATGTTTGTTAAGTTTTAATGTTACAACTTCAAAGACCATTTATTAGATTCTAACTTCAATATTGTTACGAAAGCTGAATGCAATTTACAATTGTTAAGTTTAAAATGAAACCATTAACTAAAAGTAACTGAGTTTACTTTACATTACGCAAGCCTGTTTTTACAAAAGTGGCGTCATGTGGTTGAAAGTTTTAAACACGTCGAGTTTTTCGGCAAAAAGATCGTTTTACCGTTCATGTGAGAAAACAAATCCTAACGTTTTGGAAACTTCGTCAAAATCCCGAGGCTTGTATTCTCTATTTATTTGTAGATTACACTATCAAATAACGGTTGTGTAATATTTGGAATTACTAGGGTTCTTTATACGTTCGCACTTGTTTTTAAGTGTATCAATGAAGTGTTTTTTTAAAACCGCTATTCATTTACAAATTGTTTCTTTTCCTGATTTTACATGTATATACAGTTCCCCAAGAAGTCACTAGGTGGCACTGCTACAAATTCAAATATTTACGTATTTAATGAGACATAGCATCTTTAATAGTCCGCTACAAGTCTTATTCTATTTTACTTTGAAGCTGGTCATTTTGACCCTCCAATGTACAGTACTGTTTAACTTTAACATGGTCGTTTTCAAGACGGTGTAGCAATTTCTTTCTTTCTAATTCATTGGATATTCTAGAAAGTTTTCCTTTATTTGTAATTTTGTTTTATTATTAATTACTACAAGACACACCTCAATATATTTTTGATATATTGTCAATCAAGATGGCCTCACGTTTTATTCGAAGTTGCCCTTATGTATATATTTTATTCATTTAGTGAAAGCAAAGAATCAAAGTACAATAGACAGAAAACACACGCACACATATGCACACCACACTCACGCGCGCACGTATTTCGAGACCTGCCGACAAAATTAGGAAACAAAATATCCAGAGAGGACCATCTACTGTTAAAATTTTTCATGTTCACAATTTCTGAATTAATATAGATTTGAACATACTTATGTCTGCTCATGTTTGTCCAATATTTTGAAGTTATGGAATGAATTCCCTCTCTTTAATTTTCAATGTTGAAACTTTTCAGTTCATAACATAGTTTCAAATGGATTTGATTTACAATGTATATTTGAATAGTATTTTGTTGTTAGAATGAAGTCTGATAAATGTCCGTTTAATGCTGTAGAATTCCGGATAGACCTGCTGCTTGAGCTGTAAAATTCTGGGTAGACATGCCGGTTGACCTTTAGAATTCGTGGTTGACCTACCTTTTTTTTTTTTTTTTTTCATTTGAAGTTTTTTATTTTGCTCTAGCATGATAATTACAAGTCAAATCAAACAATATACTATACATCGTTTACAAAAGATAACACTAAATCATTACTCAACAAGTACCGTATTTCCTTCAGGATGTAATTTAATAAAGTTTATGAACAATTGGAAATTTAGATTTTTTTTAACAAACTTTTGGCTAAATATGTAATTTTTTGCTAGCATGATCAGCAAATTAATATTACAGTTTTCCGACTGAATGTTTCCCAAAAAACCAAAAAACACTGCTACCTTGTCCACATGAAAATTTACATGATATGTTTGTTTTAACCAGTCAGTAAACAGGAGCCAGAAAACGGAGACAAGACGACATTCCCAAAACAGATGGAGAAAAGTTTCACTGTGTTCACCACAGAAAGAGCATAAATCACTTGTTTTTATTTTAATTTTATGTAAATAACTATTAGTTGGCAATATTCTGTGAATTAAGCGGTATTGAAACCAACGCAATTTTGTATCTTTTGTACAATTGAAGGGGAGTTTATTTACTTTTCTCCACCATGAATCAGAGTCACTAAAATTTACATTATTTATAACACC
>NMRA01000387.1:72966-84146 GCA_002633005.1 Phoronis australis | reverse complement strand
GTTTGGCTTCAAACCAGAAAATTTCGCAAATTGGTCAATTAAATTCAAAGATGATCTTAGAGATAACTCAGAACCGTCCAAAATCAAACAAGTGTCGTCAGCGTACTGGATCAATTTAAACTCAGAAACACCTATCCTGACACCAGTGATGCCACCATCCCGACGAATTAAATTACCCAATATTTCTACACATAATAAAAAAAGGTAAGGAGAAATGGGGTCTCCTTGACGACAGCCTCTCCCCATTTCAAAAAATTCAGAGAAAAATCCATGTTGGAGAACACAGAGACAAGATTTGTTGTAGAGTGTTTTGACCGTGTCAATGAACCTTGGGCCAAAGTTAAAGTATGATAATGCCTTGAGGATGAAAGACCAGGAGACCGAGTCGAAAGCTTTTTCAAAATCGATCATTAACAGGAGTCCGGGAAAGGGTTTACAGTCTAAAAATTGAATTACATCATATAAAATTCTTATGTTTTCCCCAATATATCTGCCTTTCATGAAACCTTGTTGGTTCTCGTGAATAAGGGGTCCGAGGACGCCTTTTAGGCGTCTAGCAATACAACCAGACAAAAGTTTGTAAGTAATATTCAATAGTGAAATTGTTGACTCCAGTCAGTTTCAGGATGTCTTTACAGGAACTTGAAGAAGGAATGGGAGAACTAGTTCTGAAACTGAAGGGTCAGTGTCGCAGACTGGATGAGCAAGATCTCCGACTGGATAACCAAAGTAGCAGATTGGTAGAGGCTGAAAGTAAGAAA
Source organism: Phoronis australis (assembly GCA_002633005.1). Taxonomy (NCBI): domain Eukaryota; kingdom Metazoa; phylum Phoronida; family Phoronidae; genus Phoronis; species Phoronis australis. The sequence continues at coordinate 83,385 of NMRA01000387.1, read as the reverse complement.
GTCCAAAAGGATGTTTTTTGTTAACTCTGTGAAAAAACAGGTGACAATATAGAAATATTTTGGATTAACGAATACTTGTTAAAGGTAGGAAATGTTTTTATTATTTTTACACTTCCGAAAATGAATACCATTGGCCAAGAACAGTCGCGCGATTCAATACCAGTTCTATTTTATGGATTCCAATTGTTTCCAATTGATTACATGTTAATTCCTGGAAGCATTTTGAGATGTTTCCAAAATGTTGCAGGACATTTTCAAACTGTAAAACCTTTAAAGCACAGGCTGCAACAGGAGTATTCTCGAATCGTTTTTCATTAAATTTACACACACTGGCCTTTAATGTTGAGGCATTATGATCCGACAACAGAGTACTCTGCCAATAGTTACCCCCAAATGTGCACAGGTTAATAGTTATAATTGTCTGGTTTTCAACTGAAAGCAGATTTGGTCGTTCAAGATATTGAGTTTTCTATCATATGAGACCTTAATGAAGTCACCGATTTTGGCTGAGATCCTTAGAATTTTGAAACCTAGCGAAGGGTTTCAATCGGTTAGTCAGTCGAAGACTGAAAACAATATAAGCTTTTCTGAAACAATTTTTGTTCTCATCGATTTCAGTCATAGTTAACAGGCAGCATTTCTTAGAAATCACAAAAACAACAAAATACATGCTTGGGTATAAGACAGATTTGTTTTTACAGAAAACGTGTAATTTTAGATGTGGTGTTTTTAAAATAATGAATAAGAAATACTTTATTTAGCCGCCAAGAAAAAAGTGAATTTCCAGGCGAAAACACCCACGAAGTGTTCCACTACAGTTCATGCCCATTGATTACTAGAACTGAGATTACTTCGGCAAAGTGCAGATAGTTTGCCTTTATAGGCAAAATCAGCAGAATCCATATGTTTCGAAAGCAAAACGTCTCGATGTAGCGCGATAGATTTCCCCGGCTGCGTGAATACGCCTTTGTCGAATCGCTTAATGCCGACACTCTCGTGCCTCTGGCGGAGATAGTGTTAGAAACGTAAATGTACGGCATACGTCTGTGGTATCAACGCAGTGGTGACGTCCCGGTGATGAAAGATTAGAAATTCATTTTTCGCCACAACTATTGCTACACGGGCAAACCAATCTGCCAATTGCTAATATGTGAAACCATAGTCAATGTCACAATTTGGCTAACTTCGGAACAGCACATCTCAGAGACGGCATATGGGATTCATATGAAACTTTCAGACACTATCCTTTATGAAACCTTCTCCAAATTGATTTTATAGATCCAAGTGAAGGGTAATCAAAATTGCAACGGAAACTGTGACAGAATTATTGAGGCTTCATCTTGATTGTTGTGTCTAAATTTGCTCGTGCTAGATATCCCGTTGTTTTGTTGAGATCGCACTATCTCTTGCTGAATTTTTCAAAAATGACTTTATCAAGTGACCCAGTCAACGAAACATTGACCAACTGAAAAGCCCAACCTAATTCTACAAGTTTTCTGGCTTCAGATAATATGCATTTTACTTTAATTAATTTCTATAGTTGAATATATATTAGGATAAGTTCTCAGAATTTTGCATTGGCCTAGTGTACTATCATTAATTCTTCACACGGCAATTCCAGTTCAGATTCTTGGACCCTTTTTATCGTTATGTTTTGACAAAGAACACTGACGAAATAGCTCACTTGCGAGTTTCTCGCTAGTCACTGTGACGTCACCGGAAAGGGGGCAAAACCCGCCATATTGCTCTTGCTTTGCCCCGAGTCTTTGCTGCACACGCTAAAACTTACTGGAGTTCTTATGGTGAATTTTACGCTTAAAACGTTAAAACAACTTAAGATATGGTAGATGGGTCGTGGAATAACTGTGAATAGACGAAGAAAATGTGACCTTGTTATGTTGTGCGAAGCTGTGAACGGACTGAAATTGGAACTTAACCCGCTCTAGGCCTGAATGGCGCAGGCATACAGGGGCGATAGTGTATCCCCATAAAAAGATATTCACTTCAAAATACAGCAAATAAAATCAAATGAAACATGCATATGTGCACATGAAGTTATAATTAACACATACCCTGACTCTGGACACAATTTAGTCTACAAATAACTTGAGCATATTCATGAAAACCTCGCGGTTCTCTCGAGTTTCTCTCACTAAAGAGCCGCCATTTTGAGGAAGTTACGTGAAATCACGCCTGTTGACGAACAAAAAGTCCAAGGGACACAAATCTTACAAATTTCACTTGATATTTTCTCATGCTATTTTGCAAGTGTCACGCGCCAGGTCACGCGCCAGATCTCGCGCTTCGCTCAGTCTCGCGCTAGCCTTTGCCTCATACTCACCTGACTCAGTTGAACTACTTGATTGTGGTAATCGCGCGCGCGGACAAAGTTAACAGTAACCACAAAGTGGAGTTGGAATTCTTCGCCTAAGTCACCTGAATTCCCGTATATATGCTTCATCGAAGATATGCTTAGAAGCAGAAAGAGTCACTGAAGAAAGTAAGAGCCTTTTAGGTGCTAATTTTAGGTGTAGAATGTATTTTCGACGAGGTGAAAACTTTACCAGTGAGCGGATTTCGCCTACCGCCCGTTTAAAATACACGGGACGAAATTAGTACAGAACGCGATAGAACGTATTGTAGTGCGAATCTGAAGTTCATTTGCCATAACAGCAATGCTTTTGGACATTTTTCGAACTAAACGGCTAAAAACTCGAAGACAATAACAGAATACACTCTGCTACCGTATTGGGCAAATGACCAAACGACAAGCTTTTGCCCCACTTCCCGTGATGTCACAGTTAAGTCTCACATAATCTCGCGTTATTGTTATTAACTCGCAAAAGGCCTATTAGAATGTTGCTAAGGCTGGGGTCACAGAAGGAGTGCAATTTGCAAAGGATCAACAAGCAATTAGGAAAAGCAATGTCGTCTTGGAGTCCTCGTTCTTTTGTGCTGGTGGTGCGAGCTGTCTCGTCCATAACATCGTGGTTCCGCCACACCGAAACTAAAACCATATATCTCACCCGGAAATGCAAGACAGGTGACTAAGGTTACTTCATGGGGAACAAGCAAGAGATTTTCAATCAGAATGGTAACTGCCTTCCTGATTTCTTAACGACTGTACCTTCCCTTGTTTGTTCTTTTACTTTCAGAAAATGCCACATTGCAAAGAAAGATTTTGGTAAGTCATTCCATACCCCATCTACATTCTCAATAGAGGACTCCACCGTCACGTGGTGATAATACACTGACGGATCTAAGGATGTCGCAAGGACGGGGGGAAATATTAACTTTTTGAAGGAAAATCTCCGCGTAATCTCTTAAGCATGCCAGCGGTGTTTTAGTCATGTGCTTGGGGTATGGTATCTTACGGGTTCTCCTGGTGATATAGCAGGCTTGGCTGTAATCGTATGACTGCGTTTCTTCTATAAAATTGTGATTTTGAACTCATGGGTACTCAAGAAGACAAAAGATCCACCTTTATTAAATTTTAAGGTTTACAATTTCTGAAATAAAGATATTTTTCCATTTTGAATATACTTATTTTTGATCAAATAAGTTCGCATTGCCCATATATTTGGAAATTCTGGAATAAACCCAATTTCTTTAATTTTCAATGTTGAAACTTTTCAGTTTATAACACTATTTCAAATTGATATTAGATTTGCAATGTATATTTTAATTTATTTTGTTGTTAGAATCAAAGTTTATGAATGTCTGTTTTGTGTTGTAGATTTGCCGGGTAGACCTACCGGTTGACTCCAATAAGTTTCAAGATGTCTTTACAGGTACTTGAAGAAGGAATGAGAGAGCAAGATCTGAAACTGAAGGGTCAAGGTCACAGACTGGATGAGCAAGATCAACGACTGGATAACCAAATTAGCAGACTGATGGAGACTGAAAGTAAGTAAGGCCAAAAGAAAGGTTTTCGTTGATTCTGTGAAAGAAAGTCAACTGGGTGATAACGAATAACGAATACTCGTTAAAAGTACGAAACATTAACTATTTCTATACTTTCAAAAATAAATACCATTGGTCAAGAACGACCTCGCGATTCAACGCTAGTTCTATTTTATGCATCCCAATTTCACTTTTAAGATATATACATGTGCAGTCCAAAGATTATAGCTTCAAAATTATATTTTAGGCTTACAAAGGTTTTTGAACGTATGTAACTAGACATCTTACAAACGCATTTATGTAGTCCTATGACACCACCCTCGGACATGCAACTTGTTAGTAAAAGTATTCACTGACACAGACCTTCAAAAGAAGCCTCCCACAACACAATTTGACCAAATTTTAGCGGTTCAGAGAGTTAATTTTGGCAGTTTATTTGATCGTTCCAGTAAATTGCAGTACTACGTGGTTGAACTATGTAGGCAGTTAAGGTTACCTTGGGCTGAAGATACTGACACCTTTACTTTCTTTGCCCCATGAAATGGAGCAACTTGCATAATCTGTTCGGAATATTTTTTCGACAATTCTGCTTGTTTGACCACAATCTTGAGCTGGTGGAGCTCTTTTTAATTTTACATGCTCTGGGCTCTTATAACATTTGTACAGCAATACATTTCGTAAGCATGTCACAGGTTGTGGCTCATTATTGGGGACAAGTAAAACAAAAAGAATAATATATATTTTAAATTGTATTGGGAATTTTAGGGTCACAGCTCTACAAATAAATATTTCTGTCTCATCGATCTCAGTTAGATTTTAATGACAGCCTTTGTTAGAAATCACAAAAACAGTAAAATACATGTTTGCGCATAAAACACATTTGTTTTGTAATTCTAAATGCGGTGTTTTAAAATAATGAATGAGAATTAAATACTTTATTTAGCCCATACGAAAAAAGTAAATTGTCACGAATTTTTTCGTACAGCTCAGGTCCATTGATTACTAAAACCGATATTGATTCAGCAAAGTGCCGGTAGTTTGGATTGATGGGCAAAATCAACAAAATGGATTTCTTTCGAAAGCAGAACGTTGCTAGGTAACGCGATGGATTTTCCCAGCTGTGTGAAAACGGCTGTGTCGAATCGCCAAATGCAGACACTCTCGCGCCACGGGCGGAGATTCTGTAAGAAACGTGTATAGTCTGCATACGTCTGTGGTTTTGACGCAGTGGTGACATCCCCTGTTATGATAGATTAGAAATTCATTTTCCGCCAAAACTATAGCTTTTAAATTTACTACGAAATCTGTGACAGCATTATTGAAATTTCATCTTGAACATTTTTATCCAACGAAATTTGGTCGAGTTACTTCTCGTTCTTTTGTTACGATTGCACCATCCTTTTTGGTGAATTTTACAAAAATAAAATCGTCAAGTAACCCAATCAATTTCACATTGAAAAAGCGAAAATTCAAACCAAATTCTACTAATATTTTGGTTTCTGATAATATTCACTTTCCTTGAGTTATTTTCTATAGTTGTATACTGCACATAATTTTAAATTGGCCAAGTCTATTTTCTTGGCAGGGCAATAGAAGTTCAGATTCATACATGTAAACCTTTTTAACGTTATGTTGTGACGAAGAACACTGACGACATTAGAATGTTCCGAAAGTTGGGGTCACAACCTGAGTGTAATTTGCAAACGATCAACAAGCAATGGCAATAATTCTGAAAACTTTGTCGTTATGGAGTCCTCGTTTTTTGCTGTTGGTGCAAACTGATTTGTCCAAGACATCGTAGATTCACCAATGGAAACTTTCAATAAGCAGCACAACGTAACCCCTATATCTCAGCCGTGACTATGGTTACTTCTTGGGAAACAAGCAAAAGAATTTCAATAAGAAGAATTACTGTTTTTATGATTTCTTAGGACCTGTATGTTCTTTTACTTTCAGAAATTGCCACATTGCAAAGAAAGATTTTGGTAAGTCATTCCATGCCCCATCTGTGTTCTCAGTGGGGGACTCCACCGTCACGTGATGTTAATACACTAACAGATCTAAGGATGTCGCAAGGGTGGAGGGAAATATTGACTTTTCGAAAGAAAAACCTCCGTATATTCTCTTAAACGGCATGCTGGCGGTGTTTTTAGGAAGGTCTTCCGGGGGTAGTATATCTCATGGATTCTCCTGGTGATATGGCGGGTATGATTACTATCATATAAATTCTTAAGAATTAGTGGTAGACCAATAACACTACAAATCTGGAAAATCCTTAACGATCCCAGAATCATTTTACGTGCATGGCTGTAATTGTATGGCTGGGTTTCTACTCTGAAATTGTGTAATTTTTTTCTGTTTTTTCCTCAAGCATTTTCATTTAAGGCCTTCCCTGCCAGGAACTTGACTGTCAAAAATGAAGACATTTTTTCAAGATATGTTGACACTATCATTTTTGAGAGCCATCTTCTCTAGAGAAATGGAAATTTACAAACATTTCTAGGTTATAAAATTATGACTAAAAATGTCCACTCCAAGTCTTACGCGTAAAAATTCATGCAACGGTCATAAAAAATCCACTGATTGTTTTCTAGAACAGTACTGTGGTCGGAATGGAGGTGTAATAGTTACATATGGCTTGAAGATACATAGTCTCATTAAAATGCGAGTATACAAATGAAGTGCTAATTGAGAAAGAACCCTGTGTTCTCTAATGTATTGGAAACGATCCGAGAACCAATTACTATTACAATCTCCCGAAAGTCTTTTTTTCGAGATTATTTTCATGTAAATGAGTACGGTAATATTTCATTGTTACCCTAATGAAACAATTCATAATCTTTATTATTTGCGTTATTTCACTATCAAATAACGATTGTGTAACATTTGGAATTACTTAAAGATTTTTATATGCTCGTACCTGTTTTTAAGTGTATAAGTTGTTATGTTTTCTTTAAAACCACAATTTATTTGCTCATTTGTTTCTTTTCCTGATTTTATTTGTTCACACAGTTCTACGGGAAGTTATTAGTTTCATTTGCTTCAAATTTAAATATTCACGATATTAATGTGACACAACATCTTTAATAATCGGATTCAATCTTATTTTATCTTAATACACTAAAGCTGGTCATTTTGACCCGCCAATGTACAGTGCTGCTCAACATTAACAACGTTGTTTCAAGTACACTGTAGCAATTTCTTTCTAATTGGATATTCTAGCAAGCGTTCCATTATTTTTAATTTGCTTTATTAAATGTTAAGTACTATAAAACACACCTCAATACATTGTTGACATGCTGTAAATCAATATGTCCTGACACTTAATTAGAAATTGACCTTATATCAGCATTGTATTCGTTTAGTGAAAACCCAGAATCAAAGTACAATAGGCAAAGAACATGCGCACACATACTCTCACCAAACACTCACATTTTGACCCGCCGATGTACAGTACTGCTCAAATTTAACAACGTCGTTTTGAAGTATACTGTACCAATTTTTTTGTCTCTCTAGTTGGATATTTTAGCAAGTGTTCCAATATTTCTTAACTTTTTTATATTAATTACTATAAAACACACCTCGATACATTTGGTGACATAATGTCAATCAACATGGTCTTACATTTTAATTACTCTGCGCTTGCAAACGCAGAGTACTGTTGTTCCTGGGTTTTCTTCAATTTTATTCATCTTATTCTTATTCTTATTCTTCTTCCGACCAACTTTGACACTTAAGAACTCCAAATTGGGTTCAGATACGTTCTTTAAATTCAGCATATGACTTTTGACAGTACATAAATTTTGATTCGTTATATAATCATATTCCATATTGCACCCGAAGAGGTCGTTTGGTGCAAAGGTCATCTAATTTTCAAAATGCTACTTCTTCATTTTAAAAGCTATTCTTTTCAAATTCGGTACACAGGTACAAGTCAATAAGTCTATTTAAAACATTATTTTTCTAAGTTATCGGGTCATCCAATCAGGTTAAACAGGTCATTAGGTGTAAACTAAGATTTTGAGCTAGACACTTCCAATTCACAGGTCTGATTGGCACAGATAATTCAATTCGGAATCCAAAGTTTCAGGTCATTTAGTGTAAACATGGGGTCATTAGGTGCATTTTTCTTCTGAAAATTTGACCTTTTCATTCACCAAGTATTCTGATGAGTCAACCATTAGACAACTGTTTGTCTCAGCATTAAACACATTTTTCATGGGCTTTGCAATAATTCTCCTAAAGACGCTTATAATGCACCGGATGGGGTTAATTAGTGCAAACGTCATCTAACGTTCAAAATGTTATATCTTACGTTTTTCAGGAATTCTTTTCAATTTCAGCACACTGGTGTAAGTCAACATGCCAATTGAACACCCAACTTTACTACGCAATAGGCGTAACCAATCAGAAAATTTTCAAAACTTCTCAGTTTATAGCATAATTTCAATTGGATTTGATTTGAAATGTATAATTTAATTGTATTTTGTTCTTAGAATAAAATCTGATCAATGTCCGTTTGATGCTGTAGAATTCCGGGTAGACATGCTGGTTGATCTTTAGAATTTGTGGTAGACCAAGCGGTTGACTCCAGTCAGTTTCATGATGTCTTTACAGGTACTTGAAGAAGGAATGAGAGAGCAAGATCTGAAACTGAAGGGTCAAGGTCACAGACTGGATGAGCAAGATTACCGACTGGATAACCAAAGTAGCAGACTGATAGAGACTGAAAGTAAGAAAGACCAAAAAGATGTTTTTGTTGACTCTATGGAAGAAAATCAGTTGGGTGACATCATAGAAAGATTCTGGAATTATGAATACTCGTTCAAAGTAGGAAACATTTTTATTATTTCTGCACTTTCAAAAACAAATACCATTGGCCAAGAGTGGCCGTGCGATTCAGTGCTAGTTCCATTTTATGGATTCCATTTGCACTTTTAAGTTATGGCCGGTTAAACCTTCAAAATTATACTTTCGATTTTCGTGAAAGACAAAGGTGTTTGGGCGTATGTAACCAGACATCTTATGAACGCTTTTGGGTAGTTCTGTGGCACCACTCAATACACGCAGCTTGCCACTAAATAGTATTCGCGGACGCAGACCATCGCACAACACAATTTAAACAAATTTTGGCGATTCAGCTAGTTAAGTTTGGCAATTTGATTGATCATTCCAGCAAATGGCAGTACTACGTGGTTGAACCATGTAGACAGTTACGGTTAACTTGAAGATCTAAAGCATTTGTACAGTAAAACATTTCGGAAGCATGTCAGAAATTGTGGATTATTATTTTACCCTTCCCAAACTATGCTAAATTTCTACAACCTACAACTTGCTTCTAAATGTTGTAGAAATCATACAAGAAATTACGCTTGGAATTTGACTTTGTGATTGAAAAATGGGTGACAGACCCGAGTGAAGCTGTGTAATGTAGGTGCTATGACGGATGTAACAACTAATCAGAAGAGAAAAAAGACAAAATAAATTCTCTACAATCCTTTCAGTTGTTTCCTTCTTTGTGAGTCTGTTATTGTACTCTTCAGATGTTGCTGCGTACAAACATGGACTCTGTTCCTACATGTTCTATTTTTTCTTAATCCCACTGAATATCTGAAACTCTTAGAGGCTACCGTGATAATTGCTTACTTTATTGGTCCAAAAACGTAAGTTTTCTGAAACATGTTTCGGAAATGTTTCCAATTGTTTACATTTTGAGAACTTCTTTCAGGATGCTTCCAAAAAGTTTCAGGACATGTAAAACTTTTAAAACATATGTTGCAACTGGAGTATTCTCGAATCCTTTTTCATAAAAGTTTCACACACAGGCCTTTAGTGTTCAGGCATGATAATAACAACAGAGTATTGTGCCAATAGTTACCCCCAAATCTGCATAGATTAACATTTAAAATTATCTGGTTTTCATCTGAAAGCAGATTTGGTCGTTCAAGATATTGAGTTTTCTATCAAATGAGACTGTAGTGAAGCCACCAACTGGCTGAGATCATTTACATTTTGTTTGAAAGTCAGTAAAGGGTTTCAACCAGTTCGTTAATTGAAGACTGGAAACATTATCATCCGATTTCATAAAGGTGGTTTAAAGTTAAGCCTGGTTTAAACTGGACTTAGACCAGGTTTAAAGATAATCTGCATTTCATAAAGTTGGTTTAACTTTTACACCAGTGGTCTAGTAAAACCTGGATTAACTCCAGTTTAGACCTGGTGTAAGTCAGTTTTCATTTCACCCACAAGGGCTATATTCTTTAGACCTGTATTAAGATCTTAAACCATGTTTAACTTTAGACTTGGTCAGACCCAGGTTCAACTCTTAAATATGTCAGACTTGCATGGTATAGGTGCGACTGAATGATGCCGTGGAGTGCATTTGCCACGCAGTTTTAGACTATTTTTACAATATTCAGTTTTACTACCGTCAAGATCAAACGCAGCAGGGGCGGATCCAGGATTTTTTAAGGGGGGTGGTCAAGGACTTTTTGAAAGGGGGGGCCAAGTCAACAA
>NMRA01000387.1:0-72690 GCA_002633005.1 Phoronis australis | reverse complement strand
CTTTATTTAACCGCCAAGAAAAAAGTAAATTGCCAGGCAAAAACACTCACGAAATGTTCTCCTACGGCTCAGCATCACCCCCCCCCCCCACTTATTACTAAGACCGAGATTGGTTCGGCAAAGGGGGATAGTTTGGTTTGATGGGTGAAATCATCAGAATAGATTTGTTTCGAAAGCAAAACGTCGCGAGGTAGCACGGCTGCGTCCCATGTAGAGATCCCGTTAAAACCCGCATAATCTGCATACGTCTGTGGTTTCCACGCAGTTGTGACATCCCCGGTAATGAAAGATTAGAAATCAAACCTATTTTTCAATTTACAATACTTGAAACCATAGCATGTGTCACAATTTTGATAACTTCGGAACAGCATATCTCAGAGACGGCAGATCGGTTTCATATAAAACTTTCAGATACTATGCTTTGTGCAACCTTCTCCAAAATGATTTTATCGATTCCTTTAAATTGATCTAAGCGAATGGCTATCAATATTACAACGGAATCTGTGAAAGCATTAGTGAGGTTTCAACTTGAACATTTTATGCAACGAAATTTGGTCGTGTTACATATCTCGTTGTTTTGTTAAGATTGTACCATTGCTTTTTGCTGAATTATACAAAAATTGTCAAGTATCCCAGCCGGCGGCATATTGACCAAATGAAATCCAAATTGTACAAGTTGTCTTTTTTCAGATAATGTGCACTTTTCTTGAGTTAATTTCTATAGTTGTGAAAGTGTTTGGATAAATGGATACTAGACTTTTGCATTGACCAAGTGTATTTTATTTAATTCTTTGCAGAGCAATATAAGTTCAGATTCATAGACCTTGTGGCCGAAGGAATAGGTTTCGACGACGTAGTCAAGCTCCCACATGGAAGATGCACGCGCTATTGCAAATACAGGCCTGAAATTAAGGTAAGTCTTTTTGGAAAGCGTTTCATTATATATTATAGCTGGTACAACAGTGTATAAGGTTACTTACCACTTTGGATAGCTATGCAAAAGTGAGTGGAATGCAAGGAAGGTATCGTAAAATCTAACAAAAACCTTGTTATTAAAACTGCACTCTTCCTTGAGAAAACAAAACAGGCTATGGAATCACTATTGTATTAATTTGTTATTTTTTGGAATGCTTTCATGCGTCATCCAAGGTAAGGGCGTTGAACCGGTTTTTAAGAATAAAGTGTTATCGGTATGTCTAGGCAAACTTGTAGAACATAAGCGTAGGAAGTTTTTTGTTGACTGATTGAATCATTTTATTTGGCTATGCGCACAATACATATAAATGGATGTCAAGGAAATGAGACATAATAGCAAATAAATAAAATAGTAATACATCAGAAAATCGAAATGTGTACAACCAGGATAAAACCGGGTAATACAATTGCAGCAGTATATATAACACTCAGTATGCAATTCCTCGTTAACTACAATATCAAATATAATTGTATTAAACTATTTTCAGGAAATGTTACAAGATCAATGCACACTTTCCGTTGTTTTCATCTTTGTTGTCTCTTACCAAGTAATAAATCGTTGCATTCCAAACTGTGTCTTTTACCAGAAAAAACTTGTAACCTCAACGCGCAAGTACATACATATAGGATGTGTTCCGCCCTGTGAACAGTCTGGATGAAGTAATGAAAACGAAAGACAATTAGGAATTCGAAGCGCATGGGATAAATACAAAGCGTACCACGACTGGCGTAGATAAGATAATATCCCACGAGACATTATTCCACGTATCGGAATAATGTCTCGTGGGATATCACTTTATCTACGCCTCTCGGCATGTTTCGTGTATGTAAACAACAGCCTGAGCCCACCACTCATGCTCGTTAGTTTCCTTGCGTTATCTACGCAATAATTTCGCTGCCATTCTTATGTGCATGGGTAATAGACAATCCGACACTGTAATTTTTTTTCTCTTCAACTGAGTTAACTATTGTTTATCGTCTTAAAAGACGCACTCAATTTTGCTTCAAAATACTCTTTTACAGAAAACTATTGCTTGCCTCAGAACACTCAGGAAATGTGTTGCATAACCCATGTACTTTTACTGTCGTTCTGTCAGCAACTTACAATTTACAGAGTCAGTTTGTCTATTAATCTAAATAAGCTGCAACTTGAGGTCCCATCCCCTGATAGGGCTGTTCCAAAGTTGTGGGGTGGGGGGTAGAGGCGTTTACAGTTTGGGACCCCGCAGGAAAAATAGGGGTCAGACTCCGTGTAGTCACACGGGCCTCTCAAAAGTCGTTGCGACCGAGGGGGGGCTGACCGGTTGTAAAATTTTTGGCTACCAACGGAAGTAAAAATTGTGCCCTGTCTAGTGGCAAAAGGAACCCCTCGAAAGTTGTGACTATCGGGCAATTCGAAAACTATTACTTGATAACGCCATACGAAAATTTACGAATATTGTAACGAGTGACCTTGGCCAAGACACACAGACAAAATGTAATCGTGTTCACCGAAGCACATTTTATATACTAGAAAAATGGTAGACGCATACACAGTGTAACAAGAAGGGGATACACATTTGTGGTATTCGATGGCAAAACAGGACAAGAGACGAGCTTCAGGCGGTTCGATGTATATGGAAACAATTCGCTTGACGACGCGGTGGTTGCATTCTACAACTCTATACCAACCCGGTAGGTACACTGTTCTGTCACTGTATTTGGAATCTTTGGACTATTTTTTACACTTTCCAGTAAAACTAAGGGTATAAGATGACCATGAGTGTCCATATCCTTATTTTAGGAACATATTACTGATACATATTCCAGCAAAAGGGGGACATTCACTGCCATTCATTCTACAGAGTTTAGCCCTATTATCTTAGTGCGGCTTACACCCGAGTATATTTTTACGTACGGTATGTACATTTGCCACGTAAACGCGAACACCCTCGAGTGTAAAGCTACAGCTAGATGAATATTTACACCGCCTTTTGATGTCATGTTAAAGGAGAATGCCACCCGATTTTTTTAGTCTTTTTATCGTCTTTATCGGTCTATATCTAAATCGCCTCTTATACGGTCGACCTCACCTTGCCGAGTGGTGTCGCGTTAACCTTTGAGGAAGGTGAAAAACGATACAGCGACGTCAGTGGTTCGTCTGCAGAGTGAATGTCGCTATATTGCGGTGCATCGTTCCCGCTTTTCCGAACTATGAAGCTGCGAAGAAAGCAGGTATATCGTTTTTTCGACTTCCTCGAGAGCCCGAAATGCTTATGAAGTGGTTCGCGGTAGTGAAGAATGAAAGGTACGCTGTTAATAGCAAGTATGAGGCCGTAAAACATCTTCGGGTCTGCATGGCTGGCATTTCGTTGACAGTGATTTCTCTGACGAATTCCGGCTTACCTAAGAACTATTCATACGTTCCGTTGCCTGTGCATGCTCACGGCGCCTCCCTAGCATTTCTTGGTCAGTGTATTCCGGTTCGAACTGATAGCCTGTGAAACTAACGATCCGACCCGTGATATCTTCGTCGGATGAGCTCTTGACTAAGTCGGGATTGGCGCCGGGCGAGTTGCCATGTAGACGTTTATTATTCTGCGTTCTGTTTCAAAATGAAATGTTGTCATCCTAACCAATGCTTATATAAAACTGAAACAAAGTCTGTATCATTAGATACAATTTGTAATGCCTTTGCAGTATTCGTGAGTGCATATGTTGAGAAGCCAGCAATGAATAAACCACTGCGTTACCCGCTTCTGATGCCGACAATAAAGGTAATTGACCGGGCACCGAGGTCGCGCGAGCTCATGCTAATTCAGTGTTTGCTAACGGAAAGCTCTTGTGAAACAATTGCTCGATTTTATATGCTATGCTCACATGTTAGGGGAATGTTTATTTAGAAATACAAATACATTATTCAAATCATTGTTACTGTACAATCTTTGCCCTGACGATCAGTGGAACCCGACTTCGCGGCCCCCGACAATTAAGTAGATTTTCAGTTTCGTGGCTAATTCACATAAATAATTACGTGCACATTATTTGTTTAGCTCACTATTATAGTCTTTTCGTGTCTGGAGGTTTAGTTTCCAACTCAAACTGGTTTATGTTCGTGCCAGTCCCGGCGGCCGCGACGGGCCTGATCTGGTTCTGAGCCACTGTCCGGGATAACAAGTGCTTTGTGTGTTTGGAACTCAAAAATATAACAAGTCTAAACAACATAAGTCTCGGTTCTCCTGTTTGTATTTCACGGAAGAATACTTCGAATTTATCTCTGAACAGACCCCAAACTCCTGCTACGAACCTTGGTAAATTAGCTTGCCGAGCTTTGTAGGCTACGGTGTGTCCAAATACCAATAAACACGTAACAGCGAAATAAAAGAACACGTTTTTATAAGAACTTGGTGTATTTTTAAGGGTTTTACATCAAAGTTTGATGATTTATCGGTGTTAAACGATGAATTCAAGCGATAAGCTGACACCAGTAACCCGTGTTGTGAACTGCTGAACAGACTGCGTGTGAAAGCAATGACGTCACTGGATAATTTCAACACCTCCGTCTGCCGTCAGGTGTCAGGTAACGCAACCGAACGTACCGTTATGGAGTAGAACTACTCGATCGAAATTGATACAAAATAGGTTGTTCTTTGGGTGGCATTCTCCTTTAATGTAGATTTACTCTATCACATGTGATTACGATTCAAATGTAAATACGGAGGGTTCGGCCAAAAATGTCATTGCAATAATATTTCTGCTTTCTCATCTCATCAGACGGAAACATCCTTTGTTATCATGGATACTTCGATATTATTCCCTATCGAAAAGTTGCTGCTACTAGGTGAAATTTTCACGGGTTTTGTATCGCACGGTTTCTCCAAGTACCGCGATTTTCCGTAGATAAGCCCACCCGAATAAAAGCCCACGGGCGTTTATTCAGAAAAATGTGCCGAATAAACATGCATGGGCGTTTATTTGGTGTTACAGATTCTCTTGTCAAGTGTCCACGTTGTGGGGTGTTTGTTCGGAAAATTTCCCCCTTAAAAGACCCCTCAGAGTCAACTTTTTGTCACAAATTCAGTTTTGTGGAGCATTTATCATTTCTAAAAATGAACAAGATGATTTTCCTCAACTCTTTCTTCAATATAATAAGTACGGTACAGATCACACAATTACAGTGTCCTCACGAAAGTTACTACAAACGTCTTTGTTTAGTCAATGATCAGTTATGGTCAACTTATGTATAGTGCTATTTTATACGAAGGTAATTAAGAAATTAGACACCTAGAAGCTCCCTATGATTCATTCACAAAAACAAAAAAGTCAAGACCTTACCAGCGTTCTATAAATTCATCGTATTTTATTTTGTTTCTGTATATGTATCTTTCAGTGAAAAAGTACATTGCAACCTTCTTTTGTAACAGTGAAAGTGTGGCATTTTTACACTTCAACCGTTGTTTAAAAATATGCTACTTGCCAAGACAAAGAACCATACTGTTTAAAATCGCTTCCACCTGACCACAGAACATAACTAATTGTATGGACACTTCTAAACTATATCCAACAGCATCTACGAGCTGATTTATTAACATGATTCCAAAAGCGTTGAGCATTGTTACAAGACCGGTACACATGAACAATAGATTCCCTTTTTATCACAGCAAATTGTATTTAATGAGCTATCAATTACGCCAATCTTGTGTTAAAATTCATTACAACCTATAATTCTGTGAAGAAGCCTAAATTGAAACCATCTCAGAGAAACACCGTCGGTGAATGAATAGATGTTTTAGGAAAAAACATTGCACCATCATTCTGTAATATCAAGGAGACTTTGTTTTTCCTAACTTTGAGAAACAATTACAAAATTTTATTTACCTCTTTTGACATCTCCCAAAATAACTTCGAGGTATGGTGGACGAAACAGTAAATTTACTCGATGCTTCCCCTCTCTGAGTTGACTCCACTGATTTAGCGTGCAATGAGCTTCGTAAACCAAAAAATGAAGTTACTTGAGGGGTAAAGTGAAATTTCTGTATAAACTCTTCATAATTAGGAAACAACCATCTGACTTATGTTAATCGTGTAGATGACCTTTGCCTTTTAGAAACCACTGTTTAGAGAAAACAGGTTTGCTATCTATTAATATTAGAGGCTGATGAGTACCACAAACAAGGTGCTGTTGAGCTATGCATTTATTAACATAGAATTTAAAAACACATTTTGAAGGAAAAAACTATACGTCTAAACGTCCCCCTTTTCCAAATAAACGCCCAGGCGTTTATTTGGTGTTATCAAAACACCTAAAAATCTTCATTTTCCGAATACACGCCCATGGTCTAATAACGGGAAATCCCCTGTATGTATCACCCCCAAAGAAATGCAATAGTCACAGTTACAATGTATTTCTTAACCAGAACAGCTTTTCGGTTCAGATTGGAATGCTAAATTTCCAAGTGCTAACGACTCATGAACGCGACCAAGCAATCTTCAGTTTACGTTCATCAGTAACGACAAAATCGCATAACAAGTCACGAATGGTTGAACACGGGAACCTGTTTTGTTTAAATAAATAGCGCGAACAATATTTCGAGCGCGATAATTGACATGTATAGCTCCTGGAAATCCCAACTCAGTCTTTCAAATTGTCTTGAGGAAAGCTTACGCAGCATCAGTGGCTGGTGTAGATGGGGGCCAAGGGAGACATTGCCCCCCAAAATCTCCCAGATTAAATTTGGCAGTTCGGGGGGGTCAATGTCTGACATGCAAAATCTTGGTTAATACTCTGCCCTGGCTCCCCTAACTCAAAATCTTCGATCCGCCCCTGAGCAAGGTATCAAGTAATTAGTTATGACTGTGAATTTCGTGTATGCACTGTGAACGAGGAAATTCTTGCTTTCTCAACTCCGTAAAAATTTCCCACGTGGGATTGGCTCTAGTCTCCAGTTTCGGCTCCACCCCGAGATCGACACCAGGTTTGCATTCATCCATCCCTAATTGACTTAACCGGCCTCACTAAACTTTTGTCCCCGTTGCACCAAAGTCAGACACCACCGCTGCCAATAAACTCCTCGTCGTAGTGTTTCTGACTTAATGTTAGCTGGAGTAAACTCCGTGGAGCCAGACACCGAAATATTGGCTACTCATACAAGATTTTATATTTTACTGGGAAGGACAGCGATTTCTAGCGTAAAGTCTTTTTCAGCAGTGAAAGTGATTCTTTTTACATCAGTAGCTGAATAGTGGTAATGCAAGTAGCCGCATCTAGTTTTCTATTCCTTCTAACTTGTTGATCTGCCCGTGATATCCCACACTCTTTTGAAAGGTTTTATCTCCAAAAATTTTCGCTATTCTTTGCACAGAAGACTTGCTCATTTGTAAATCGCTTGCGACTTCTCTCAGAGATCTGTGATTCCCCGGCTTGTCGTCTTGGGATTGAATCAATTCCTCTACGCGATCCTCGTTTTCTTTCGAACATGCACTCCTGAGTCTCCCACTCCTACTTTTACGCGCAACAGACCGAGTGTGGCGTATTTTAGCAATACGTCTATATAGTTGAGTCGAAAAATTCCCCCGTGCACCTCCCGGACTTCAACTTCTAAGTTGCAGTTATGCAAAGAAAAATAAGTGTAAAAACCGAAAAAAGATGTTAACAAGCTGAAAAAATGTCCCACATGAGTTTTTATGCAAATTAGTGCCGCCATTACCGATTTTTTGTTATTTGACGATATCGAACCTTTTTTCCCATAATTGAACGAATCAAGTGTCAAAACAGATACTTTGAGGGTCAAGCATTATGAAGGAGTAATTTTCTTCATGATTTATTGCATATGATTTGCATTATATGGTTACTTACAATCAATACTACACTGAAAGTGTACTTAGGCCAATATAAACGCTAAATGGACAACTTTCAGGGATTGTATAGTCAGCTTTTTAGTGAACAGGATTTCAACAATTTTTTAAATATCTCAAGGAAAAAACGCAGGGAAATGATTGTAGAAACATGGGCACTCATTACATGCTGACGTCATTGTTTACATGTTTCATCACTCCATGTCACGTTCATAGCTTTCCGTAAAACTGCCATACAACTCGCCACTTTCCCGTTTTCCACTTCACATCGGTGAGCAAGATATCAATCAGTGAGTTTGGTAAGATAAGACCACACGGCAACACAAATTCTAACACTCCTTCGTCAGTCCGCCTCCACCCCTACCCTTCCAAATAGGGTTTTGGCTGTTCAGTTACGGGTTCACAAGCGCACTTGTACAAAGCGACACGGTGATTTACTCGTTGGACATGGTTTCCGTGCAGCTTGGCACTGCGAGAGTCGAGCAAGGTCAACCTTGAACTTGTGAGAATTTCGCCTTCACCAACCATGTTGCGCAACATCTCAGTACGAGTTCCGTCTGTCGATTACTGACGTCTCGTACATGAGGCAGGTGAACTTCTCCATCTCTTTCAAAACTTCAGAACTTTCAGCTCAATCAACGCCAAGTTGCCTGAGTGCTCTGCGAAAGTTTGGATTCTTTTCCAGCTTCTTATGGGAGCTAATCTTTTCTTCACCTTTGAAGGCACTGGTGCAATCTTCTCTAGTATATATATATATATAAAACCCAAGTACAGTTTAACATTACCTTTTTCCTAAAGATTTTGGCCACGTCAGAGAGATTCATTAGTCGCCGATGTTTTCCAAACAATGTATCTAGATATACCAGTCAACGTTATGGCGTGAGCATGATGCAGCAGAATTACAAAGAAGAAATCGTCAGGGCCCCTGAGCGGTGCACTTTTCAGTGCTGCACCGCCCATGGTCTATAGGCGGTGCATTACAGGGGGCTGTTGGGCTTTATTCCCCACTTTTTTCTGTGCTGCTCCGCTCATGAGGGGTTCTGACGACAACGTTTCTGTGCACAAGTGAGACGACGTACTGGAGGTACAAAACAATTCTTCTGTCAGTCTCTTCTTGGTTGCTGTAGATATGTGGGTGCTCCTGAGTATAAACCTGAAACATCAGATTAATTCACTGTATGACAACCCAAATTATTTTAAAGTAACAAATACTCAGAAAGTTATGCTCAGAAAAAATGTGGACGTTCCTGGCCTTCAGATGTAACAAGATCAAGGGCTTTTCACTGTATAATCATGATGGCCATCTCGCTCTTCTCCAACCTCGAAACTGACTTCTCACCACTCCAGATTTACAGTAACAAGTGGTAGAATTGCTTATTGTTGTCATCGTTTGCAACAAAGGTTTTGGAGTCGTACGATGTTCGTGTATCTTGTCCACCCATGAACTGCCATGTCGGAACCGCTCCTGGGCTTGATAGATTCTAGTGTCAGTTAAGAACAAGAAGTGCTTCGTCGACGCCATCTTGTCAGTTACTTGTAAGCAGATCTCATCTCATGCTGGAGGGAGATTAGGTATCGTGTTGAGATGTGCCATGCCATCCAAGATGGCATCATGATGAAAGTCTTCTGGCACAATGTCTTTCAGAAGATAATGCAAAAGGGAAGCTTTGTTGGTCTTGAAAAAGGGCTATCTGTTGTCCCAAGACAGAGCTTCTACTTGAAGACTTCGTTGTCGGCTGCTACTTGTTATTGACTAGCATTGTTTTTATCTTTGGAGGTTTTCAAACCAGGCTTGACCCCTTGAATCATGATTACTCGAGCACTGTTGACAATGTTGCTGCCCTGTACATTGGTGGTCAATTTATTCAAATTATCCCACTCACAACGGGTCTCGTGAATTTTTCACTTTTGTTGAGACCTTCAACCCCAGTCATCAACAAACTAAGAAATCGGATGAGTTCAGGAGGCAAAGGTTTTACAGTAACAAGTTCCATATAATCGGCCGTTAATGGCCGCAGTAGTTTTGCTGACTGTTTGCATGCCATCAGAATGTCATTTCGAAGAGTGAGCACAGTTTTCAGACGTTTATGTGTACTTCCTAAACAATATGATTGTGCTAAAGCAGAAGAAACTGTTATACTTGATCTAGGAAACAGCCAAAATGATAGTGTCACCTCTATCAATTTTCGTGAAGTTAACCAAGTTTTGAAATGGACCTGGTTTGAAACGATTAAAGTTTCTTAGAACGGTACCTAAGATTCCCGTTCCCTTTTAGATCCTCAACGTAAAGCAAGCGGAAGGAAGAAACCTTGATGATATTATTTTGTTGGACGATGCGAGTTTTAAGCTGCTGTAGTTTTTTGCATTCCTGTTCCTCTCACATTGTGTAAGGCTGTAAAAGTGCCTTGTACATTTACAAAAATCTAAATGAAGAATGCATACGGGTAGAAATTGATCTTTACCTTCAGTAGATAAGCTTCGACCTCGTTTCCTTTTAGGCATGATTTATACATCTGCCAAGATAGCTGCCTAAATTTCGAATGTAGGCCAATTTCACGTGACTGTCTTAGAAACAATGTTCCTCTTCATAAAAGATGAGAACTATTGTTTAATTTAGTTAATCTAAAATATATTTTTGGTTGGGTTGCATCCTAAAAATAATGTCAACATCGAAGTTCTGAATTTGAATAAAATTAGCGGATTTTCATGCCTCAAACAGCATTTCTATTCCATATGTTGTTTGTTTTGTACCGGTGCCATGTATAAGATAACTTTTAGAAGTTACTTGATTTTAATGTAATGTTTGACCCACAAAACATAAGCCCAGACATTTAGCACTTTCAATTATTTAAAATACTCGAGGAGATACTTCGAAATGTAGCAAAATAGGTAATGGTGGCACTGACCTCCGGCTTATTAACATCATTTTTCTGTTTTCATACATAATTTTCTTCATAAAAATGCAACTTTGATGTTGAAGTCCGCGGGGTGCACGAGGGGCCATTTTTCGACTAGACTAATACACAGTGCCTCGATTCCACCCTCTGCGGGGGAACTCCCTTACGATTCTTCTTTCAGCTTCACCCTTTCTCTTTGAAACAGGTTTCATTAGTATATTGATCACTTTCACTCAAAGGCCTCCGTGTGCCCAAATACTCGAGGCTATATTACTTGAAATAACTGGGATGGAGTGACAGTTGATCTGATCATCAGGTCACGTTCCTTTAAAAGGTCGGCTGTGGGATTTCACGAAAACTGGAAAAGAAAGACAATTATAATATTAGAATAGTCTGTTCTGTTCTGGAAAAACCTCGCTTTGAAACGTATGGTCTGCTGAGCGCAAATATCACTAATTTCATTTTCTCCCAAAGAACACGGTACAAATTTACATTTATATCCAGGTGTAAAATGATGTGTATAAACAGTTAGCAGCCAATCTCGCAGTAATTCTAGCTAGGGCGATTGGCATGCAACTTTGGTGAAATCACGTGACCTTCTGTCTTCTCCAGTGGAGCATATGACCATGAGAGGCATTCTGTATGGGTGGTGTTTCCTTATAGTTAATATATTTGCAAGCCCCTTTAGCTGGAATGTTGTCAACTCGAAAAAAATACCAAGGTTCATAAAGAAACGGCACTGTGTACTTAGTCAATAGATTGTACAATCCTGTTGCCGTCAAGAAGGCTTTTTATCCGGAACTCTGATATAAGTCCATACTGTGTGGAAACAGCAATTACTGCAATGGCTATGGTTTAAGTTCACGAAAATAAATCACTGGCAAAAATAGTGTGTCATGGACCAAACTGGCAATTTTTCGAACTGTTAATTTCTCTGAAATTGAATTTCTAAGAAATAAGATAGAATTAACAAAAATAGATTGTTACGTTTCGGTTCTCTGGTACCTGTTGATGAATGGTTTTAGCAACTCTTCGAACCATGGTAAATACTTGGCCTGCGAATTGCGATGTTGTACAAAAGAGCATGAGGACGCTTAACAAGGGACTAAATTGATATCTGCATTTAGCTTTGATTTAGGAACTGCTGTCTTTTGGAGTTGATACACGATTCTCCTGTTCAGTGCCGTATTGGAGGAACATGTTTCGTTTACAAGCGCGGCTTTCCTTTTATAAGCAACGGGTTTAGAAGTGGACTGGCAATTCATTGTTCAATAAATTTTATTTTACTGTTCTATTTGTTTATTTGCACATAGCACATGATTGGGCTTGAGGTCAGGAGAGTAATTTGTTTACAATAGAATAGCAAGGAACGTAAAAGAAGATTCCAGTATGTTAGTCATAAACATTGANCAGAAGAAACTGTTATACTTGATCTAGGAAACAGCCAAAATGATAGTGTCACCTCTATCAATTTTCGTGAAGTTAACCAAGTTTTGAAATGGACCTGGTTTGAAACGATTAAAGTTTCTTAGAACGGTACCTAAGATTCCCGTTCCCTTTTAGATCCTCAACGTAAAGCAAGCGGAAGGAAGAAACCTTGATGATATTATTTTGTTGGACGATGCGAGTTTTAAGCTGCTGTAGTTTTTTGCATTCCTGTTCCTCTCACATTGTGTAAGGCTGTAAAAGTGCCTTGTACATTTACAAAAATCTAAATGAAGAATGCATACGGGTAGAAATTGATCTTTACCTTCAGTAGATAAGCTTCGACCTCGTTTCCTTTTAGGCATGATTTATACATCTGCCAAGATAGCTGCCTAAATTTCGAATGTAGGCCAATTTCACGTGACTGTCTTAGAAACAATGTTCCTCTTCATAAAAGATGAGAACTATTGTTTAATTTAGTTAATCTAAAATATATTTTTGGTTGGGTTGCATCCTAAAAATAATGTCAACATCGAAGTTCTGAATTTGAATAAAATTAGCGGATTTTCATGCCTCAAACAGCATTTCTATTCCATATGTTGTTTGTTTTGTACCGGTGCCATGTATAAGATAACTTTTAGAAGTTACTTGATTTTAATGTAATGTTTGACCCACAAAACATAAGCCCAGACATTTAGCACTTTCAATTATTTAAAATACTCGAGGAGATACTTCGAAATGTAGCAAAATAGGTAATGGTGGCACTGACCTCCGGCTTATTAACATCATTTTTCTGTTTTCATACATAATTTTCTTCATAAAAATGCAACTTTGATGTTGAAGTCCGCGGGGTGCACGAGGGGCCATTTTTCGACTAGACTAATACACAGTGCCTCGATTCCACCCTCTGCGGGGGAACTCCCTTACGATTCTTCTTTCAGCTTCACCCTTTCTCTTTGAAACAGGTTTCATTAGTATATTGATCACTTTCACTCAAAGGCCTCCATGTGCCCAAATACTCGAGGCTATATTACTTGAAATAACTGGGATGGAGTGACAGTTGATCTGATCATCAGGTCACGTTCCTTTAAAAGGTCGGCTGTGGGATTTCACGAAAACTGGAAAAGTAAGACAATTATAATATTAGAATAGTCTGTTCTGTTCTGGAAAAACCTGGCTTTGAAACGTATGGTCTGCTGAGCACAAATATCACTAACTTCATTTTCTCTCAACGAACACGGTACAAATTTACATTTATATCCAGGTGTAAAATGATGTGTATAAACAGTTAGCAGCCAATCTCGCAGTAAGTCTAGCTAGGGCGATTGGCATGCAACTTTGGTGAAATCACGTGACCTTCTGTCTTCTCCAGTGGAGCATATGACCATGAGAGGCATTCTCTTTCGCATAAACTGTAGGGGTGATGTTTCCTTATAGTTAATATATTTGCAAGCCCCTTTAGCTGGAATGTTG
The DNA here is from genome assembly GCA_002633005.1 of Phoronis australis. Taxonomy (NCBI): domain Eukaryota; kingdom Metazoa; phylum Phoronida; family Phoronidae; genus Phoronis; species Phoronis australis. The sequence goes on along the minus strand of NMRA01000387.1, from coordinate 59,086 downwards.
TCAACTCGAAAAAAATACCAAGGTTCATAAAGAAACGGCACTGTGTACTTAGTCAATAGATTGTACAATCCTGTTGCCGTCAAGAAGGTTTTTTATCCGGAACTCTGATATAAGTCTATACTGTGTGGAAACAGCAATTACCGCAATGGCTATGGTTTAAGTGTTTAAGTTCACGAAAATAAATCACTGGCAAAAATAGTATGTCATGGACAGAAACTGGCAATTTTTCGAACTGTTTAGTTTCTCTGAAATTGAATTTCTAAGAAATACGATAGAATTAACAAAAATAGATTATGTTTCGGTTCTCTGGTACCTGTTGATGAATGGTTTTAGCAACTCTTCGAACCATGGTAAATACTTGGCCTGCGAATTGCGATGCCGGACAAAAGAGCATGAGGACGCTTAACAAGGGACTAAATTGATATCTGCATTTGGCTTTGATTTAGGAACCGCTGTCTTTTGGAGTTGATACACGATTCTCCTGTTCAGTGCCGTATTGGAGGAACATGCTTCGTTTACAAGCGCGGCTTTCCTTTTATAAGCAACGGGTTTAGAAGTGGATTGGCAATTCATTGTTCAATAAATTTTATTTTACTGTTCTATTTGTTTATTTGCACATAGCACTTGATTGGGCTTGAGGTCAGGATTATTTGTTTACAATAGAATAGCAAGGAACGTAAAAGAAGATTCCAGTATGTTAGTCATAAACATTGCTCCATAGTTTGAAACATTCTGCAGTCGAGCTAAGTATGTGTTTGTAGAACGATTTGGTTGAGTCTGGAAAGTTCTAGAATGTGCCTGAATTCATGAAAAGTTCCAAAACATTGTAAGGGACTATAATTACCCAGGCACGAATTCAAGACAGTCAGTTGAGCTGATAAGTTGAAGTTGAGTAAGAGTTAAGTTTTAAGAGACAGTTAAAGTTACATTTCAGTTGCAGTTACATAATCAGCAATTAGTCAATAGAGAGCCAGATTATACAGACTGCTGGTTATTGAACCAACGAGTGTATCGGTTTTTCTGGAACTGACTCACCTGCCCCCCACTCCATTACAAAGAACAAGCCACCCCGCCACCGGATCGACATGATGTAATAAAATTAAGTTGTGTGCCGATTTACATTTCAGATCAATCGTTGTGGTAGCAACATACGACGAACCAAAACGTGGAGCCACGAAGACATTGAACGTCTTGAAAAGCTTGGGCGTCAACGTGTCATTTGGTACTCGAGGTAATTATCAATATTGTGATTTCTAATAGGGTCAGAAGGCCATGGGACGTTTTCGGAAAATCTCACGTAGCCACTTAGCAACTCCGATGGTGTCGTTCCTTTTCGACTTCCTAACGAGTAGAAGTTTGTGGTTGTCAGACTGAAACCACTCATCTCTATTGTGTCCACTTCTGTAAGATTCCGCTAGACACATCGTAAGGCTATGTCATGTGCATGGCTGCGCTCATGAACGCCGCTCACGAACCAGTGAACTCGACAGGGCCGTCCTGGATTACACAGCGACACTCGAATCTTGCTGTATTGAATTTTACCCACATTGCCGTAAACATTCTCGTGCTCAAAAATCATAAGACAGTCTAAACAACACAGATCTAGGTTCTCCTGTCTGTATTTCACGGAAGAATACTTCGAATTTATCTCTAAACAGACCCCAAACTCCTGCTATGGACCTTGTTCAATTGGCCTGCCGAACTTTGTAGGCTACGGTGTATCCAAATACCAATAAATCCCTAAAAGCGAAATAAAACAACACGTTTTTGTAAGAATTTGGTGTATCTTTTATTGTTTTACATCGAAGTTTGATGATCTATTGGTGTTAAATTATGAATTCAAGCGATAAGCTGACACCAGTAACCCGTGTTTTGAACTGCTGAACAGACTGCGTGTGAAACCAATGACGTCATTGGATAACTTCAACACTTCCGTCTGCCGTCAGGTGTCAGGTAACACAACCGAACGTGCCGTTATAGAGTAGAACTACTCGATCTAAATTGAAACAAAATAGGTTGTTTTTGGGTTTCATTCTCCTTTAACTAATAAATTCCATCTGGCTATCTCCCAGACTTTTGCCCAAATTATAGTAATGCAGATTGGCTAATAACAGCCCCGTATCTTAGCTAATCATATCATTGGCTGTTACGATCTGGAATCCTTAAAGTACTGAACCCAGAACAAACCATGTAAACATCATCTAAAAATACATGTAGATGTCAAAAGTACATGTAAACAAGTTTGACATATGCACAAATTTTGGGAAACTTCATTGGCAGTAACTCTACTCATTTCATAATCAAGATATTTTCTGACAATGGGATTTCCAAATCAAGACGTAGCGCACTCAGTTGTACCCAGAATGTGAATCTGTTCAGAACAATATTGGTAAGAAGATGGACATCCTCGGTCATTTTTATTCATGAAACTGAAGAAAAAAACTACATGTATGAAAATACTCATAATCACTGGCACATTACGTGTCAGCGAGCTCACCAAACTTAGTCCGATTACGTAAGCGCAATGGGAAAGGCTCTAGTTTGGTGCGGACTAGTTTGCTCGACCTTCCTAAATTATCTCCCCACCTCACGCGAGTGCAGAGTTCTTCCGGCCATTTTGTGCACTCTTGGCGTTACTGGTATTTTTGTCAACGCACTGCACAATTTTGAACTTAAACAATTGAAAATAGAAATAAAAGTGAAAATTTATTGTCGTGTGAAAAGGATATCCTTATAAGTATTTAGAACAAAATCTCGTGTTTAGTACGATGAAGCTTCAATGTTAGGGCGATAGAGTGTTAGTGCGGTCAAATTAGAAAGGTAACAATCTAGTACGATAGGTTATCATGCTGATGTAAAACATGTTCCTACCGCAAACTGGACCGGACTAACTTTAATGCGAAAGCAACTTTACACGTGTGAAACGAATGCTTGTCGTTGTGGTTTGGGCTGAATGATATCCAAGGCTTTTGTTTTTGTTCCAGATGGCTTTGCAATGATCGGATGCAAAGGCAGTATCCCATCTTGGCTCGTCTGGCAGCACGTGCCAAGAGGTCAAGGGTTAGCACGAGTTCAAGCACGTGTTCCGTTGCTCAATTAGACCACCAAATTCTGGACAAATATTTTTGTGTTCCTCGGGTATTCATGACGAATAAGAAAACTTCCGTCATGAGGTAATGCTGCCAGGACGTCAGATGACCCTACGTGACCAGACGGCTGAAACCATAAATCCGATCATCCGGCATATCAGTCATTAAAAGGATACTCAACCCTGGTTTGAAGATTCCAATCAATCCTCGTTCTGTCACCTGTTAATGCATCATTGGCGTTAATCTTCCAAATTAAAGGCAAGAATCAACTACAAACTCAAACTTGCTATGACACAGATTGGACATTATGATTCTTGGTGTTTTTTTACCACAGTTGCCATGTAATGCGCTAAAAGCGTGGGTCACGCTTGCTCGTTTAGCAGACTTTTAAAGGAATTGCACATTTTTTGTTTTTTAGCGAAATATTCTGAGCTATGCATACCAGAAAATGGCTTTATTACGTACAATATTTTTTTTGGCTTCCAGTATACTTAATTTCTTCTGGGTAACATAAGTTTGGAAATGCAACAGTTGACTCTCATTACAGAGAAAATGCAACTAGATTTTTTAAAACTCTGTATGGCTAACTCTCTTTGAGCATTCGTATGCTCCACAGCCGCACTTCTCAGTTAATTTCTTATCTTTTGTTCGAATCGAACACAATTTTCACTGCAGAAATCACACAGCTCTATTGTGCGCCACCCTGGAGCATCAATAAGTCCTCGATATTTGCGCTGATGTTGTACCACTCTTGGTTCGAAAGTGCCTGTTCTTCGCAATACGATTCAACTGCGGTTCTGTTTCGAACTTCTAAGCACTGTCGGCTGGATATCATCGATCAAGAATTGCGTCCTCAGTTTTCAATAAAAGCATCCTCGTACTCGTATTAATTAGAATATTGATGTCGACATTTTTGACCTGTATTCCTATGAGACAGAATATTTGGCAGCCTAACGGCGAATATTGTTTGGGGAACATTGGGTAAAATTTCCATACTGTCATGTTTACAATGACTCATAAGTGATGCACGCGCACTGAAAGGACTGTGGTCTAAAACAAAAATGTTTATGCAACAGGTAATGAGCAATAAAAAGCATGGAATAGCTGTATCCAAATTTACATCACTACATTTACAATACAAGCACAAATCTAAACGACACGAAAATAGACCAAGAAAACTAAGAAATTTATGGAACCTAAAATGACACTGCAGCACAACTGTTCAGTTAATGACATTCCCGGATGGATTGTTTCTAAATTTCCGGCGAACTTTTAAATATTATTGAATGGTTCGATATTTTACAAACTGAAAATTCTGACCAATGTATTATGAAACAAAATTTAACCAGCGCGTATACATGCTTGGCATACATGTAACAAACTATCCCTTCTGTACAAGACCGTACATAACCTGGTTGCTATTCCTCACTCATACCTTCCACTGCTACAGACCACCAGATCACGAAACTCCCACTCCACATACTACGCATACTCTTTCCGTCTACCATTCTACTCTGGAACAGACTCTCAAAATTCGCCATCTCATCAGAAACAATAGAAATATTCACAAGTCACATCTTGAACATCAATCTTACACAGTAATCATTAAGACCTTTTTATCTTGGCACTAACCAGCATTTCGTTTCATCGTTTTTTTCACAGTTAGGTGCACTTAAGTTTTATACTAACAATGCGCCAACAGTAAGGATCGATACCACGATCGTTTGTTGATTTTTGGAAGAAGAAGAAGAAGCCAAAGCATATGGCTACAATATATCTCCGTGATGGAAATACGTTCATACATGTATATGTGCGATAAATAGGTTATCCTAGATACATAGGAATATTACTGCAATATCCTATCTCGAATTCATTTCATATAATGAATTTTAGATGCACTCGCGCAAAGAATAATTGAATTGATTCTATCTTCTCATTTAGACACATAGGTATCATAGTAGCCCTTCGTTTACACAAACTTCGTTAAAGACACGACTAGTCTTTTTTGTTAGCGAGCTTGATACTGGTACGTTCGTAATTTCGGAACAGCCTCCTTTCTTCAGGTGTGTAGGTATGGGAATCATCCCCACATCTGTTCCCTTTGGAACAAAACACACCAATGAACACAGTCGCAATATGTAACAGAGAAGTAGACATACGACCACGTGACTATGTCAATCGGTAAATTACCAATTTTGCTATACACTGTCCGTAAATAATATGGAGTAACAGCGGATTTCATAACGTAATAACGGAACTATGATAATTGCTGTGCTTTTCTTTGCTGCCAACACTGAAGTACCCGAGGGCAATCATCAAATAAGAGCAAATCTCATGCAAATGAAAACAAAAGGAAAGGTACACATACTAAAGTCCAGTTATGTTAACATTGATGCCAGATTATTTATTCTTTGTGAACACGAATTTCTTTGTTTTTCTCAAACCGTTCGTACTTTTCAGTGTTGAATTTCTTGTTTTACATTTAACAATTAGAGCAATCAAGTTCATGCACAGAAATGAGTGAAGAATCGTTATCACTCTTAATGTTTCTATGTACGATCTTCCTTCATAAACTAACGGCCACCCTGTTTGCATTACGAGTGTTATTCTTGGTGTTTTCGGCTAAAGTAAACATGTAATCATAAACTCGCAACACCTCACGTGAAACTCTCGTTCTAGCGCCTAATTAACGTGTTCTTATAGCATTTATGCCATACGCGTTTAATCTGTCGAGGGAAATACAGCACTACTTCAACAGTGACCTCTGACATAGAAAGTTTAAAATTTAGGTCAATGTCGACTTGACGTCTTCAGCTGGTTTGATCATCAAACTTTCCGAATATAGTTTAAAGTAATACAGTTGCAGCATTGTAACTAACACTCGACAAGCAACCAGGCCCTAAACGTAAAATCTGGAACAAAATTGTTAATTATATGACACTTATGTCTCAGTTTTCAATTGCTGAATACTATGTCGTCTGCAACTCAGGCGCCGATTCCTAGGAAACTACAATATCAAATATTGTTGTTTTTTTAACTATTTCCAGGAGATGTTACAAGTTCACTGCACAGTTGCCGTTGTTTTCATCTTTGTTACCTCTTTTCAAGAAATAAATCGTTACTTTTAAAACAGTTTCTTTTACAAGAGAAAACTTGCAACCTAACGCGCAAGTACATACATATAGGATGTGATCCGCCATGTGAACAGTCTGGGTCAATTATTTAAAAAATCTGCCGAAAAAATGTAAGAAACTTAGGAATTCGAAGCGCATGGGATAAATACAAAACGTACCTCGATTGGCGTACATGAAGTAATATCACACTCTACCTTATTCCGCGTAATAATGTCTCGTGGGATATTACTTCATGTACGCCATTCTCGGTACGTTTTGTGTATATCCAGATGACAGCCTCGTCCCCAAGCCTCAAGATGGCGCTGATCGGTTTAACCACTTGAGGCTCATAGTTGTGCGCAATGATTGGCCTTGACGTTATTAAAACAAAGACAGATTTTTTTTTCACAGGCATTGTTGCTGGTATTCATGAAGCAGGCGGCATTTTCTGTTTATTGTTTGAAATAAAGGTTGTTCGCCTGCTTATTTTCAATGCTATCTGTACCATAGAAATTAATGTGTTTTCGAATCAAAACACATCATTTTCGCAATAATTTAGACCTGAATTGCTGCAACAAAACATAAGTTTTCAGTTTTAAATTATACAGCAGAAAATTTCAAAGTTGACATAACCTTATATTACTCGTGATATTCTGGCGATTTCGGTAAAAATGTGTCAGAATTCTGACACATTTTCTTTCAGCTAATCAAGCCTAAAATGGCTAAACCGATCAGCGCTATCTTGAGGCTTGAGGACGAGGGTGATCCAGATGACCAATTTTCTTGACCCAGGTCATTCATCCAAAGATGGCCTATCCTGTGTACATATTCAGTCACCCGGCGATTCAATGAGTGACATATCGTTCTTATCGAAGCAATTCTCGAACGTTTTTAGCAGAAGAGGCCAGCAAATGCTTAATACTAAAACACGTTCTGCTTTACTGCTCGAGTCAATTTCATTGGTTACAATGCACACCTAGATCGTCACATCGCGTTTACTCTGACAAGCACACGCACGCTTACTCTCCCACACACATGCAGACGATCTTCAAAACAAACGTCACGTGACAACAACATGGGTGTTCCTCTCACGTTGCGGGCTACGATCTAGCGCAGATTTGGATTTAATCTGCAGTTAATCCAGATTCAACAAGAACTTTAAAATGTTAGAGACGCTATTTGGAAAACTTATAGAGGATTTCACGTAATTTGTTGAGTCGGAACTGTATTCTTATTTAAGAATTCAAGTTGCCCTGTCGACGATTGCGAAGCAGCTACGCATCTGTCGACGAGATTTCGCCCTGGGATTTCAGCACAATTTTCTGAAACATGATCGTAATTTAACAACGAAGTTTGATAGCTAAAAGAGGGCTAGCTAAAGCAGGGACTTTCAGTAATTTCACGAAAAACTCAAACATTGATTAAAACGAAAAGGGTTACTAAAAACAGAATTGGCATTTTTCAGATTCTATCTTTAACATTTATATAAAAAGAAAATTGGTCATGTTATCGACTCCACTGTTTTGTTATGAATGTATTCCTTTTTCCGGAATCTTATTAAAAATATGGTCAAGGGACCCAATTAATGGCAGATTGATATATAAAGTCATAAAATACAGACTCTCTACTTTCATGAATTAAAGTAGTGTTTTACAAAGTTAAATTCCAAAGTTTGTAGATATTTGTCAGTAAAGTGCCACATGACCTTATGTCCTGACATTAAATTTTGGATTACTCATGTTGTTTCAATACATGACAACTGATACTTCTGTCCTCTGATTTTCTGGAACACAGTTTGATAATTTTGACTCACCATCCTGTGGAATAACACTTTTCATTTACGCCACCAGGATGTCACGCAACTAGCAATGTGACCAATCAGATACCATAAAAATCATAAACCCTGACAACAAAGTAAGCAGACAATGTCAGTACATCAAACTTAGCATTAAAGAAGCATCAGTAGCCATTTAATAAAATAAATATAGACTGATCTATCAGGCAGATTAGGTTACATAGACCTGAGAGGGACATATGCTGCATTTAAGGTGATTCATTGGCAAGCAGCTTCAAATGCTGTAACAGCAATGAAATGGGGTCCTCCAACTTTGGCTAATCTGTTGACCTACAGACAGGGCACAGTAGCACGAATGGTTATCACCGATTTTGTGTAAGCGATAAAGATGTTCACTAACATGTGCTGTCAGTGAGACCAATTCCTTTTATGCAAACACGATAATCAATCAAAAATACGCATTACAGACAAAATTGTTTTCATGTTGACGTGCATAATACCTGTGACAAATACATTTACAACGAGTTTTGAAAAGTGAACAAGGATCCAGATTTATTGTCAGTAGTTGAATGTTTCATCTATAAGAAAATCAAGTAATTGGAAAATCTATTATTCTCTGTTTCCACATTTTGACAATGATAATTTATTTGTCAGCAGATTCAAACAAGATAACTCATCGCATTCAAGTATTTTATGTACTATACAGTGGCGGATCTAGGATACCATAAGGGGGGCGGCCCAACATGTTGCCTCAGGAAATTGGGCAAAGCGTGATTGTATATGCACAGGGGGCCCGGAAGTTGTGGGAGCTGAGGATGCGGACCTTCTGTTCAGAAAATTTATCGGTGGACTAAAAAAACATGAACACGATTCCACCTCAATGTGGGATCTGAGTCCCCCATCCGCTACCGGTCCTAGTTAGTGAACTCTCTTTTTCTTCGCGCTTCACGCTGTTTCTGTTTCATTTTGCTGGCGGCACCCAAGGGGGAGGGGGCGGGCCCCGCTTATACTATGTACAACTAAATACAACCTATAAATGAAAGCGTTGGTGGAACAAACACGTTCCTGACAGAAGACAACCTTTAAGGACAATGACTGCATAAAAAAATGAAAATCATCTATCTTGCATAACGAAAAACTAATATTAACACAACTTATATATGTCATTACCTCTGTATGCTCCTCACACACATGGAAACATTTGTATGAACATTACTGTATGCCACCATGTTTCAGTCCAGTTGTTAAATGTTATCAACTGTATTTAGAGATGTCGACAACCTGCAAAAGACGCACATGCACATGTTACCTCACTCAGTCTAACATGGTGTTGCTTTTCAAACAGCGAATGCTGGGCAGTGGTTTGCAAGCCATTGTGCCAAAGCAAGTGGTATAGACAGTATTATTTCACTGGGCCACTTTTGTCTGTCTTTACATACATTGGGTATTGTTATGTGGGTCTGTACTGAGCAGGGAAAGGCAAAAATATCGTAGGCCAGAAAAGTCTAATCATCTCTATGAGAACATTCAAAACCTGTCAACAGAACTTCAGAGAGTTGTGTTCTGTAGCTTTTGTCATACTGTCATCAATATTTAGACCTGATGACATCACACATACAAGTGAAAAACTAATATTCATTTACACGTTTAAAAATGAAATGACTATTTCCACTTTATTTGCCAAAAATAACACTTTTACTCAACAAGCGTTATCTGAACTTCTTCCTTATAATCAGATAAGAAAGAATTACAGATCCCTGCTTAGGCCATGCTGGCAACGATTGGCGATGACATAAGTGAGATGTAAATTAAAACACTTCCACCAATTACGACCAAATTGCGAGCTCCAAGCACTGGCGTATACACGGGGGTGAGGTGGCAGATACAACGGGGCATGACAAACTGTTCAGTGCAAAACCCCTCTCGGTACGGTACATTCATTGTATCCTAGCTCTTAATGATCTTAATCCTTTTCATTGCAAAGGTACCAGGTTGCCAGTCATTTCAGCCCCTCGGTCACAAACCCAACCATCCCAGTCAAACCGCCTTTGGAAACAATTACCAAGACCAAAATAACATACATAATGGGCAATAAAAATAATTAAAACAGAAACAATAACTCACGACAAGCGAATTCATGTCCACCATTCGAAATTGTTAGATGTCGCAAGTGCTTGCTTAATCTCAAGATCACTTGCGTGAACTAGGAATAGAAATGTATTCCAAGTTCACTCATGATTCCAAGTTGAAGTACAACACGTATAACCTCCCCGTGGCTGGTTTGCCCGCACGCTTGCCGACGTACTTGTTTACTGAATCATAGCGCAATAACCACAATGAAAGATTCTGACCCATTTCCAATATGGCGGCGTTGCAACCCGCTATACGGTCATGTGATGTTGTTTCCCGAACTACTTCAACAGTGCCATCTTATATGGAAAGTTCAAAAGGCAGACCAATGTAGACTCGACGGCGTTAGTTTAAAGCAATGAAATTGCAGCAGTATTAATAACACTCAACGTACAAAACTGTAAATTATATGACACGTTTGTCTCAATTTTCAATTGCTAAAAATTATATCGTCTGCAACTCAGGCGCCGATTCCTCGGTAACTACAATATCAAATATTGTTGTTTTTAACTGTTTTTAGGAAATGTTTCAAGTTCAATGCACAGTTACCGTTGTTTTCATCTTTGTTATCTCTTTTCAAGTGATAAATCGTTACATTTAAAATGCTTCTTTTACTATAGAGAAAATTTGTAACTTAACGCGTACATGTAGGTACATACATATGGGCTGTAATCCGCCACGTGAACAGTCGTGGTGAAGCTTTTAAAAATCTGCCGAAAAATGAATGAAACTTAGGAATTCGAAGGGTATGGGGTAAATACCAAACGTAACTCGACTGGCGTAGATGAAGTAATATCCCACGAGACATAACTCCGCTTATCAACCGACACCGAAGGACCAAATTTCCATTGTAAATCTTAAGTCACTTTCATGATTTGAAACAGATCCCTGTGCCCGGACTTTGATGTTTTTACTCTAATTCGAAATCATTTATGTCATTTTTCAAGATAAGTTGTCTATGCTCGAGTTGCATGTATTCTATGGGTTAAAGTCCTTCTCTCAAACTGCCCATGTGGTTCCAGTATCCGAAAATACTTACTACATAAAATCTTATTTTCGACACCCTTTCTTTATATCATTTTCGCCTTTCTTACCAAAAGCAATTTTTTAACAGTATTTGACCCTTCTCTGTGAGCGTATAATTACCGGCTGTCATCGGTTATTTGCGTACCAAAATTTCCGGCTCATCAGTTCAGGAACTTGTCCTGAACGCCGCCATTTTTTCCTTGTAACTGAATGTGCTATGGCTTGCTCGAAAAGTCTTCATTATTTTGTTTTATTAGTAATATCTCGTGATTCGTTTTCATATGTAGTGTATTTATAGTTTGTAGTTAGTGGTCGTTGAATTTTTTTTTGGAATGTTACGCGTACTTAGTATGTTAAAATAGCATTGGTGTTTAGTTCCTTACGTAGGCCGGTCGAACCGAGGAACCAATATGTGTCGAACCAATTTTTTTTCGGTTTTATTTTTTTTCTCGTTTTGAAAAAGTACTTTGCTATCATCGGAAAGGTAGTACATTCTACTCAGTAAAAATCGAAACAGTATCAAAATCGGGGCAAGCAGTGTAAAGTTATTGCACGTTTTGTCGGTGTCGAAATTTGGGTCACTTTGTTTGGATCGGTCGGCCATATTGGAGGACAGCGGGATAAGTTACGAGTTTAAAACTTTGTGTAAATTGTTTTCGCTACAAATTACGGTGAAACTTAATTAGACATATCTTTACTTACTATTCTGCACGATTTAACAGTGTTCACCAAATTTCAGCCTCGCAGTTGTTACACATTAAGTAATAAATGTGCTCACAATTCCCGTTGGACTTCGTCTCATTTCTGGCGGCACCGACAACATGGCGACTTTTGCTGAACTGAAAGGCATGTTCAACCGGTTACTTTGTAATTTGTGAAGATTTAACGTTGATACATTTTGACAAACGTTGCTACAAAAAAGAAACTTTGTTCAATTTTCGTGTTTTTTGTGCATAAATATAAGATATATTCGAATTATTTTACTGTAAATTTCCCATTCATATGATCTTACACTAAGCTAAAAAATAGTGAAATAATTTTGAAATGGTTTTTTGTTTGACCGTCAACTGCTGTTCAAGACTTGATTCGGTGTCACAAAATGATTCATATTTTTCTAAATTTTAAGTCTCAGTTGGTTTCAAGTCATGTTTTGTAACTTATTGCTTCTTAATTCAGGTTCTCAAGTCAACAATATGAATAATCTTAATTTGAGAAATAAGCTATATTGGATTGTGAAGCTTCAAGCCTCTAATTCTTGTTCCTTGCAACTTCATATTTTTTTAAATGATGCTTGTCAAATTCTGGTGTAAGAAAACACTATTCCATCACTATGGTAATAGTTACATTTATGTCCACTTTCATATCATGGAAACTGTTGCTGTTGAATAGTGTCTGTAATGCTAAATGCTGTAAAGTATTGTGCATTTTAAGTTACTTATTATGTTAAAAGTTTGAATCATTTTGGGTTAATGGATAAAAAATGATAACATGTTGTATTGGACTTGTCATACATATGTGCTCGAGCGAGCCCCTTTTTGGAGAACTGGAAAAAGGTCTGCCTCAGTCACAGAAGCACGAATTCCGAAAAAAGTAGAAAATGAGACAATATTCCACTAGAAGACAGGAAGTACCAAAATTTAGAGTCTGCAATTCATAGCTCTGAACATACCCACTGAATCTTATAATAAAAGATAGACATTCCCAAAAATTCCAGCCCCCCTCCCATTCTTTTAGGCTTGGTGCGCTCATACAAAGTGGGAAAATCTCTATTGAAAGCCAACAACTTTGCACAGTTCGCCAGAAGTACCCAAGTTCTAAATAAACCTCGTTTGAGCGAGCGCTGTGGCCAGCGACCAGTTAGGCCTAAGGGTAGCCTTGGCGCAAAGCTGTATAGGCCTACTAACAANATTAAGGCTCGCTGTCGATTATTTTATCCCCATTTGCTGGCTGGTAACAGTACATGCACTGCTCCAGTCGCACTGACGGCGTTTTCTCGGCCTGGGTTCCTGAATGAATTGTACTTCCGGGTTCACGGCAAGTTCAAAATGGCGGTGGTTCTTCGGGTGGGAATCGTGAGTGGCGCTTTCATTTAAACTTTTTTTGAGTACGGATCTTGTATTAGTTATGGGGTAAGTACTTCTTGGATCCTTATAACATCCTCTAACCATGTAATAAGGGTTAACAACGCGTGAGAGAAGCACTTTAAGTGAACAAGTGTCTTGTAATAGTTTGCACTTGATGACTCCAACATTAACGCTAAATGCTCAAGTCTCAAGTTTTTTAACTCAAAATCTCGGCCATAAATGATATGTATGTCATGCGATCATTAGCAGAGCATAGAGTTAAATGTTGACGAGAAAGCAGGATATTTACCTGTACACCTTATACATGTAGATGCATAACTCAATGTAATGCGTTTGGTTATGTTTGTCACATTCTTGAAAGTATAGGTCACGTGGCACTCTTCATATTTATTAACAGTGATCCCATGACGGCCTACCTTTGTCAAAGTTAGTTCTGCACATTATGTATACTTATATTGTAAATATAGTGAAGCTAAATTTGGAGACGGCGATTTCATGCTTTATTTTGCTCATTTCCTGTTTCACAATCATTTCTTTGTTTCAGACCCCAGTCCTTTCAGGTAGATACCTTTATGAGTCACAGCAGTATTGGACAGGTGTATGTTCTCCAAACAAAAACCTTCTTTATTTAGTGTGTTTAGTTTGATTTCTTCTGTTACCTAGGAATACAAGGTGTTCCAGAAATGTCCCGGACATATTCTAGAACACGAATACGAAGATAATTTTCCAGGTTACCAATGGTGTAATCTTTGACCCAAGAAATCCGACCCAAAGACTGTCTTATTGTTCTTAGACGTCCGAAACACTACTACACTTGACTCGTATTGCAGAGAACAGACGCCTTTGTGCTGGGCACCCGTGCAACCAGTGGTCAAACGTCTGCGCAGAAATCGAGGACTTTTCGATGCACCAAGATGGAGGACAATTGAGGAGTTGTGAGATTTCTGCAGTTCAAAATTGTGTTCGATTGGAACAAAGGGCGCATGAATTAACTGAAAAGTTCTCATTCTGTGTGACACACGATGGCTGAGATTCATTCACACAAAGTCTGGAAAAGTCTAGTCGCCGCTTCTCTGCAATTGGAGTCAACTGTGGATTTTTTTTTAACTTCTGTGACTTCCGAAAGAAAATTGGGATTCGTAGAATAAAAAGACGCCTCTTGTTCAGAGTAAAATCATTTTCTGGTATTCATCACTCAGAATATTTTGTTAACATAACCGCTGGTGAGAGCGAAATCTGAAAAGTGGGGTTGATTTATCTCTCTGTAATTATCATACGTAATCCACCACGAACAAAATAGCTCCTGGCTCACACGAATCACCCATGCATTAATTGCGCCATCAACAAAATAATTCACAGTAGAAGTCGAGTGTTTGCAAAATATATGAACAGGACAATTTAGAAAATTATCATAAATGTTTCCCATTTTATTTGTTTTGGTTACTGATTAGACAAACAATAGATATGTCTTCTGCATTGCGGAAGATTACCAAAACAAGATTGAGGTATTGACTCTGTTGAGGCCACGCTGAACTATGAATGGATTTTTTTCGTTTAACAATTGTTCTTAACTGATGCTTTATAGTACTAACAAATCTGGCAATATATTCCAGGGCTAATGTTTACCGGCAACGCTTGCAGGCAGACTAGATCTTATGGATATTGCGTTCGGCCGGATTCTTTGGGAAGTCACGCATCAATATTCTTGCATAGACCCCTATCTCACTGTCGACACCGATTGCGTGGTAGGTCTTTCATAAGGGTTCGATGGCAATGGACTTTTTGGGACACCCTATCTTTTATCACTATTATACTAATATATCTATCGTGAGAAACATTTACTCTTTAGACGAAAATGTACTATTGAATTGTTCGTGTTTGCCTTGGGAAATTGGTCGCATTTGACTTCCTAAAAGATTGTTTGCACTCATCCCGTTTGCTGATTTTAAATTGTGAGCATTAATACCGTTTACTGGAGACCAGTGTTATATACATCTAAAGTTATATTGCTTTGGCTGCTTTAGTGTGATCGACCTAAGTAAAGAACATGGTGATGTCGGAGAAGATTGTGGCAACTGCTATTCTTTGGTTGATGGTTTTGAGAGCCGAACAGTCAGATCGTTTTAGAGAAGATGTATATGTTTTGCGATCTGGTTATCTTTCGGGACCGAGCAGCACAACAATTGAGAATGCAACGGCAGCATCTGCGAGTCAATGTGCGATGTTTTGCACTTCAAACCCTGCGTGTGATGGCGCAGATTATCACGCAAGTAGCCGCACGTGCGCCACTGTCTCATATGACGGTCGTCTGCCAAAATTACAGCTAACTAACCAACAGTGGATCCTTATTGTTAAACGAAAAATTCTCAGTCAAGGTAGGTGCTGTGGATAAAAGTTTTGAGTTTTGATTTTTCCTCAGTTCCAAATTGACAAACGCAACAAATCTGATTGAGTTAAATGGATTGTTTCAGATAAAAGTATTTATCCAGTTACTTACATTGCCGGAGCCAGGTGGCGTCCGTTCTGGTGGTTCAAGGCAGGAACAGCGTGGCCTGTCAACGTCACTGATGTACTGCAAGGTCAGTCCAAAAACATATTGGTTCTGGTGTGCGTCCTGACTCATTTTGAAATTTCACTACTTAGAAAAGTGCCCGCCCGCATTAATTTTAAAGGAGAATTACACTCAAAAAACAACCTATTTTGTATCAATTTAGATCAAGTAGTTCTACTCGATAACGGCAGGCTCGGTTGCGTTACCTGACACCTGACGGCAGACGGAGGTGTTGAAATTATCCAGTGACGCAATTGGTTTCACACGCAGTCTGTTCAGCAGTTCACAACACGGGTTACTGGTGTCAGCTTATCGCTTGAATTCATCATTTAACACCGATAAATCATCAAACTTAGATGCAAAACCCTTAAAAATACGTGTTGTTTTATTTCTCTGTTACCTCGGATTTACTGGTATTTGGACACACCGTAGCCTACAAAGTTCGGCAGGAGGCCAATTTACCAAGGTCCGTAGCAGGAGTTTGGGGTCTGTTCGGAGATAAATTCGAAGTATTCTCCGTGAAATACAGACAGGAGAACCTAGATCTGTGTTGTTTTTACTTTTGATTTTTTTAGTTCTAAACACACAAAACGCTTGTTATCCCGGCCAGTGGCTCGGAACCCGATTAGGTCCGTCGCGGCCGCCGGGACTGGCACGAACATAAACCAGCTTGAGTTGGAAACTAAACCTCCAGTCACGAAAACACTCTAATAGTGAGCCAAAGAGATAATGTGCACGTAATTATTTATGTGAATTAGCCACGAAATTGAAAATCTACTTGTCGGGGGCCGCGAAGTCGGGTTCCCCTTCCACAGACCGTCAGGGCAAAGGCTGTACAGTAATAATGATTTGAATAATGTATTTGTATTTCTAAATAAAGATTCCCCTAACATTTGAAAATAGCATATAAAATCGAGTAATTGTTTCACAACAGGTTTCTGTCAGCAAACACTGAATTAGCATGCGCTCACACGGCCTCGGTGCCCTGTCAATTACCTTTGTTGCCGGCATCAAAAGCCGGTAACGCAGTGGTTTATTCATTGTTGACGTCTCAAAACATTTGCACTCACGAGCACTCCAAGGCATTACAAATTGTATCGAATAATACGGACTTTGTTTCAGTTTCATATAAGCATTGGTTAGGATCATTTTAGGGTGAGAATAATTCATTTTGAAACAGAACGCAGAATAATAAACATCTTCACGGCGCCAGTCCCGACGAAGACTTCACGGGTCCGCGATCGTTAGGTTTCACAGGCTATCAGTTAAGTTTGAACCGTAATACACTGATCAAGAAATACTAGAGAGGCGCCGTGAACATGCATAGGCAACGGAACGTATGGATAGTTCTTTGGTAAGCAGGAATTCGTCAGAGAAATCACTGTCGACGAAATGCCGGCAACACAAACGGAGATGTTTCACGGCCTCATACTTGCTATTAACAGCGTACCTTTCATTCTTCACTACCGCGAGCCACTTACTAAGCATTTCGGGCTCCCGAGGAAGTCTAAAAATTGATATACCCGCTTTCTTCGCAGCTTCATAGTTCGGACAAGCGGGAACCGATGTACCGCTATATAGCGTTATTTACTCTGCAGACGAACCATTGACGTCGCTGCGTCGCTTCTCACCTTCCTCACAGGTTAACGCGACACCTCTCGGCATGTTGAGGTCGACCGTATAAGAGGCGATGTGAATATAGACCAATCAAGACGGTAAAAAAGACTAATTAAATCGGGTGGCATTCTCCTTTAACTTAGTTCACGCTTTTTTCAAAAGCTATAAAAACGCATACATACAAGTATTTAAAGATTATCAATCATCAATTTACTAATTTCCTGCCTATTTTACGATTTGTATTTCGTTTTATTTGTATCAAATCCCAAAACGTAAGCAACCAGGGTTTTGATGATGTCATTGTTTATAAAACATGACCTCAAAAATATCCCGTGATCAACTGTTGTGTTACTCATAACGCCATGGTCAGGTAGTTGTTTTGAGCAAAGACCAGACCACGCATCAAATCAACGAACGTGTTGTTTGCTGGTGCGAACATTTTTGTTGCTGTTGGTGGCTGTTTCGTGACAGTTTTGTAATTTTTTGTTTGAGAATCTGAAAATGGGGCACTTCTTTGAGTTATTTGAAAAATAGGGATTCATCATTAATATTAGCTGCTCTTTCCAAAAATATTTGTTACAAGAATTGTAAGTCGTAGCTTGCCAAGTCAGCAGCAGATACCTAGTGCGATTGGCCGTCAGGGGTCGACACGACCATTGACAATCGAAGCCCTGTATGATTGAGGCTAGTTTGAAATGGGGAAGTATGCACATCATTTTTGTGGATTTTCAGTGGTCTTTCTGTGGAAAAATGTTCAACTAACAACTCCAAATCAATATAAAAATACAACCAAACACGTTTTGAGATAACTGGGTTCTCTGAATACAAATCTAGTATGGTAAATGATTTGGGGGCATAATAAATCTCAAAGGAAAAAATCATTGTTTGCAATCTATTCATTATCTAGACGAATATGGAACATGTGACCCGCTTTTTGCATACTGTTTCGGAAGACTTCCCGCAAATTTGAAAGAAGATCTGAGTGAATTGTTGGGTGAAGATTCTGACAACAATGTTTACAGGTTTGTGTTCATACTACGGGGGTTTTGACAAAAGCGAACTGTCTAGTACTCAATTTTCAAACGTTTGTAAAGTTGGTGTGAATTCTAGTATTTTCAGGCTGTAAATATTTAACCATAGAGTGGTCGTAACAGATGTTCTTTTTTGTTAGCTGCCGCGCCGTGGAATACAATTTATTTCTATAGATTATATGAACATCGAAATAACAAAGTGTGGTCCGAGTGCGAACAATTTTTATGTAAAATTGTTGTCGAAATTAAATATCGAACTGAAACTACTTATCTTAATTCTAATTCTCGTACGAATGCATACGTCAAAATGTGTACTTAAATACTGGCCTTGATTACAGACGCTTTCTTCACTTTACTGAATAATTTTAATTAAAAGTAGATTTATAGCACATCTATTTCGCTCGCTTTACTTGTTGATGCATTTTAGATGGCAATTCGATTCGACAAACAGTGTAGCCCACGCCACCTGGCGAGCTTTGCACGACCGAGAGACTGTAAGACTTGCAAACTCCGACAAGTGGATGCCGGAGACGGTCAAAGGTATCTGAGAAATTTTACGCTACTGGGGACTGGAAATACATTTTTTCATTACCATTGGGTCTTAATGTCCAAGAAGCACACGTTGTTAACCCTTATTACATGGTTAGAGGATGTTATAAGGATCTAAGAAGTACCTACCCCATAACTAATACATTATCCGTAATCGAATAAAGTTTAAATAAACAAGCCACTCACGATTAGGACCCGAAGAACACACCGCCATTTTGAACTTATCACGACCCCGGAAGTAGAATTCATTCAGGAACCCAGGCGTGCGTTCAGTAGACGCTAGGACCTACGCTAGGACCTACCTAAAACCTAGTCAAAGTCACGTGTTCTCATTTAAAATGCACGGCAATATCTCACGTAATATCTCGAAGTCTTGCCTTTTAGCGAGGTCCTAGCGTTACTGAACTAGAGGCAGGCTTAGTATACACCATCTGTGCGACTGCAAACGGAGATAAAATAATCGATAGCGCGCCTTAACATTAATAAAATCAAAATACGGACAATTGTATCAAAATTGCTGACAAAAGTGGCGAATAAATTTTGACAGCAATTATTTTACCGGGCGGGACTCGAGCCCGCAGTCCATCGGACCAGGTGCGGACCAAGAGCACTGGCGAACGGTAAAGGCATGCGGTTGCAAGCTGTTTTGTGGTAGTAAAAGGTTCAAATCATAAATGCCGTATACATACAAAGGTAGTTTCATACACTTGCATCAAATTACGGGCTGGTTCGTCCTGTGTCACACTGCCGCGGCAGGCTTTAGGTTAGCTAGCTTGCCAGCTATCAGCTTGTTACACATTTGCGCCAAGGCTACCCTTAGGCCTACCTGGTCCCTGGCCCCCTCAAACGAGGTTTATTTCGAACTTGGGGTCTTCTGGCGAACTGTGCGAACATGTCGGCTTTCAAGAGAGATTTGCCCAGACTTTGCATGAGCGCATCAAGCCTAAAGCTTGGGGGGGGGGGCTCGAAATTTTGAGAATGTGTACCTTTTACTATAAGATTCACTGGGTATGTTCAGAGCTATGAATTGCAGACGCCAAATTCGTGGTACTTCCTGCCTTCTGGTGGACTTTTGTCTCGTTTTCTACTTTTTTTCGGAGTTCTTGATTCTCCGACTTAGGCAGTTCTTTTTCCATTTCTCCAAATAGGGTGCGCGTTCGAGCACATACGTATGACAAGTCCAATACAAAATGTTATCGTTTTTTATTTATTAAGCAGTGAGTACGGAGGAAGTGACGTTACAACTGTGACGTTACAACTGAACCACATCGATAATTGTAATTTGAGTTGGGGTGGCAATCTCATTGACAGAATTGTAAGAACCCATGAAATGAAAAACTTCCAGTGAACTTGGTTTTCAACAGTATGATGTTTTTTAAATTTACGTATTAATCTATTGAAATAATAGTAAATCCAAGGCATTAAGAAATGTTGCCTGAAGATGTTAGCGAACATATTATTCATGGCAAGCTAATTATATCATGCTTTGGTCACTCAATCATTGAACTGAAAGAACAAATCAGAGGACGATTATGATTTAATCAAAATCAAGTGCTTTCAGTCGGAACTCTATATTTGGTTTCAGTTCCGTCACAGAGTCTCTATAAGCATTACTTTGTATTAATTGTATTTTTGTCTTTACGTGAATAAAGTGTATTACTCCTTAAAGACTTTCAAGGTAGTTGACATTTATATCTACTGTACATAAGTCAAAACTGAAATAATCTCAGTATAGGAACGCTATGTAAGCCAAAATGATTCAACCTTTTACCATAATAAGTAACTTAGAATGCACAGTACTTTATAACATTTATGCATTACAAACACTGTCCAACAGCCCACGTTTTCATGGTATGAAAGTGGACATGCATGTAAATATTGCCATTGTGACCATTTAGTGTTTCCTTACACCAGAATTTGACAAGCATGATTTAAAAATATGAAGTTGCAAGGAACAAGAATTGGAGGCTTGAAGCTTCACAATCCAACATAACCTATTTCTCTAATTAAGTTTCTTCATATTGTTGACTTGATAACCTGAATTAAGGAAGCAACAAAATATGACTTCAAAGCAATTTAGACTTAAAATTTAGAAAAATATGAATAATTCTGTGACAACTAATCAAGCCTTGAACAGCAGTTGACATTCAAACAAAAATCCATTTCAACTATTTTTAGCTTAGTGTAAGATCACCTGAATGGGAAATTCACAGTAAAATAATTCGAATATACCTTATAAGTTTTTGCACAGAAACACGCAAATTGAACAAAGTTCGCTTTTTGTGGGTACGGAAATTACCGATGACAGTCACAGAGAAGGGTCAAATACAGGTAAAAAACGCTTATGGCACGAAGGCGAAAAGAATATAACGAAAGGGTTTCGAAAATAAGATTTTATTTATTAAGTATTTTCTGGTACTGAAGCCACATTGGCATTTTGAGATAAGGACTTTAACAGTTGATGAGCCATCGATTAATATATACAGTGAAGTTAGGAGTACGCACTAAATTTTTAAACAAGATACAACATCACTGTATAAAAATCGTCAATTTCAAACAGAAGTTTTGACTGGAATATGTGGGACAACCTTGGTCAAACTATGAATACTAACTTCTTTCTTTATTACAAAGTTTAGAAAGTCCGGAATATGCACTGAAAAAATTATACATTTGTGGGTGTGGGTGTGGGTGATGGTGTGTGTGTGTGTGTGTGTGTGTGTGTTTGTATGTGTGTATACAATCACAGGATTCTACGTTTTTGAGAGACTTGAGACGTCATATCGTTCATTTCAGTACCTTGAATTCACGCTTTATTTATCCATAAGAAACCAGCCTTAAATACTGGCCAAGGTTTACTTTAGTAGTGTATAGTCTTGCTCTAAAAAACACCCTCTCTCCCCCTCCCTCCCTTCCTCCCTCTATCCAGTCACTTCCGCCTTTCCCTCTCCCTCTCCCTTGACAACAAAATGTTTTTTTCCTCTTAAAATTAGAAAGCACGCCCTTTTTGTTGGAACATCCAATTTCAAAAGCTAAAATATTTCCCTGCATCTTAGGTCATTGCGACAGTTTGGACCGTTTTGACAGTTTGGGTCGGTACTATAGTACAGACCCAAAGTATCACGCGCAACATTTTTTGCAGCACTGACCCAAATTGTCACAATTTTGAAGTTGTGACAATTTGGGACATTACGAGAATTTGGTCCTGCACATGGCTCTCAACAGTTTTCGCTGATTTTGGATTTGAAAAAACAGGTCATGGCAAACTCTCGTTTCCAGGATCTGCACCGTCCGCTAATCAAGATTCTGTTCAGTATCGCAAAGAGCATGGCGTCATGTCGCTCATGATTGACGATGATGGCTGTGACTGCATATCTTCACTCAGCATAGGGCACGGCATGTGTGGAGCTGGTTTCAACAGTCAGTACGGAGTCGAAAATTCCTACGGCGCGGATCTACTGTATGATCCTGGTTGTAATTCGCCGAGCAACAGCAATGGACTAACGTTGTATTTCAAAGGTAACGTAAATACACTGTAGCTTGTTCCTTTCGTAAACTTAGTCTCTTTCACCAGGTAACTTGCATGACGACAGCGTATGCCATATTTCTTCAAATATCTGTTGTAGCCGCTATAAGGCCAGCCTTCTGTCTTAAAAGGCAACATTTTACTTAGACCATCTTTTTAAAATAAACGTGTCAAACTCTCCTTAGTGAAATTGGAGTTAATTGTCGGGCTTTAGCATGGAATGAATTGACAGTTCTTTATTGTTTGATGCGAGTCTCCGCAAGTTGGCTTGTATAACGATGGGCTACTTTAAGCACTGACAATTGGTATTTAAAGCGGCTAATCATCTACAATCTGTGGTCAAAGAAATTATATACTTTTTGACCTAGACTTCTAGCAGTTATATAACTGATCTCAACTTGTTTTTAATTCAGGTGAGAAGTGGTTTTGGGGCTAGAAAAAATGACAATTCGCCATTGCTTAAAGCCAGGCTACACAACCTGGTTAGTCACAGCGTGTTATTTTTAAGCTTCAAGCGTGGTCTCGAGCCACAGCGTTTTTCAAAATCCAAAACCACATCTCATCTGAGCTGAGAATAAGTCGAGATAAGTAGGTGCATGAGGTCTGAATAAAAAAGTTTGTCTCTTTGACAGAACCAATGGTCATTGCTAGAAGCCAATTCCATTATGTGTATGAAATAATGCTCGACAGTCGTTTGCCACGTGACTGCTGATATTCTCGAAGTGTGGCATGTTAATCCCTGAAACTTCATCAGGCAGAAACAAACAAATCAATCTAATGAAAAACAACCCGTCTTTCGTCTAAAAATGACTTTGGAATTTAATTAAACCCTTTCCCGTAAGGGACTCAAATTAAAAGGAATTTCTTGGCTTGGTAAGAAAGAGCCAGTTCATTATAATGATGGCTCAAGTTCGGTTGGCCCATGGGTCATTTTATGCGCCGAGCAGAGGGTCTCAATAACGAACTGCTAGTTCCCCGCGAGTTCATAAAAATCAATATTTATCTACCGTGACGAAAGCTACTGTGGCCACTGTTATAAATTATGATAAGTGAATTAAAAGTTAATGTATTTTAAGTCTTTAGGGCCATCGGTTGTCGAATTATAGTAAGTAATGGCGGTGATGTAATCTTTAACATCGCAGACACAAGAAGACCCACGCAGCTCTAATTACATGTAGGTCAAACCGAAATCGCAAACTTCCAACAGTGGAATAAAAATCAACTTAGCGGCGGTGAATTTCCCTTTGAAGCGATCAATGAACTGCATTCGGGCCATTGTTTCCTCATTTCCGAGTAAGAACGCTTTCTTGCCGTATTAAACGCCAAAACTACGATCATCACCAAAACAACGTTTATCAAAGATGGTGATACATGATAAATTCATCTCTGTTAACAGGGAATTAAGAAGGATCCGACTTTCAACAGTCTTCTCTGGCTCAGTTATTATTGTGATACTCCTAACAGCCTCAAAAGTGATATTCGGATTTGTTACACCCAGCTTTTTATGTTACAGATGACGACGATTGTGCAAATGTCACGTGTCCTCAGGGGAAAAGTTGCCGAGACGACATTTACAGCCATACGTGTGAATAGTCAATAAAACTTATAAGGACTTTCAGACCTTAAAAATATGATGACGAAGTGTGGTGTCGTGGTGTCTTTCAAATTTTGATGAGATGCGAATCACTAGACATTTTTTCGAACCAAGTAGCAGCGTTAAATGTACAGTGAAATCAAACATAGTTTCACCTGGTTGTAGTTTGTAAAGAAAGTTCCAATGAAGAACATGATACTCACTGCCAGGTGGCGTGAGTGATATTTTAACATATTTTGTAAGTACTTTCGTCCTCAATTTAAATTAAACATGAAATAGAATGATTTACGATGAGAAATAGATCTCAAAATATCCTTGTACTGAGAGCAGTTGGTTTCCACCATCAAACGACTTGGTAATTTCACCTGTCACTTCATGGGCGGTGCGTCACTGAAAATAGTGGGAGGTCTATAGCCTCCAGCCCCCTGTGGTGCAGCGATCTAGGACCATAGGCTGCGTAGCACTGACAAAAGTGGTGGGGCTATAGCCCCCAGCCCCCTATAGACCCAATTCACGCCGACAGGAGGCGCGTTCCAAAACGAGGTTCGCTACAATAGCTCTGTTGGCTTATCGGCATACTGGTTGTATTCCGCGTTGCTCGAACAGCTAGAAAAAATACGGACACTCAACTGTCTGTTTTACAATCCCTAAAGACGCTGAGATTCGGAAGTGTTGGGTCGTTGTCATACGTCGCAACGAAGGAAAATATGTCCGTGTAAAATTTATAAGTGTTCGAAAAGTTAGATCATATTTTGACGCATCTCGGTTGCCGAGCATCATCAGCAACGACCGGAGAATCTTTGAGTCGGCCAGCCAGGCTGTTTTCGTTACAATAACTGCGGGTTGAAAGGTGGTGCATTTTTCTTTCCAAAAAGGTCAGGGCCCTCAATCCCTCGATTTTGGGGCCAAATATCGGTCCTATTCCCCTCTCAAAAATATTGAACAATCCCCCGAAATTCTCCCCACGAGGCCGTGAAAATTCCTCTAGTGCGGATTGAAAAGTTCTCTTCCGCAAAGTTCAAATCACCGGTAACCACATGGGTGAAATTTGAAAGGGCACAAAATGCTACTTGAGACAGAGGCTATGAGAGCTTGCAACAGGGCGGGGGTGCTATTGATGATGATCGGGAGGTAGGCTTTTCCCCTTACTCGGCGAAAAAATCCCCCTCTCAGTCAGAAGACACAGACACCTTTCCCCTCGGATGAATGAGGCCCCTAAAGAAACATGATAACTATGCTTGCGCTGTCCAGTTAACTGAAATTGAGCTCTAAAACGAGGTTATGCTTTACGAATGAATTAGGTGTTTTAATTTTAAAATTTAACTTGGTCCAGATTGATATTTGAAACCTAACACATGAAATAGACGTAAGAATTATTAAAACCAAGAAAGCAGAACTGATGGTCAAATAATTACTTGTGAATGTGTACAAGGGAGTGAATGAGAACCTGAATATAATGCGAAAGCAATTTCTGGATCTGTGCTCGTTTTTAATTTTTTTCAAAATTTAAAAAAATGGTAAAATAATTTGTTTTTTATTTTAATAAAATATATATTCAATAACATCAGATATTCTTTCAGATCAATAACAAATCAACTGTTAGTTTCGGTAGTCCCTAACTCACCAGGACCTAGGCTATGCTTGATGTTAATATTTGTCTGATCAACAAATTAAACCAGATGTGGCTAATTGCACATGACAACAAATGCGATGAGCCACCACTGTCGAATATATTTTCAACTCGTCAACAATACAAGCAGGTGACCTGGTTCGTGTAGAAAGCATTTTTATCAACAATTTACAAGAAGAAACGTAACCCTACATTCAGCATAATACCCAATCAGTAATACTACGATCGCCGCAGTTTGGTAATATTTACTTTCCATGTTTCGAACCTATTTCTCCGAAAAAAACTTATACCCTTTCGCCAGACAACTCTTTGGTGTATTGACTTGTTCTCTAATGTATTTTTCTACGTCTCTGTGGTTAATTATCGACACATTTTTAAGATTTAATATTCAGGTTGGACTCGAAAGACCGGCCATTTAACTCACGCAATGTCAACTTCCGCTTTGTTTATCTCAGTGAACCTCGATTTGGATTTTAATGTCCGCCGCGTGAATTACTTCTACAGTGCGCCGCCCATGCACGCGGAGGAGTTCGGTCAAAACGAACCCTGCAAAAATGAGTGGTTTTATGCCATTCTTCGTTGACGACAATCAGTGATTGGGAACGGAACTCGTTCACCATATTATTTGTGACTAAGCATTGTGGTTTTTATTTTCCGTTGTGTTTTAGGTAAATGTTGCTTTAAATAATTGTAGTAATTGAAAACATCATGATGGAGCTACTACCACCACTCTTGCATACACAAATTAAACTTGCCATCCGGCATTGTGACTCTCTGGAATGTGTCTTGTAAAAGGTCTGGCGCCCGCTCCTACTGCAATGATGTGATCGCGCGCCTTGTCTGCGACCTAGGCAAATGAATATATCTCCAGTAGGCAAACAACCACTCTCCCCAAATCATAAACTACTCCCAAGTAAAAAAAGCAAATGCAGTTGGTTATTTTCGGTGCATCAGGCGTGCGCATGGTTTATGGTTGGGCCTACTGTACTTAACACCTGAGCTAAAATAATAAAACCTCGTTATTTATCAGGATCGTCGTAAAGGAAGTTTTCAAGTCTGCCTGTCTCTTTTAAGAAAACGAGCAGACCTTTCATCTGTTGCCATGTACTGTATACTGTGGTCATGTAACAGTGCCTTCTAGCAGCTAAATCCTTAGCCTACATGTATAATAAACTGGGCAAGACTATACCAGGTGTTTAGGGTATTCAACAGTGACGCGTCAAAATTTGAATGACGTGTCTTATGCCCAACCTGTCCAGACTCAGATGAAGGTTTTTGAACTTTTGGTTAAATCACTGAGACAGATATAACTAACAAAAAATTGACAAAGAGCTATGACAAGTCATTTGTTCTGTAGAGGAAATTGTAATTTAACTGCACTGAACATACTGAAACGCTGAGGTGGATTAATTCAAAATCATGCCTTTTTGAAGACCATCCCAAGTAAATCCAATGCTGGATTATCTTTGATAATGGAACAGGACCCAATAATTGGGTTTCACGCTGGATTACAAATAGCATGTGGCCCTGCAAGCAGATGATACTTTTATTTTACTATGTTGTTTGCTGTTCATCAATTTCAGACTCTTTCAGAGTCAAGAAATATTTTTGTTTTTCGGACAACGAGACTTTTAAAAGGATTCTCGGCTTTCTTTGTCGATTTGATAAATGCAAGTACATGCATGATTTTAAGAGGTTAAAAATGTTTGATGCTGTATCAGTAAACTACGTTTTTGTCTAATTTTTGTGCCATAATAAGGCAGTTTTTATGTATGCTTTGTCAGTTATGCTGATGGGTAGTATTTTAAGTTGCTTTATTTTTTACCGTCCACAGGGAGGCTCAGCAAGAACACTTTCGGCGAGTTCGTGTCCTCGCTGGTTCCCTGCGTGCCGCTAGGTGGTAGCCAGCACGTAGGTATCACTTAATTTTCTTCGGGATTTTTTATTATTATTACTGATTGGCTGGTCGAATTCTCAACAGGCAGCGCATTACGCAAACAAACTGGCATGACTGGTGGACTGAAGTGTAAATATGATCTGTTGTACAGACAAAGCGGTGCTTCAAATTCAGTGTTCAAGAAATGTGAATCCCAGAAAATTGTGGTTGCGCCATTTCGGAGTGCATCTTTCTACTGTCGTTGACTTTGTTTACGTTGCTGTCCTGTGTTCACACAGTAGGAATAACACACCGGTTAAATCGGCCAGATACATGTATGTGTTTATTGTACATGTATGTGCTTCAAGCACGCGGCTATTAAACATCACTTGCATGACAAGGCTAAAAATCGTTCACAGCCCGCCATTTTTTCACGGTGTTGTAAAGCTAACCAATGCCTGCCGAGGTTACATTGACCAATGCTAAAGCACGTGCCACTGTGTGATACCTGCTTGCTGGCTGGGCTAAGCACGCAGGGAACCAGCGAGGCGGCGAATATGTTTATGTCATCCACCGAACAGAAATGTTCAAAACTTTGAATGGAGCCATCGATTTCACAGTTCACTCTCCTTACAAAACTGTAGCAACCAATAATGTTTTTCGCTTGAAAAGACTTTAGCGTTTATGTAATAGTCATCCTATTGTCTAGACAAATTTTATGTCACGCGAAAGCCACAACACGATGACTCGAGTCTTTTCTTTCATAATAAACAATGGTTGTGACATCACATTGTCAAAACAAAAAATAACGCTCCTCTACAGTGAAGTTGCACCCTGTAAGCTATGGCCCATGCCGGGCGTGTTTGTAACCCACATTTTAACGAGGAGCCTGGTACAGGGCTGTCAGTTTTTCTTTCACAGTCCGCACAAGCGTTATTATTGAGAGCATGTTTTTCAGCATTAGCGCAATTCTTCTCTATGCAAACGTAATATCAACATTTAGATGAGTCAGTGTGCGCTAGTTCGTGGAGTGCCTACTTCCTAGTACCTCTTGTTGGGATTCGAACCTACGACCTGAGGTCGTAGGTTCGAATCCCACTGCACCCCAGTGTTAGACCCCTCGCTGGTTCCCTGCGTGCTTAGCCCAGCCAGCACGCAGGTATC
Source organism: Phoronis australis (assembly GCA_002633005.1). Classification (NCBI taxonomy): domain Eukaryota; kingdom Metazoa; phylum Phoronida; family Phoronidae; genus Phoronis; species Phoronis australis. The sequence goes on along the minus strand of NMRA01000387.1, from coordinate 30,314 downwards.
ACACACTCAGTGGCACGCGCTTTAGCAATGGTCAATGTAACCTCGATAGTCATTGCTTAGCTTTACAACACCGTGAAAGAATTGCTGACTGTGAACGATTTTTACCCTTGTCGTGCAGGTGGCGTCGCAGAAACTATTTCGTTTCTGCAGTGATGTTTAATAGCCGCGTGTACAACAAACACATATCTGGCCAATTTAACCAGTGTGTTATTCATACTGTATGAATACAGGACGCTATTGTAAACAAAAGTCATCGACAGTAGAAAGATGCATTCGGAAAAGTCGCAATCGCAATTTCTAGGCTTCACATTTCCTGAACATAAATTTTAAGAACCGATTTGTCTGTACAACAGACCACATTACGCTTCAGTCCATCAGTCATGCCAGTTTGTTTGCGTAAAGCGCTGCCGGTTGAGAATTCGACTAGCCAATCAGAAACGCTAGTGTAAAAATAAAAATATTTACTGAGGAAAATTTGAGTGATACCTGCGCGCTGGCGCTGCTACCGCCCCACCTAGCGGCACGCAGGGAACCAGCGAGTGCTAGACCATTGATTCAGGTCTCTAGCTACCAACTTGGTCTTAATTTGTGTATATGTTATATGTGTTCGATATCTAATTTAGTAAATGAATCTGGCTTCCATTGTTTGATGCTGAGCGACCTATCCAAGGCTGAAGCAACGCGTATCAGACCACACGCACTCAAAACATTAATTGTTAAACGATGGTAGAACACATACAATAGGCTAAACCGATCAATTTTCAATTTCAGTCTTTTCAAATACATATACACATAAACTGAATATATTTACATGTCGCGGATGGCAAACATTAACTTTAGACAATAGCTCCTCACAATCAGCATCAACTGATGGCAAAAAGGCGCTCTTTTGATTGCAGTCACATAGAAAACAAATTGATTCGATCTTCCCATTCGCACACGTATGTATAAGAGTCATCCCGACATCGCTTCCCTTTAGAACAAGAGACACCATTACGGTCGCAAGCTGAAACAAAGAAGTAGACATATGTCCACGTGACTATGTCACTCGGTGAATTTCCTACTTTGCTGTAAATATTATGAAGTAAAAAGCGGGACAATGGCTAGTGCGGCTATTTCTTTCCTGTCAACAGTGAACCCATTTGCAATAATAAAACAAGAGCAGAAATCATGCAAATAAAGCAAATATGGAAAGGTTCGCAAAGTCTAGTTCCAATAACATCAATGCTCGATTATTCCAAAGATTTTATAGTATCTTTGATTATGCATTGATGGAAATATTTATTTACGAACACGAATTTCTGTGTTTTTCTAAAACCGTTCGTACTTTTCAGTGTTGAGTTTCTTGTTTTACATTTAACAATTAGAGCAATCAAGTTGATGCACAAAAATGAGTGAAAATCGATATCACTCTTAATGTTGCTGTGTACGATCTTCCTTCATAAACTAACGGCCACCCAGTTTGCTTTACGAGTGTTATTCCTCGTGTTTTGGCTAAAGTAAACATGTAATGATAAACTCGCTACACGTCATGTGAAACTCGCGTTCTAGAGCCTAATTATCGTGTTCTTGGCGCGTGACCAATTGTCGTGACCTAGGTCATTCATCCAAAGGTGGCCGATCGTGTGTACACATTCGAAACACCTGGGTCTGTTACTAATTTTTGTAGGTACTCGAAATGGAAATGGAAATTGTTTTTGGCAATTTTAATTTTAGTTTTGTGCAAATTCAATTTAAGTGTATATTATACCGTGCCCGAGTACGGTTTATGTATATGATTGTCTAGTCCAATTTTTCTGCATTTGGTGACTCCTAGATTCGAGTTACGGCAAAGTCGAATTAAAACTAGAGATTTCAAGTAAAATTTCGAAATTTCGTGCTCAACCTCAACATTTAGCCTAATGCTGGGGACATCAAGTTTAACAGGCAGTTATTCAGTACTAGAGCATAGAATAATGGACACTTATCACGAGTTCGCACAAAAGTAAAATAGAAAATGCCAAGACAATAATATCGTATTTGATTTCGAGAAAAAATTAGATCGAGGGCCCAAGAAGACATTACCAGGAGGCGACTCTGTTGGCGCATTTGAAGTAGTCTCAAATGTGATTGAAATGAAACTATTCAGGTTATCAGCTATCCAAGACGGCTACTCGGTCCTTGAAGATCGCAAATTAGTGGCCGCGTTGGAGTGCGTTGAATATGACATGTTTACCCCTACAAATTCATGCATTTCACATAAAACGAGCCTCTAATGTCTACCATTAGATGCCACTGATGTGTTTGAACTGTGGTGTCAGACAGTCAGATTCTTTGATTGGCTATTTCCTCATTCGTCACTATGTGTCTGTGATCCAAAAGTAAACCCTGTAATGAACTTAAAACTTAATTCAGTGCTGCTGCATCGAAGTGTCGGAGATAGAAAAGTGACATTTTATCAGTATTCTTCGTCTTAAAAACATTATAATGTAGAATAAACCGGTAAATTAGCAATATCAAATTAAGTTCACGTCGAGGAACGTGGATGCTATGTGGTCCGAACCCTAAAACGCTCACCGACAATCGCTCAGCGAGGATGGCACGATAGTCTACGTAATTTTACCCTTTCTTAGATTGTCAAGAATCGTGAAGTAAAGTCATTAATGGGGAGCGGTGACCGGGTGCGGGTCCGGATAATAGGAAAAAAATAAAGTGGCGACCGATGGGGATTGAAAAAAAATAACATTAAACTATATTCTGACGTAAAGAAAGAAATGCAAAAAGAATACCTTAGTAAAGTAGACTTCTGTTGAATATCAGCATGCATATTTAGAATTGCGTGTATTTCGAGTTTACTGTAATGAAAACTAATTAGACTTTTAAAGTTTTACCATTCCCAAGATTTCTTGGCATTAAGCGTACAATTTCAAAGGAAATTTCTCCCAATGTCAGAATACATATGAAAAACATATAGTACACAAAAAGTAGAGAGACTTGCTTTATTGGAAAATGCAATCCCTTGTATGGGCAATTCAGTGAACAACTGTTCTTAAAGCCATATCAAAATTATCCAATTTATACATGTGACATATAGCCATAGTGTAAGAAATCGCCTAAAGGGCCGGGGCTCAGAAAATGAAATATCCTGTTCCCAAACTGCTTTCTGTTAAATTCTGGTCAGCAAAACTGCATGGACTGGATGCTGAGACGTCCAGAAACAAGGTGGTCTGTCCTCGCTACAGTTTTGTAAAAATGAGGACCAAGTAACCACGCCATTTGTTGACTATGTTATCAAGGACGATTTTGTTTACTAATTTGGCTTATATTATATCGTGTAGTTTTGTATGTACACTGTATAGCAGCTAGCCTTCTAGGATAGTGACACAGCAGGTATTTCTAGAGATTAGGGACATTTACGAAGAAATTGAATAACTTGTAACTTCTTCAGAGTCTGAAGTTTATGGAGACCGAACATTTGTAATTAAACAATACGTCATTACAAAATGGTTGTTGTCAGATGCTTAGCTAGTTGTGATTGAGCCTGCATATTAGTGAGCGAGTCCTAAATAAAAGGTCGAGGCAGTACTAGGACTGAGGCACCTCCACTTTACCCTCAGGAATGATAACAAGCCTAGCAAAACTGTCGTGGGTGCATTGTACCACGTTGGTTTTCTGCTTCGACGCTCATTACAAAATACTCGGTCACACTGCGCCGAAGTGTGGCCATTTCTTGGTCTCATATACTTTCTGTCTATGGTTTTTGTCCAATGAGGATTGAAAATATACTTTATCGCATACGCGTTGAATCTGTCGAGTGCAATACGTATTCATCTCCAGCTCCACTTCAACAGTGACCTCTAACATGGAAAGTTCAAAAGGTAGGTCAGTGTCCCCATGATAGCAACTAGTTCAGCATAAATTTACTAAAAATAACCACGGTTTGAAATCGACTTGCCATGCTTCGGTGTCATTTATTCAAACACCATCATCAGAAGAGAAAATATAGTGGACATCTAGCTAGGCCCAACAACAAGTAATGAATAAATGACACCGAAACATGTCAAGTCGATTCAAAACCGTGGTTGTTTTTATTAATGGGCCAGTGTCGACTCGACGTCGTTGGCCAGTTCGACCATCAAGCTTTCTGAATATAGTTTAAAGTAATACTTTTGCAGCAGTATAAATAACACTCGACATGCAATCAGACCCTAAACGTAACATCTTGTACAAAACTGTTAATATGACACTGAATTCTGTCTCCTGCAGTTTTCAACATTGCTAAGTATTATATCGTCTGCAACTCAGGCGCCGATTCCTCGGTCACAATTTCAAATATTGTTGTTATTTAACTACTTTCAGAAGATGTTACAAGTTCAACGCACGGTTATCGTTGTTTTCATCTTTGTCATCTCTTTTCAAGTAATAAATCGTTACATTTAAAACTGTTTCTTTTACTAGACAAACCTTGCAACCTAACGCGCAAGTACATACATAGGATCCGCCACGTGAACAGTCTGAGTAAAGCATTTAAAAATCTGCCAAAAAAATAAAAGCAATTTAGGAATTCGAAGCGCATGGGATAACTACAAAACGTACCTCGATTGACGTACACGAAGTAATATCGCGGAATAATGTCTCGTGGGATATTACTTCATGAACGCCACTCTCGGTACGTTTTGTGTATTTATCAATTTCTTATATGCATCTTTTTTCACTTTGTCGTGTGTTTTTTTTGCATTTTTGTTAGGCTCAATTCTTCTAAGTATTTGTTAAAGCATACTCGTGATGTTTCCGTCTAAATTGATACCAGCTCATGACAACCTTTACGATTGCTAAATCGCGATATAAGCAGCCCTGTTGAAATTAAGAAACGGTGTTGTACTACACATACGTACACTTGTGAAAGCGAACGTGATCGCACCTTTGTATGAAATCAATAAACGTGTCCTGTGCGTGGATATTTCCGTGTGCAATGAGAGCTCGCGATGAACGTTTTACATGACACTAAGACAGGTGAACCATACGCACTCAATCATTTTCGGTGCGTATAAGTGAAAGAATGCTTAATAAACGCTATTGCGCCTATTGTGCCTGTTGTGATGAGCATGGCCGTAACCAATGCAACTGGTCGATTTGCCATTCTTTTCGTTCCCAGGCTCGTCAGACGTCCACTCCACAATCGCACATTATCGAGAATCAATTAGAAATAAAAATTTATTTTGCTGTGGCTATCATTTGCCATTAAGAGGAGCCCAGCTTGTCGGTTTGGGGAGAAATGAGTTTGCAAGGGTCGCGTCACTTCTTAGCATGCTGCGTAGTTTGTCTTGGAAATGAACTTTCTTTTGCACAGCCTCTTGCTCAGAGTTCAAGCTTNGAGTAGTCTTGGCGCAAAGCTGTATAGGCCTACTAACAAGCTGTATTTTGACTATAGTCTTCACTGATAGCTGGTGACTGAGGCTAACTAAGGTCTGCCGCGGCAGTGTGACACAGGACTAACCAGCCCGTAATTTCATGCAAGTGTCTGAAACTACCCTTGAATATATGCAGCATTTATGATTTGACCATTTTACTTCGACAAAACAGCTTGCAACCGCATACATTTACCGTTCGCCAGTCTGGTCTCGATCCGCACCGGGTCTGATAGGCTGCGGTCCTGAGTCTGGCAAAATAATTTCTGTCAAAATTTATTCGCCACATTTCTTCAGCAAATTCAATAAAATTGTCCGTAGTTTGATTTTATTAAAATTAAGGCGCGCTGTCGATTATTTTATCCCCGTTTGCTGGCTGGTAACAGTACAGGCACTGCTCTAGCTGCACTGACGGCGTTTTCTCGGCCTGGGTTCCTGAATGAATTGTACTTCCGGGTTCGCGGCAAGTTCAAAATGGCGGTGGTTCTTCGGGTGCGAATTGTGAGTGGCCCGTTCATTTAAACTGTTTTCGAGTACGGATCGTGTATTAGTTATGGGGTAGGTACTTCTTGGATCTTTATAACATCCTCTAACCATGTAATAAGGGTTAACAACGCGTGAGAGAAGGACTTTAATGGGTCAGTGTCGACTCGACGTCGTTGGCCAGTTCGATCATCAAACTTTCTGAATATAGTTTAAAGTAATACTTTTGCAGCAGTATAAATAACACTCGACATGCAATCAGGCCCTAAACGTAACATCTGTTACAAAACTGTTAATATGACACTGAATTCTGTCTCCAGCAGTTTTCAACATTGCTAAATATTATATCGTCTGCAACTCAGGCGCCGATTCCTCGGTAACAATATCAAATATTGTTGTTATTTAACTACTTTCAGAAGATGTTACAAGTTCAACGCACGGTTACCGTTGTTTTCATCTGTGTCATCTCTTTTCAAGTAATAAATACATGTACTTACATTTAAAACTGTTTCTTTTACTATACAAACCTTGCAACCTAACGCGCAAGTACATACATAGGATGCGCCACGTGAACAGTCTGAGTAAACCATTTAAAAATCTGCCAAAAATAAAACCAATTTAGGAATTCGAAGCGCATGGGATAAATACAAAACGTACCTCGATTGACGTACACGAAGTAATATCCCACTCGACCGAATGCCTCGGTCGATACGCGGAATAATGTCTCGTGGGATATTACTTCATGAACGCCACTCTCGGTACGTTTTGTGTATTTATCAATTTCTTATATGTATCTTTTTTTCACTTTGTCGTGTTTTTTTACATTCTTGTTAGGCCCAATTCTTCTAAGTATTTGTTAAAGCATACTCGTGATGTTTCCGTTTATATTGATACCAGCTCATGACAACCTTTACGATTGCTAAATCGCGATATAAGCAGCCCTGTTGAAATTCAGAAACGGTGTTGTACTACACATATGTGCACTTGTGAAAGCGAACGTGATCGCCCCTTTGTATGAAATCAATAAACGTGTCCTGTGCGTGGATATTTCCTTGTGCAATGAGAGCTCGCGATGAACGTTTTACATGACACAAGGACAGGAGAACCATACGCACTCAATCATTTTCGGTGCGTATAAGTGAAAGAATGCCATTTGGTCAAATGAAAGCAACTTGTGAATGAGTCTCAAGCTGGATTTAGGAAGGGTTATAGCACCGTTGATCAAATATTTACTATACAAGATATGGTGCAGAAATATATTACAAAAAGAAGGTGACGGTTTATGCTCTTTTTGTTGATTTCTCCCGTGCGTTCGATAATATTCCACATGAACTGCTATGATACAAGTTACAAAAATGTTTTACATGGCAGTGTTCTGACGATTTTGAAAAATAATGAACTAGGAGTGAGAGAATTTTTTGATGACGTCATTGGAACAGGCCAAGGTTGCATAGTGAGCCCATTTCAATTTGTAATGTAAATTCGAGAGTTAATTATGTTACCTAGCTCACTGCTTATGTCTTGGAACTGATCAAAAATGATTTTTGGAGCACAGTTTATCACCCTTATTTAGCCATCAAAGCAGTATAGCGAGAGAGTTTATATTAATCATTGATAAATCGACACATTTCTAGGTTAGAAAATGTAGTAAACGCAATCTCGGTGGCGACAAAATTGAGGTCCGAAACTTCATTCACTCCCTTAAAAGTGTGATATAGCTGCTGTTCCTTCCGAGTTATTCTGGCAGATTCAAATTATTTTCCAAATCAAGATGATAGCAAGCAAACCACACGATGCATTTTTTTCTCAATTTTGTGATTCATTACCAATATCATCGCCCTTATCATTATCATGAACCAACACGAAGATAAATAATAAAAACAACATTGAAAATGAATTGATTCCATCATCTCATTCGCACACATGGGTATGAAAGTCATCCCGACATCTTTTTCCTGTTGGACAAGAGACACCAATACAGTCGTCGTCATCTGAAACAAAGAAGTAGAGACACGTGCAAGTGACTATGTCATTCGGTAAATTTCCAACTATACTGTACACGGTGTGTAAACAAAATTGTTATGGATTTAGTGAGAGAAGGGCTAGTGAGACCCTTTCCGATTCTGTCAACAGTGAACCCGTTTGCAATCGTCAAACAAGAGCAAAAATCAAGCAAATGAAGCAAAAATATAAAGTACTGACATTTACCCATTAGTACTTTAAAATCCATTAAGCTGAATAAATCTAAAAAAATCTACCTAAGGGACACTTCAAAAGTGTGACGACATGAGGGGAAGAGTGAAAATTGTAGCGAACGGTTGTCAACGATTAGGGAAGGGCTGAAAGAAGAAATTTTGACCAGCGGAGGCAGCTCAAGTTATTGCCCACACCCTTTCCCTAATTTTTATAGCTTATAGGCCCCAAGAAACTTCAACGCGAAACCGTGTAACATGATTTCACACCAAGGGCGAAGAGCACACAAAATCAAACCGTACGTGTGATTCAGTTTTTATCTTTACCAGTGGACTACTGAATACAAAATGCGAGAGAAAAATGAAAGTGTACCGGGGAGTAGAACGCGCATTTGTTTAAATAGGATGAACAACAGATTGGAAGAGACCGATTACAAGTCAATTTTACATGAAGCAAATGGGTCAACTTTTAATACCAGATATTCAAAGATCAAGCGTTTCCGAGAAACAAGTCTCGGAACACTGTCAGCCTCGTTCCATTGCTGCACTAGCGGACATTACGATAAAGGGGCTACGTTACTCAGTGGACATCAACATGACATTAAATTATTGTGATGACTGGGCCAATCTCTGCCATTTTGGCAGAACCAGCCTTCGTTGCTAAGTTACTCGACATCATTTCCGGATCAACCATGAGCTAGTCTCTGCTGTGGTACCAATTGTAGTGGTACGCTCGCTGCTCAAGGTGTACACTCATAAGCTAATTTTGCAAGCGCGCACTTAGGACCTACGGGCAAAAACGTCCCTGAAACGCATGCCTCGATAACGCAATTAAAGCTAAAACCTTCAGTTACTACTCAGGCTGAACTTGATAACAGAAGACTGCCTACTGTTATTTATGGTGATCTCTTGAAATAACGTTAAGTTAGCACTGTGACAGGTATGTGTTGATTATCGCTCATTTTTATTTTATGTCAGAGGGTGCTTTGACCAGTCAGCAGAGACGAAAAGTGGCTAGAAATTGCAGCTAGAATTTGTTCTTCAAGAATGATGCTTAGGGGGTCGGTACGCTGCGACCACTTCAAGACAGTTTCTGATCAGCTTTATGATTGATCTTTATGAGTCATCGGGAGGCGTAAACGATTCCATGGCTCCTGTTCGAAATTCCAGCTTCAATCCCCGTAAAACCCAGTCCCGGACCGGGAAGCAGCAAACACGCGTAGGCCTACAAACTCCATATCCACGCCCTGTTACTCCACACGCGCTCAAATAACACCTCATAACCGGTGACCAAACTCGAGTCCCGGACCATAGGAGAAAGAAACAAAATACACGAATCAAAAACAGCTGAAGGCGTACAGGGTGGGAAACTGGCTGGGAGCACAAAAAAATATTTCCTTTTGTGCTACATATAGCGAATTTGAAGCCAGTAAGAAATTTCATAGGCAGCCAATGAATGTGTGTAAGGTATTCAGCTATGGCAATTGATGCCCTACCTAACTTACTAGACATATTGCGCGAAGGCGGAGGTTGTGATAAAACGGCCCGTAGTTAACGAGAAAAGCACACGGTTTGAAATGTAGAGACTATCTTTCGGTCATCCATTTTTATCCACACATTAACGGAGGATATGCAATTATGCATTTACCTTTGAAATACAGTGTCAATCCATTCCGGTTGTTGGGCGTGTCGCAGCCCGAGTCCAACAGCTCTACTCCAAATTCGGATTTTGAGAGGCCGAAAGTGCATATGCTGTGACCCATATTGAGAGTCGACATGCAATTGCATCCGTTGTCGTCAATCATGTAAGAAGTCACACCATAGACCTCTTTGTACAGAACGGAATCTTGAACTGAGGTGGGATTTTTTCCTGAAAAAGAAGAGACATGTCTTGTAGGCAAGATCTTATACAGCGAGTAACGAACGACATATAATNTGTAGCACTAGTGCGAAGCTCCCCCCCCCCCCCTTCCTCCACCCTCCATCAGATTCAGGCGGGTAAACAACGAAAATGAAAAGGCCAACTACTGAGAGATTTTGGGGTTAGGGTTTCAGCAGGAAACATCTACGTATGTACCCCCTTCTTCCCGGCAACAGACTCGATATAAAACTTCTGTAAGAAAAAACTCGCGTGTTGCATCTAAGTTGACGCATGAGACACACCTATGCAGACATAAATTATTGAGGAGGATACAAATTGAATAGACTTCGTTGAACCAGGAAGGCATTATCGGGTAATGTCTTCCTGGTTCAACTAATTTGTCACTGGTTTCGCGCGTGTGCATGTAGTCCCTCTGAACTCAGTGCTTGGCCCGCATGTATTTGAATGAAGCACTGCCCAGGGCATTAGACTACTGAATAAATGACCCGTGAGTTTTCGCAGCACACAAGCCTGTTAGCCCATTGAGCTGGAGTGCGTTCCATAGACCAAGTTTCTTGCAAGAAAAGCAAGATCTCGCAAAATCACGTGCGTGAAAAGCGAGTGTGACGACCACTTAAGTGATTAGTCAGTGAAGTTGGAGTGCTGAATTGTGAGATTGANACGAGAAAAGCACACGGTTTGAAATGTAGAGACTATCTTTCGGTCATCCATTTTTATCCACACATTAACGGAGGATATGCAATTATGCATTTACCTTTGAAATACAGTGTCAATCCATTCCGGTTGTTGGGCGTGTCGCAGCCCGAGTCCAACAGCTCTACTCCAAATTCGGATTTTGAGAGGCCGAAAGTGCATATGCTGTGACCCATATTGAGAGTCGACATGCAATTGCATCCGTTGTCGTCAATCATGTAAGAAGTCACACCATAGACCTCTTTGTACAGAACGGAATCTTGAACTGAGGTGGGATTTTTTCCTGAAAAAGAAGAGACATGTCTTGTAGGCAAGATCTTATACAGCGAGTAACGAACGACATATAATGTAGCACTAGTGCGAAGCTCCCTCCCCCCTCCCCTTCCTCCACTCTCCATCAGATTCAGGCGGGTTAACAACGAAAATGAAAAGGCCAACTACTGAGAGATTTTGGGGTTGGGGTTTCAGCAGGAAACATCTACTTATGTACCCCTTTCTTCCCGGCAACAGACTCGATATAAAACTTCTGTAAGAAAAAACTCGTATGTTGCATCTAAGTTGACGCATGAGAAACACCTATGCAGACATAAATTATTGAGGAGGATACAAATTGAATAGACTTCGTTGAACCAGCAAGGCATTATCGGATAATGTCTTCCTGGTTGAACTAATTTGTCACTGGTTTCTCGAGTGTGCATGTAATCCCTCTGAACTCAGTGCTTGGCCTACATGTATTTGAATGAAGCACTGACCAGGGCATTTGACTACTGAATAAATGACCCGTGAGTGTTCGCAGCACACAAGCCTATTAGCCCATTGAGCTGGAGTGCGTTCCATAGACCAAGTTTCTTGCAAGAAAAGCAAGATCTCGCAAAATCACGTGAGTGAAAAGCGAGTGTTTCCTGAGTGCTTATCAGCCCACTATCTGAGCAAAATGACGACCACTTAAGTGATTAGTCAGTGAAGTTGGAGTGCTGAATTGTGGGATTGAATTCAGTGTTTCCGTTCCATAAGCGGGAGGTTTTTCAAGTGCTAACTGATGTCTTGCTGTCTACGGAAAATAGACCAGAGGAAAATCTGTCACAGAAACAATAAAAAATGGAAGCTCGTTTACCGGGATGAAAAACATGGTATATCCGAAGTCCAAAAGAGGAAAGCTACACCATGTTGATTAATAAATAAATCGTCAGAGTTTGACTTATCCATAGTTCACAACACGTGCCTGTAATAGCCCCGTCTCAAGGTTGCATGCTTAAACTCAGTATTATCGCCACTTACCACTAACAACTGTTGGCATCCATCCATCTCCATCTTGAATGTCGCACGCAACTCGGTCTTGAAAAGCTTGCCAGGTAGCGTGTGCGACTGAGTTGGACGAATCGAATTTCCATCTATAATTCAAGAACAAGAAACTGCTCTTTACCTGTGTTACACGTTACTATTGCGCTCAACTTATGCACACCAATTTTCTGTTTAAAATTGTACAAAACATATGTTAAATAAACAGCATGCAAGATTCAAGGCGTGTCCGGGTTTTGTGCCCACATCTCTGTCCTGTTTTGTTTCTAGTTAGCTGGCCGAGATCGCTGGATTGTTTTTGCCAGATTTTCCTAGAATAAATGAGCCTCCGCCAAATTTTCAGAATATGAAGTTACGTATATATGTCGCGGAACCCTGTTAATTTATATGTAATGAAATTTGTAACCTACAAGGTCCGATATTTCTTAAAATCATTGAGAATTCTTGGGCATGAAATGTAATTTTAAGTTTGGTGACACCTGCCCTAAAGATTCACGAACAATTTTAGTGCATTGCGTTTCATGGTGACTCGGCATTACGATAAAGTATGTTTTGCAACTTTTAATTATCGGTTGGCGTTTTAAACTGTTCGGTTACAAATCTCCCGTCAACGGCTGTAGTTTGGAGTAGCTTAGTGCATAGTTTAATCGTTTGTTTGACTTTTAGATTTGTTGGACAAATAATTCCTCCACATTTAAATGTCTGCAATATATATGTGTAAGATATCCTACTGAAATTTTAGCCCCACCTCACCTATATACGGTGCCTGCCGAATCTTCGGCCAACAATTCGCTTTGATCTTCTTTCAGACTGGCGGGAAGTCTTCCAAAACAGTATGTTGCGCTGTGGTCACATGACCCGTACTCGTCTGCAAGTGAAGCAAATGTTTGCATATTTCATTCCACGACGTGTTATTCACTGTACTGGCTTCTTTAGATTCTAGCTTCCTCACAGTCCTCCCATATTCTCGGGATGACACTCTCTCTGGAATAGCCATACAAAACAACCGACAGCTGCTTATGAGAAGACGCTCAGGAAACTTGCTGCCAGTACATGCATGTATTTCGTTTCACCATATGTCCAACTTGAAAAGGTTAGAAATTTTGCATCGCTAAGAGTTTCGTTTCAACTCCGTAAGTATGACTGAACAATGTATTATAAAATAGTGATCGGGTGTAACAAGCAGAAAATGAAAATATTTGTTTTTTCCACGCTTTTCAACTTTATTTTAAAACTTTTTAATGGAAAAACCTCGCGACATTCAGTTTCCCTCGTTATTCAATATTTAATAAATATATGATCTTAAAATGCACAAACTGTACTTATTCTGGATATATAAAAACTTAATTTCCAAATTTCGACTGCTGCTTACCCTGAAATACGTCACTGACGATGCTGGGCCACGGTGTTCCAGCCTTGAACCACCAAAACGGGCGCCACCTAGTGCCGTCAATGACAGAAGTAGGATAGTCTTTGCTACCTGTGAACATGTGACAGTTTGTCATCAATTATTGATCAAAGCTCGAAATGACAGTTATTGGATTCAACTTACAAGGAAATGACAAAAATTGACACAAATTGTTTGTATCAAAGATTTTCATAGTTCATACTCCTGGAGATTACTCATAATTTACACACATCTACTGGATCAAAATCTTAAACTGTTTACGAACGAATGTCATACTATTGCCTTTTGCCTCGTAGTAACTTTTTAGTAGATGCCTTTAAAAATGAATTCCAACTGTGATGAGCAAAATTCTTACCGTCCCGCGACGGCGCCCAAGGAGAGTGGACTTCAGTGCCAGCAACGCAAACGACACAAAGCTTGTCCTTGCAACACTTCACTTAAAAGGATACCAAACCCGATATTTGCCTATAAACAGACACTAAAAACGATGTTTCTATCCAGTTCTCTGAAACAAAATGGTTTGTAACCCTCGACAACTGTCGAACGTTTTGAAGAAAATTTGAAAACTTCTTAAAAGTGTGCGAAACAGACAAGCGTGACCTACGCTTTAAACGAATTTCACGGCAACTGTATGAAAAGACCACCCACCAAGGACCATAATTTCCAATTTGTGAGATAGAGGGTATGAGTTTTTAGTTGATTCCAGTTTTTATTTTTCGCGATTGACGCCAATGATGCATTAGCAGGTAACAGAACAAGTGTGGATTTAAATCATCAAAACAGGGTTTAGTATCCGTTTAACTGTCACGAGGCAAGTTGTGTGGTTGCAAGAAGTCACATGTTGGTCAAGGTACCTATGAACCCAAGTGCGCTAAATACTTAAACTGGTATTTTCGATAAATTTTCAATGTTGCGTTTATGGCGATGTCTCAGAAGTGCCTGCTTAATTGTCCTGTGTTTTGGACGGAAAATACACAGAATGAAAGGACGTGACTGGGCAAGTTCTTGGCATGCGTAGTATTATAAAACGTGACTGCAAAAGGCGCTTGTAAGATGCGATTTCACTAGTTTGGACACAACGCCGGGCGCGACTTAAAATTAATTTTGGTTTGTTCCCACCTTTGAAAGCAGACCTTTACCTGGAGGCACCGCGGCAAAGCTGCTGCACTTACGGGGGAAGGGTGGAACAAAGGTAGACGAGAATCTGAGCTAAACAGAGCAAACTGATTCATCATATACATGTAAGACAGACTGAAACGAAAATCCGCAAGTCGTAAAAATCGCGGCAAGAATTGTGGTAGTTACGGATCCATTTGAGTGAAGTTCTATAGTTTTCGCGCACTGTGCAGGGCATCATTCCCAGGTAGATATGTATTGCTTGGCAGATCATGGCATTTCAGACGTTGTTTGCATTTAAATAAGTCTGGATCTCTTTCAACATTATTCAAAGTAGTTCACTGTCATTGAAACAGAATTCAACCTATTCACCAGGTATTTTTACGGTTTGTTCGTAAAGATTATGAATTCTGTTGATGTCAAAGGATTTTTCTTTTAGTTCCAAATTTCAAGAAACGAAGTGTCGACTGCTCGTTCCTTCGTCGATTTTCCTTCCACAAGGCAAAACACGTCTCCTTATTTGGTATGGCAAGACATAGACGTACCACATTTCCCTTATATTGAAAATGTGACCTTAAGCCTTTGATGTAAACAAAGCAATGGCGACTTCAAGCAGCAGCCAGTCCAATTAAGATGCAATTGGTGGAAGTCGTAACCGTTTAAAATTGGTTACAAAGGTATCGTGGTACGGTAAAGTCGCGTGATTTTCGGACACTGTATTCAAATACCCTCGTATATTCTAAAAGGCATTTGGAATTCTGGCTTGCGTCATATAAAAAATAATTGCAGGCGGTCTGATACACGTTGCACCAGACGTGCGCAGGCCTCGCATGTGGGCCCATTCCACCGGAAATATTTTTATGCTTTATTAATATATGGTTATAAAACCGAGCTGAGGAGCTAGAAACTTGGCTCAAGGGTTTAGCAGTGTGACCTGGTGGGACTCGAACCCACGACATCGAGTAAAGAAAGCGGGCACTTATCAACCAGGCCGCACTGCCTCCTCAGGCTTGCGTCATAGTGCGATCACACATGATAATCTGCCGTTGAGATATCCATGTTGTCAGACAAGTGTTTGTCCGATGACTGTGAGCGCATTCTCCTATTTATCTTAAGCGGGAGGAAGATTTGAAATTCTATGGTGACTAGAGAGTGTTTTCCTTCACGCGTATTTCAAAAATCATGAATTTTGTGGGTTTTTTTCTGGAAATTTCCTCACAAGGGAAAGTGAATAACTCTATAGACGTTGAGAGATAGTACTTTCGTCATGAAATCTTTAAAAGATATTTTTGACGAGCTTTCGCGTTCCATGCCCCTTGGGAAAGCCAGTGTACGAAGGGAGCTAGCACACATCGACCACTGAATGCTACAGTCTCAGAGATGGTCCCGAGCTATCGTCGTCTGCCAGTGCGAAAAATGTCAAAATGAGTGAGCCTACAAATTCCATCGCCGACGACACCGACATACCCTTTGTGGAACTGTACGCAACTTGAAGAATCCGTGCAAAATTCCTGTGTGTGTGCAAAACATGTCGGAAAGGGGCGCGGAAAGGGCAAGACATATAGTCTAATAGTTAATAGAAACATCAAACTTAATTCGTAAATATCAAACCGAAGTCCTAAAATCAATGCTGCTAAAAAACCACTGCTTATTCGAAAAAATCAAACCTAATTTGAAAAACTCAATCGTGTTTGAAAAATCAAACCTAACTCTTAAAAAATCAAATCTGCTTGGAAAAGCAAAGCTGTCGGTGGAAAATGCGCTCAGCAGTTTCCTCAAGCCCGGCAGCATTGATTTTCAAAACACTGAATCTTTGCACCAGGATTGACTTCGTTAATTTAGGGTAGAGTTTTTAAATGGTATTGAATTTACCAAATAGGATTGAATTTTATATTGATAACATTGAATTTACGTATTAATTTACGCCGCAATAATTACTTTACGCCTCTAACAAGAATTAAGTTACGCACATAACTTACCTGCGTAGCGTTCAGCGATTTGGCCAACGATAGTATCGTTGGCCAAGTAAGTGAGCGTTTGACCAACGATAATTGCTAGACATTTACGCCAGGAGCAGCTAGTTCCGTGAACATTCGCGAGTTGCACCTGTTTTATATCTCAATTATCTAAAATAGATTTCGAAGCGAATCTTAGCCGGTTCTGTTTAAGTGAACAGAAGCCTGTACATTTATCTACCTATCAAATCAACCACTCATTTATACACACACACACACACACACACACACACACACACACACACACACACACACACACATATATATCCCCGAAATCCATCCATCCATCCATTTGTCTATGTGTATGTCTCTCAAGCTTTGTATTTGCCCACTATACTATCTGAGTGACGTAGTTTGTCCGTCTGTATGTCTTTCTGTCCCTCTACGTAATCAAGCAACAGACATCATTTACCCTGATACTTTGTCCTCTGCTTTGCCAGAAACATCCACTCATTATCCTCCGACTGAGGGTCAGTCTGGTTGGTTCCCCAAGACAGCATTAAGCATGTACGGTCACCCTTATCAAAATTAGCACCGTCGCACTCTTCGACAGCGTTGCAGACAAACGCGCATCGGCTCAAGGACACTTTCGTGGTATTCGCCAAGACAGTTATTCCTTGACCCGATATGGAACCAGGCTTCAACGTAAAAAGACTTTCCGTCACAGATGCTGTTTTTTCTGCACCTGCGCAGATTATCCACCCAATGGCGAGTAATGCCCATGCAGGACATTTGTTTCCGCAGACGTCCATGATGCACTCGTGCCGTTACGAATCTGAGTGACGACGTAGCCAACAATGCGTTTTATTTTGTTGACGGTGACGTGATTGACAGATAAGTTCTGAAGAACAAACTTGTTTGAAGGGGATAAATTAAAAGAACAAATAAAATCACCTTGAGCTGTCAGAGAACATTCTCACGGATTTTTCTGTAAGATAGTAAAGCAAATATTGATTTTAGAATATTGTTTTGTAGCAGCCGTGGTAATTAGGAGGACTGTGTTAATTATTTCGTGTGGTATATTGACGAAAAGCGATTGCTGGGTTGGCCATGCGCAATGCCGTGAAGAAGCCAACTGTGAATGCAATGATTTCACAAAATTAAGATTCACCCCTTTCTTTGCAGTAGTCCTTCGCTGAAATTATGAAAGGGAGGGAGGGAGGGAGGGAGGGAGCGAAGGAGGTAGGGAGGGAGGGAGGGAGAGAGAGAAGACAGCTTTGTTATGTTACATATATAAGTCACTTCACTTTCATACGGATCGCAGATTATACGTCACTTCACTTTCATACGGTTCGCAGATATTAACATCACACTGCGATTTATAATGACATTTTTGTCATCGAAAGGGCTCAAACTATGATATACTGTTATTGTATTCAGAGTCATCATTTATATACACTAAATGAGCGAATAACGGAAAATTTACTTCATGAAAAGCTAATAAATCCAGTGTTGTTAAAATCGAGAATACGAACAGTATTCAGGGGATGTATAGGGTGTTTATGATTACACGATCGTGTTAGATTCTAGCATAATAACTTCGCCGTATAATGCAGCATTCATTTTAGGAGTCATTCCGATCTTTTCTTAATTCTTAATCGTGAATTATACTCCTTAATAATCCTTGTGCACGGATAATATCTGTGAGTGGCATTTGTATGCCTTGCAGCCTTGGCACGTTTCATTACTTTTCAGTAATAGGTCTTTGCATTTGAAGTGTTCTGTCGAGTTAGGCGTGCAGTGCTGTAGTGGGGCGTGGGCGCACGTAGGCGCAGCCAACCACCTTTTGGCATTTACACGTAGCGCCTACGCACCGTAAGTTACGTTCAATGCTCAACGTGATACGGTGGACTTTGGGCGCCTACTTACCAATAATTTTACCACTACAGCACTGTAGGCGTGCACTCTCATAGTGTTCTTAAAGTATTAAAGTCCTGGTCTCACACGTTGTTAACCCTTATTACATGGTTAGTGGATGTTATAAGGACCCAAGAAGTACCTACCCTATAACTAATACACAATCCGTAATCGAATAAAGCTTAAAGTCCTGGTCTCAAAATGTCCATGTGGTTCCAGTATCCGAAAACAGGCCTACAGTCTTGTCCTGAACGCCACCATTTTTTCCTTGTAACTGAAAGTGCTATCGCTTGCTCGAAAAGTCTTCATTACTTTGTTTTATTAGTAATGTCTTGTGATTCGTTTACATACATGTATGTAGTGTATTTATAGTTTGTAGTTAATGGTCGTTGAATTTTTTTGGAATGTTACGCGTACTTATTATGTTAAAGTAGCATTTGGTGTTTAGTTCCTTACGTAGGGCGGTCGAACCTAGGAACCAATACGAGTCGAACCATTTTTTGGTTTTGATTTTTTTGTTCGTTTTGAAAAAGTACTTTGCTATCAACGGAACGGTAGTGCATTCTACTCAGTAAAAATCGAAAAAGTATCAAAATCGGAGCAAGTAGTGTAAAGTTATTGCAATTTTTGTGGCAAAATTTGGGTCACTTTGTTTGGATCGCGTAGGCCATATTGGAGGACAGCGGGATAAGTTATGAGTTTAAAACTTTGTGTAAATTGTTTTCGCCAACAATTTACGGTGAAATTCAGTGAGACATATCTTTACTTACTATTCTGCACGATTCAACAGTGTTCACAAAATTACAGCCTCGCAGTTGTTACACATTAAGTGATAAATTTGCTCAGAATTCCCGTTGGACGTCTCATTTCTGGCGGCACCGACAACATACATGGAGACTTTTGCTGAACTGGAAGGCATGTTCAACCTGTTACTTTGTAATTTGTGAAGATTTAACGTTGATACATTTTGACAAACGTTGCTACAAAAAAAGGAACTTTGTTCAATTTTCGTGTTTTGGTACAAAAATATAAGATATATTCGAATTATTTTACTAATTATTTTATTATTTCCCATTCAAATGATCTTACACTAAGCTAAACAAAATAGTTGAAATAATTTTGAAATGGTTTTTGTTTGACTGTCAACTGCTGTTAAAGGCTTGATTAGGTGTCACAAAATGATTCATATTTTTCTAAATTTTAAGTCTAAATTGCTTTGAAGTCATGTTTTGTAACTTATTGCTTCTTAATTCAGGTTATCAAGTCAACAATTCGAATTATCTTAATTTGAGAAATAAGCTATGTTGGATTGTGAAGCTTCAAGCCTCCAATTCTTGTTCCTTGCAACTTGATTTTTTTAATCATGCTTGTCAAATTCTGGTGTAAAGAAACACTATTCGGTCACCATGGTAATAATTACATGTATGTCCACTTTCATATCATGGAAACTTTTGCTATTGAATAGTGTTTGTAATGCTAAATGTTGTAAAGGATTGTGCCTTTTAAGTTACTTATTACGGTGAAAGGTTGAATCATTTTGGCTTAATGAATAAAAAATGATAACATTTTGTATTAGACTTGGAGAAATGGAAAAGGTCTGCCTCAGTCAGAGAAGCATGAACTACGAAAAAGATAGAAAACGAGACAACATTCCACTAGAAGACAGGAAGTACCAAAATTAAGCGTCTGCAATTCATAGCTCTGAACATACCCAGTGAGTCTTATAGTAAAAGATAGACATTCCCAATAATTCCAGACCCCCATTATTTAGGCTTGGTGCGCTCATACAAAGTTTGGGAAAATCTCTGTTGAAAGCCAACAACTTTGCACAGTTGGCCAGAAGTACTCAAGTTCTAAATAAACCTCGATTGAGCGAGCGCTGTGGCCAGCGACCAGGTAGGCCTAATGGTAGCCTTGACGCAAAGCTGTATAGGCCAACTTAACAAGCTGTAGTTAGTCTTCATACTGGCAGCTGGCACTGAGGCTAGCTAAGGGCTGCCCCGGCAGTGTGAAACAGGACTAACCAGCCCGTAATTTTATGCAAGTGTCTGAAACTAACTTTGAGCGTATACGGCATTTATGATTTGAACATTTTACTTCAACAAAACAGCTTACAACCGCATGCCTTTTCCGTTCGCCAGTGTCTGGTCTCAATCCGCGCCGGGTCCGATAGGCTGCGGTCCCGAATCCGGCAAAATAATTTCTGTCCAAATTTATTCGCCACATTTCTTCAGCAAATTCGATAAAATTGTCCGTATTTTGATTTTATTAAAATTAAGGCGCGCTGTCGATTATTTTATCCTCATTTGTAGGCTGGTAACAGACACTCGTCCATTCACGCCAGTGGCGGATCTACATGTACGGAGGGCTCAGGGGGTTTAAACCCCCCCTTGGGCCAGAACCTAAAAATAAAAAAAACGTCTCCAGCAAAACAAAAACGGCACCGCCAGCGTGTGTAAACCCCAAGTAAACCAACTTGGAAAAAATTGAGAAAAAATATAATCTTTTGCATTGTGAATTGCTGTTATGAAAATCAAGGCATTTCGAGTCTTCGTGGCTCATCGGCAAAACGTGGGGAGATCAATTGTGCGCGCACTTCCGTCAACACTTATGAAGTAGCCAAGCATTTTAGATGGATCCACCGCTGAAAGAGCAGCTCTATAGCTGATTTCTTTAGGTAACTAACTTTTTACTCTAAGATATGTTTTGATTTGATTCGGAGAAATGCTGTGGTGCCGCAACCCTGATATTCGATTTGACGTGCAACGTTTTTACCTCATCTGTCATGCCGTGTCATCCTATTACACTCCACACGCTTGTAAATCGAATTTGACTGGCGTATAATAAAGTTGTCTTGCACAATATCATACAGTGTACGTGTCCATGTAATATTTTTGAAAAAAGTCGTTTTCCGAATAATTGCTATTGTGACGGGCGCCGTGGTCTGGTCGCGAGTCCGTTTGAAGATGCACTCAAACAAGTTATGTCTATACAAGGAATGACCAAGGGGGTAATCCCATTGACAAAGTGACCGCATTCGTACAGAAATTGTGGGGAGGTTGTACTTTCGCAACAAAGTCTTGTGGGACTCGTGCGATGTTCAATAGGCCTCCTAAGGAGCCCTAGTGCCGACCTCAACACCTACCGTCTTTCTACCTGCAATAAGCACCACTGCAGTTTCCTATACTGGGAATTTCCGCAGAAAGGCCCACCCGATGAAACGCCCATGCCCATGGGCATTTATTGATGTTAGTTCTTCGGGTTTGAAGCGTTCAGACATTGGGACGTTTATTTCGAAAATTGCAAGAGATGCAAATAGGTCCTGGGATACATCGTCAAGGTTTGAAGTAGTCCATGATGAGCGGATCAAATTTAGTTGTGCATGCTGTAAGTCTTTTGAATGGACTTGGCAACCTCAGGGGGCTTAGCGCCAACTGAGCTGCGAAACGAGATGCTGACATTGTAGAGGCTTACAAGCTCATTGACACAGCAGTTGACGAAGTGCAAGTGTTGGGAACAAACATCGAAGATGTCTGGGTAGAATGGTTCCAAGACAAGTAAACCATTGGATCCGATATACAGATTCCTCGACAGTCTAGACAACAGAAAGATAGGGCCAACGTTCCTGGAGAAACACCCAGGTAATAAGCTATAATTCTACACAGTTTGTATATAATGTCGTTTTTTATGATTGTGTACAATGAAAACGAAATAGAAATTATTTTTGGACATGCCAAATTTACCTAGAACAACAAAGGGTCTAAGAGCGCACAGAAACTGATTCTGGTTTGTATTTCCACTTGAGTCTATCTGCTTCATGTCCAAAATTTATTTCACGAAGCGCGTAGTTAAATCTGTACTCAATACTTGTTTCTTCCAATGAGTACTACAGAACGTTGCGAAAACCCTTCCTAGACAACCTCTCACAGCAGTTGACCACCAGATGTGTAAAATACATGTATGAGCAACCACTGGGGAGTAAAAAGTGTATAGAGAGATGTTTTCAATTCAAAGTTTTTTGCATAGTACACTTTAGGTCTCGCGACGGACCAGGCCAGCTTGATTTGTGTAGATATTAAGTTTCAGTGTACTTCTGGTCCCTCGGCGAACTAGTCTTGTGATGTTTTTTTACCAAAGTGGGCTTTGTAAAACTATTTATCGCAGTCAGTACTGTTTGGTCCAACTACAGATCCACTATTTTTATAGGGATAATAAGCACAGGTGTACTTTTGGTCTTGTGACGGACCAGGCCAGAGTTTTTGTGTAATCTCTGTGTACAGCTGGTCCCTCTGCGAACTGGACCTGTATATCTTTTCACCACGGTGTACAGAATGTTTTTGTTTCGTTAAACTGTTTTCAGATGATTTGTTTCCTTATACATTTGACGTTTTTCAATTGTCAACGTGATTCAGCTTAAGTGTTTATTATACCGTGCCCGAGTACGGTGTATGTATATGAATGTCTAGTCCAATTTTTCTGCACTTGGTGACTCCCAGATTCGAGTTACGGCAAAGTCGAATTAAAACTAGAGATTTCAAGTAAAATTTCGAAATTTCGTGCTCAGACTCAAAATTTAGCCTAATGTTGGGGACATCAAGTTTAAACAGGCAGTTATTCAGTACTAGAGCATAGAATAATGGACGCTTATCTCGAGTTCGCACAAAAGTAAAATAGAAAATGCCAAGACAATAATATCGTATTTGATTTCGAGAAAAAATTAGATCCAGGGCCCAAGAAGACATTACCAGGAGGCGACTCTGTTGGCGCATTTGAAGTAGTCTCAAAGGTGGTTGAAATAAAACTATTCTGTTTATCAGCTATCCAAGACGGCTACTCGGTCCTTGAAGATCGCAAATTAGTGTCCGCGTTGGAGTGCGTTGAATATGACATGTTTACCCTACAAATTCATGCATTTCACATAAAACTAGATTCTAATGTCTACCATTAGATGCCACTGATGTGTTTGAACTGTGGCGTCAGACAGTGAGATTCTTTGATTTGCGATTTCCTCACTCGTCACTATGTGTCTGTGATCCAAAAGTAAACCCTGTAATGAACTTAAAACTTTATTCAGTGCTGCAGCATCGAAGTCTCGGAGACAGAAAAGTGATATTTTATCGGTATTCTTCATCTTAAAAACATTAGAATGTGGAATAAACCGGTAAATCAGCAATATCAAATTCAGTTCACGTCGAGGAACGTGGGTGCAGTGTGGTCCCAACCCTAAAACGCTCACCGACAATCGCTCACCGAGGATGGCACGATAGTCTACGTAATTTTACCCTTTCTTAGATTGTCAAGAATCGTGAAGTAAAGTCATTAATGGGGAGCGGTGACCGGGTGCGGGTCCGGATAAAAGGAAAACAATAAAGTGGCGACCGATGGCGATTGAAATATTTAACATTAAACTAGGTTCTGACGTAAAGAAAGAAAAGCAAAAAGAATACCTTAGTAAAGTAGACTTCTGTTGAATATCAGCATGCATATTTTGAATTGCGTGTATTTCGAGTTTACTGTAATGAAAACTAATTAGACTTTTAAAGTTTTACCCAAGATTACTTGGCACTAAGCGTACAACTTAATAGGAAATTTCTTCCAATGTCAGAATACATATGGAAAACATATAGTACACAAAAAGTAGAGAGGCTTGCTCTATTGGAAAATGCAATCCCTTGTATGGGCAATTCAGTGAACAACTGTTCTTAAAGCCATATCAAAATTATCCAATTTATACATGTGACATATAGCCATAGTGTAAGAAATCGCCTAAAGGGGGCTCAGAAAATGAAATATCCTGTTCCCAAACTGCTTTCTGTTAAATTCTGATCAGCAGAACTGCATGGACTGGATGCTGAGACATCTACAGATCCAGAAACAACGTGGTCTGTCCTCGCTACAGTTTCGTAAAAATGAGGACCAAGTAACCACGCCATTTGTTTACTATGTTATCAAGGACGATTTTGTTTACTAATTTGGCTTATATTATATCGTGTAGTTTTGTATGTACAGCAGCTAGTCTTCTAGGATAGTGACACAGCAGGTATTTCTAGAGATTAGGGACATTTACGAAGAAATTGAATAACTTGTAACTTCCTCAGTGTCTTAAGTTTATGGAGACCGAACATTTGTAATTAAACAATACGTCATTGGTTCTTGTCAGATGCTTAGCTAGATGTGATTGAGCCTGTAGATTAGTGAGCGAGTCCTAAGTAAGAGGTCGAGGCAGTGCTACGACTGAGGCACTCTGCTTTATCCTCAGGAATGATAATAAGCCTAGCAAAATTGTCGTGGGTGCATTGTACATGTACCACGTTGGTTTTCTGCTTCGACGCTCATTACAAAATACTCGGTCACAATGCACCGAAGTTTGGCCATTTCTGTGTCTCTTATATACTTTCTGCCTATGGTTCTTGTCCAATGAGGATTGAAAATATACCTTATCGCATACGCGTTGAATCTGTCGAGTGCAATACGTATTCATCTCCCGCACTACTTCAACAGTGACATCTAACATGGAAAGTTCGAAAGGTAGGTCAGTGTCTCCATGATAGCAAGTAGTTCAGCATAAATTAATTAAAAACAACCACGGTTTGAAATCGACTTGACATGCTTCGGTGTCATTTATTCAAACACCATCATCAGAAGAGAGAATATAGTGGCCATCTAGCTAGGCCCAGCAACAACTAATGAATAAATGACACCGAAACATGTCAAGTCGATTCAAAACCGTGGTTGTTTTTATTAATGGGTCAGTGTCGACTCGACGTCGTTGGCCAGTTCGATCATCAAACTTTCTGAATATAATTTAAAGTAATACTTTTGCAGCAGTATAAATAACACTCGACATGCAATCAGGCCCTAAACGTAACATCTGGTACAAAACTGTTAATATGACACTGAATTCTGTCTCCGGCAGTTTTCAACATTGCTAAATATTATATCGTCTGCAACTCAGGCACCGATTCCTCGGTAACAATTTCAAATATTGTTGTTATTTAACTACTTTCAGAAGATGTTACAAGTTCAACGCACGGTTACCGTTGTTTTCATCTTTGTCATCTCTTTTCAAGTAAAAAATCGTTACATTTAAAACTGTTTCTTTTACTAGACAAACCTTGCAACCTAACGCGCAAGTACATACATAGGATCCGCCACGTGAACAGTCTGAGTAAAGCATTTAAAAATCTGCCAAAAAATAAAAGAAATTTAGGAATTCGAAGCGCATGGGATAAATACAAAACGTACCTCGATTGACGTACACGAAGTAATATCCCACTCGACCGAATGCCTCGGTCGATACGCGGAATAATGTCTCGTGGGATATTACTTCATGAACACCACTCTCGGTACGTTTTGTGTATATATCAATTTCTTATATCCATATTTTTTTCACTTTGTCGTGTTTTTTTTACATTCTTGTTAGGCCCAATTCTTCTAAGTGTTTGTTAAACCATACTCGTGACGTTTCCGTGTATATTGATACCAACTCATGACAACCTCTACGATTGCTAAATCGCGATATAAGTAGCCCTGTTGAAATTCAGAAACGGTGTTGTACTACACATAGGTACACTTGTGAAAGCCAACGTGATCACCTCTTTATATGAAATCAATAAACGTGTCCTGTGAGTGGATATTTCCTTGTGCAATGAGAGCTCGCTATGAACGTTTTATATGACACTAAGACAGGTGAACCATACGCCCTCAATCATTTTCGGTGTGTATAAGTGAAAGAATGCTTAATAAACGCTATTGCGCCTATTGTGCCTGTTGTGATGGGCATGGCCGTAACCAATGCAACGGGTCGATTTGCCATTCTTTTCGTTCCCAGGGTCGTCAGATGTCCACTCCACAATCGCATATAATCGAGAATCAATTAGAAATAAAAATTTATTTTGCTGAGGCTATCATGTTGCCATTAAGAGTAGCTCAGCTTGTCGGTTTGGGGAGAAATAAGTTTGCAACGGTCGCATCACTTCTTAGCGTGCTGCGTAGTTTGTCTTGGAAATGAACTTTCTTTTGCACAGCCTCTTGCTCAGAGTTCAAGCTTTAACATTTGGCATCACAGAGTTAAAACAAAGCTCTGACTAATGAGTATCCTGCGGGTTTTGCGAATTTGGAGATTTATACCAAAGTCACTACCTTTAACTGATACGTTTAATACGATATGGTCTTCTGGTGATTATCCACAAGCATGGTTCAATTAATGTTGTGGGCAACTATGGTGGTATTGCATTTTCTGTAGTTGGGAAAAAATTTACTGAAATCGTCTTGCCATTTGGTCAAATGAAAGCAACTTGTGCATGCGTCTCAAGCTGGATTTAGGAAGGGTTATAGCGCCGTTGATCAAATATTTACTATACAAGATATGGTGCAGAAATATATTACAAAAAGAAAGTGACGGTTTATGCTCTTTTTGTTGATTTCTCCCGTGCGTTCGATAATATTCCACATGAACTGCTATGACACAAGTTACAAAAAATGCTTTACATGGCAGTGTTCTCACGAGACGATTTTGAAAAGTAGTGAACTAGGAGTGGGAGAATTTTTTGATGACGTCATTGGAATAGGTCAAGGTTGCATAGTGAGCCTATTTCAATTTGTAATGTAAATTCAAGAGTTAATTATGTTACCTAGCTCACTGCTTATGTCTTGGAACTGATCAAAAATGATTTTTGGAGCAAAGTTTATCATCCTTATTTAGCCATCAAAGCAGTATGGCGAGAGACTTTATATTAATCATTGATAAATCGACACATTTCTAGGTTAGAAAATGTAGTAAACGCAATCTCGGTGGCGACAAAACTGAGGTCCGAAACTCCATTCACTCCCTTAAAAGTGTGATATAGCTGCTGTTCCTTCCGAGTTATTCTGGCAGATTCAAATTATTTTCCACATCAAGATGATAGCAAGCAAACCCTCCCATGCATTTTTTTCTCAATTTTGTGATTCATTACCAATATCGTCACCCTTATCATTATCATGAATCAACACGAAGATAAATAATAAAAACAGCATTGAAAATGAATTGATTCCATCATCTCATTCGCACACATAGGTATGAAAATCATCCCGACATCTTTTCCCTGTTGGACAAGAGACACCAATACAGTCGTCGTCATCTGAAACAAAGAAGTAGAGACACGTGCACGTGACTATGTCACTCGGTAAATTTCCAACTATACTGTAGCCTATACAGTGTGTAAACAAAATTGTTATGGATTTAGAGAGAGAAGGGCTAGTGAGGCCCTTTCCGATTCTGTCAACAGAGAACCCGTTTTCAATCGTCAACAAGAGCAAATTAAGCAAAAATATAAGGTATTGAGATTTACCCATTATTACTTTAAAATCTATTAAGCTGAATAAATCTGAAAAATCTATCTATGGGGCACTTCAAAAGTGTGACGACCAGAGGGGAACAGTGAAAATTGTGGCGAACGGTTGTCAACGATTAGGGAAGGGCTGAAAGAAGAAATTTTGACCAGCGGAAGCAGCTCAAGTTATTGCCCACACCCCTCCCTAATGTTTATAGCTTATAGGCCCCAAGATACTTCAACGCGAAACCGTGTAATATGATTTCACACCAAGGGCGAAGAGCACACAAAATCAAACCGTACGTGTGATTCAGCTTTTATCTTTACCCGTGGACTGCTGAATACAAATTGCGAGAGAAAAATGAAAGTGTACCGGGGAGTAGAACGCGCATTTGTTTAAACAGATGAACAACAGATTGGAAGAGACTGATTTTTACCTCTTCGCTGATTACAAGTCAATTTTACATGAAGCAAATGGGTCAAATTTTAATACCAGATATTCAAAGATCAAGCGTTTCCGAGAAACAAGTCTCGGAACACTGGCAGCCTCGTTCCATTGCTGCCCTAGCGGGCATTGCTACAAAGGGGCTACGTTACTCAGTGGACATCAACAAGACATTAATTACTGTGATGACGGGGCCAATCTCTGCCACTGACTTTGGCAGAACCAGACTTCGTTGCTAAGTTACTCGACATCATTTCCGGATCAACCACGAGCCAGTCTCTGCTGTGGTACTAATGGTAGTAGTACCCTNGTGCAAGTGACTATGTCATTCGGTAAATTTCCAACTATACTGTACACGGTGTGTAAACAAAATTGTTATGGATTTAGAGAGAGAAGGGCTAGTGAGACCCTTTCCGATTCTGTCAACAGTGAACCCGTTTGCAATCGTCAAACAAGAGCAAAAATCAAGCAAATGAAGCAAAAACATGAAGTACTGACATTTACCCATTAGTACTTTAAAATCCATTAAGCTGAATAAATCTAAAAAATCTACCTAAGGGACACTTCAAAAGTGTGACGACAAGAGGGGAAGAGTGAAAATTGTAGCGAACGGTTGTCAACGATTAGGGAAGGGCTGAAAAAAGAAATTTTGACCAGCGGAGGCAGCTCAAGTTATTGCCCACACCCCTTCCTAAATTTTTATAGCTTATAGGCCCCAAGAAACTTCAACGCAAAACCGTGTAACATGATTTCACACCAAGGGCAAAGAGCACACAAAATCAAACCGTACATGTGATTCAGTTTTTATCTTTACCAGTGGACTACTGAATACAAAATGCGAGAGAAAAATGAATGTGTGGGAGTAGAACGCGCATTTGTTTAAATAGGATGAACAACAGATTGGAAGAGACCGATTTTTACCTCTTCGCTGATTACAAGTCAATTTTACATGAAGCAAATGGGTCAACTTTTAATACCAGATATTCAAAGATCAAGCGTTTCCGAGAAACAAGTCTCGGAACACTGTCAGCCTCGTTCCATTGCTGCACTTGCGGACATTACGATAAAGGGGCTACGTTACTCAGTGGACATCAACATGACATTAAATTATTGTGATGACGGGGCCAATCTCTGCCATTTTGGCAGAACCAGCCTTCGTTGCTAAGTTACTCGACATCATTTCCGGATCAACCACGAGCCAGTCTCTGCTGTGGTACCAATGGTAGTAGTACGCTCGCTGCTCAAGGTGTACACTCAGAAGCTAATTTTGCAAGCGCGCACTTAGGACCTACGGGCAAAAACGTCCCTGAAACAAGTGATGGCGCATGCCTCGATAACGCAATCAAAGCTAAAACCTTCAGTAACTACTCAGGCTGAGCTTGATAACAGAGGACTGTCTGCTGATATTTATGGTGATCTCTTGAATTAAGTTAGCACTGTGACAGGTATGTGTTGATTATCGCTCATTTTGTTTTTATATCAGAGGGTGCTTTGACCAGTCAGCAGAGACGAAAAGTAGCTAGAAATTGCAGCTAGAGTTTGTTCTTCAAGAATGATGCTTAGGGGGGTCGGTACGCTGCGACCACTTCAAGACAGTTTTTGATCAGCATTATGATTGATCTTTATGAGTCAGCGGAAGGCGTAAACGATTCCATGGCTCCTGCTCGAAATTCCAGCTTCAATCCCCGTAAACCCCAGTCCCGGACCGGGAAGCAACAAACACGCGTAGGCCTACAAACTCCATATCCACGCCCTGTTACTCCACACGCGCTCAAATAATACCTCATAACCGGTGACCAAACTCGAGTCCCGGACCATAGGAGAAAGAAACAAAATACACGAATCAAAAACAGCTGAAAGCGTACAGAGTGGGAAACTGGCAGGGAGCACAAAAAAAATATTTCCTTTGTGCTACATATAGCGAATTTGAAGCCAGTAAGAAATTTAATAGGCAGCCAACGAATGTGTGTAAGGTATTCAGCTATGGCAATTGATGCCCTACCTAACTTACTAACCTCCTTGCGGAGGTTGTGATAAAACGGCTCGTAGTTAACGAGAAAGCACACGGTTTGAAATGTAGAGACTATCTTTCGGTCTTCCATTTTTATCCCTCAGTCCCCACATTAACGGAGGCTATGCAAATATGCATTTACCTTTGAAATACAGTGTCAATCCATTCCGGTTGTTGGGCGTGTCGCAGCCCGAGTCCAACAGCTCTACTCC